>LNAC01000106.1:3594301-3896915 GCA_002007465.1 Ailurus styani
AAAAAAAAAAAAAAAGATTTCAGGTCTTCTCTGCTTGAAGTCTCTTTTTGGCGGGGGTGGGGGGGTGGGGTGGGAGTGGGTGGTGGCCAGAGGGAGAGAGAGAACCTCAAGTAGACTCTGCACCGAGCATGGAGCTTGACATGGGCTTGATCTCACAACCCTGAGATCATGAGCTTGAGCAGAAACCAAGAGTCAGATGCTTAAAAACTGAGCCACCCAGGTGCCCCAGAGAGAGAGAGAGAATCTTAAGCAGGCTCCATGCCCTGTGCAGAGCTTAACACAGGGCTCCATCTCAGGACCATGCGATCATCACCTGAGATCATCACCTGAGCTGAAATCAGGAGTCTGATGCTTAAACGACTGAGCTACCCAGGCACCCTTCTTCAAGTCTTTTTTTTTTTTTTAATTTCCTTTTTAAACAAATCTCTGATGACTCCACTTTCCTGAAATTCCTTGATGGCTACCTGAGGTTCCTTACTTTTTTTAGTTCTTCCCATCCATTTTCTTTTTTTTTTTTTTAAAGATTTTATTTATTTATTTGACAGAGAGAGAGAGATCACAAGTAGGCAGAGAGGCAGGCAGAGAGAGAGGAGGAAGCAGGCTCCCCGCCGAGCAGAGAGCCCGATGTGGGCCTCGATCCCAGGACCCTGAGATCACGACCTGAGCCGAAGGCAGAGGCTTTAAACCGCTGAGCCACCCAGGCGCCCTTCCCATCCATTTTCTACTATAGATTAGGGCCCTATTCATTTTCACTGTACTTGCAATATTGTGTGTGTGTGTGTGTGTGTGTGTGTGTGTGAGAGAGAGAGAGAGAGAGAGAGCTTTACCATCATATATGCTTCATGTGTAACCACTTATGCGAAGTTTCTATTTTATCACTAATCCTTACTGACTGAAAGTGTCTTTCTTATTTTCTAAGCAATAAATAATCACTTTTTCCCATATAACATTAGATTTCCTCTCAATCTTTCCTGAGTAAAATAATATAAATCCTGTTTCAGTTTGGTCCAGACAAAACAAATACAAAGCTATGGTGATACAAGTCAACAAGTAGATTCCCTTGTGGAGGAGGGATAGAGATGTGGGGGTTGTCTGGAAAGGAGAATGAGAATCCTCTCTGTTTTGGGTGGTGACTTCACAGATGTATAGGATCGTAAAGCTTAACTGAGCCTAACAATGAATACCTTCACATTTTAATGTAGGTAAATATAAGAAGTTAAAATTTGTTTTTATTTTATTTTTATATTCTTTTTACTTTTTATTATTTTTTGTGTTCATCATTCTGCCTCTTAACTCCTGTCTGTTTAGCTGATATTGTCACTTCTTCAGGTGTCTGTTGTTTGAAACACATTTTTGGTCTCTGCTTCCTCCAGACACACACTTAATATGTGGCGAATATAAGAAATAAAAAGTAGGTAATTTAAAAGTAACTGGCAGGGACCAGACATCTGAAAAAAGACAAAATTTTATTATCGAAGAGTCAAAATACATTTTATGATACCACAGGCGTATCATTGCATATGGAAGTAAAAACCAGCACAGGGAAAATCTCTCATTTGTTAGGTACAAAAAGCTAAGTAAACATAACCACCCATCCCTGAAAATGCCCAATTTGCTTGATTGTGGATCAGAGAGGAAGTCCTCAAAATGTTTCTTCTAAATTTCTTTCGACCTATCTATGTCTATATGCATATTTGTATTTGTGTTTTATCTATATAAAGTTGTATAAAGAGATTTCAGAGTTTAGAAAAATTACTAAGAATTAAATATCTAAGGTATAAACACAGAAATGAGCAAGTGAGATGAACTGGAAGTCTAAGCCATTGGAGAAGAAAAGATTAAGGAACTGAGAGGCCAGGTTATTAAAAAATATCTTCTAAATGAATGTGGAAAAGATTTGGACCAGAAGATACCGTTTTCTTTGATGATAGGGAGTTTGGATTCTACAGAAGAGGGCATTCTTTGGAACTCATGCCATTTAAAAATTTTTTTGGTGAATAAATAGGACTTTTCATAGCCATGTGCATCTGTTGGCAACGACTAAACTCGATGAATCACATTATATTGAGCCAAGAACTAAAATGACTAAGAAATGAGTCATCAGAGGTTTTAGAAGATTGCCATGAGGGGATGGTCGGTATAGAGTTAACAGGTTGTAGAGCAACAGGGGGAGGAAGGCAATGGGTAACAAGGTAGATACCCATCTTCATACTCAGTGACAAGAGATGTGAAAGACAAAATAACCTCCATGTGAAAGAACTCTCATGAGGTATTAATCTCAGAGGTAATGTGAAACCAGGTCACAGTTAAAACAAGATACTTTGAGAAATATTCAGGAAAAAAATATCCAAGAAACACAGTATTGTGTGGATTACAATCTCTGAATTCTAAGAGACACAGTAGAGGTATTAGGCACTTCCAGAGGCATATAGAATAATATCAGATGAGGTAGCATTGGAGCTTCTTGGGAATGAGAGTCTGATTAGAGAACCATGGCATGGTTTTCTTTTCTTTCTTTCTTTCTTTTTTTTCTTTTTTTTCTCTTTTCTTATGGCACTTCTTGTGATGCCATGATAAAATTCACCAAGGACTGTCATGGAGACTGGGTTTGGAAGAAGGCTTGGTACCGGCAATGTTCCAAGAGGAAGCATATGAACAAATGATCAAGCCATCACAAAGATCAAATCACCAAATCAGACTCATAAACAGCAGGTATTACCCAGAAACACAATTTTCTAATTAAATCAAGGATACATTCAATAAAGACCCACAGATAGCGCAAGGAGAAGTTTGGACTATCAATCAAGTACAGCTCTCCAAATCCTTCTCATGAGAGACCTGGACTCTGGCCAAGAGTAACAGATTTGATCTCTAATGGTGTATATGAGTTACATAATGGAGCAGGGATTGTTTAAGTAATAAAACATATACTTTGTAAATCCAGATAACTATGTGGAATTTTCCATGGAGTCAAAACTCCAGAATGCATAGATTCCAGATTTTTTTACTGTAAGGAATCCTGAACCAGGAGAAGCCCACTAAAAGCATTCCATGGATAAGGACTCTCCTCTTAGCTAACAAAAGCAGTCATATGTCAGGAAGTTGAATTAACATCGAATTTAAAAGGGGACTAGACTGGGACAACTTCTTGCCTTCCCCAGAGAGCTTACCTCCAGTGACAGGAAAGGAACTGATCATAAGCAGCTGCTTTAATGCCTTCCCCTCAGTCAAGTATTATTTAATAGGCACTTTTTCATTTTAACTTTCAAACCTGGTATTATTTTCCCCATGAAGAGAAATGATGAACAAATAGCTGAGAGTTTATTTACTGATCTCAGTATAATTCCCAAGCGAGATCAACACGGAAGCTTCTTCTGATTTGGAGTCAGAATGAATATGTCATCTCTGCTGACAGTGGAGTTATCAAGAATGACTTATTTCAGTTGGAATCTTTAGGGGAAATAAAACTAATTTCCTATCAGTTAATAGCTCCATTTTAAGTCTTTGAGAGTTCATTTAAAATAGTTTTTATTTTTTTACTTTTTAAAGATTTTTTATTTGAGAGCGAGAAAGAGAGCAAGAGAGAGAGAGAGAGAGCATTAGTGGGGGGGTGGGGGGCAGGGGGAGAAGCAGGTCCCCACTGAGCAGGAAGTCTGACATGGGGCTCACTCCTAGACCCCATGATCACGACCTGAACCGAAGGCAGACGCTTAACCAACTGAGCCACCCAGGTGACCCTAAAATAGTTTCTAAAGACAAATGCTTACTGACTGATGTTTTACCGAAGTACCTATACAATTTGGGGGAATGACAATGTTATATATTGTTGAATATGTAAAACTGAGACGAGATGGACAATATTATACAAATTTTGTAAGTGTGGGTTGAAATAATAGAAACGCTTCTCTAATGTTTGATCATGCTTTTATTTCTGGTTTAGTTATAGTTACACAGTTGCTTGCTAGATTCTCTTTGGCTAAATGTGTATATATGTGTGTGTACATGCATGCAAGCCCATGAGAGTATAGCAAGTACCATTAAAACTTATATTTACCTTATCTTAATCATTCTGTTACCATATAAATAGCTCAATAACACAAAGGTGTCCACTTATTTCAATGACATATCTACTACGGTAAGATAAATACAGATTTTAAACAGCGCTTTAAGAGCATAAAAAAGACACATCTTTACCATTGGACATTAATTTCCTGCTCTTACCAATACACATACACACTCATCACAATATTTTCCTAAATATACTAAACTTTTGGATATCACATGGCCAAAACTGTCCTTTAAAAAAACATTTCCTGCTTGAAAATTCTCCACATGCAAAGAATATCCAGATATGAAGATACGTAGAATATCAAAGAAGACGGAAGAGGTGGAGAAATGTGCCCCAGAATACAAATAAGACTGGAGTTTTCATTTTGGTTTTAACACTGGACAGTTGTGGTTTGTGCCCATCAAATGTCTTTATCCATTTGAGCCTCAGGTTTTCAGTTGCGGCTGCTGTTCTGCTTTGCATGTGAATCCACAATCTGACAGACTTGGCTAAATTGGCTGTGATCCCCTCAAGCACTAATATTCTGTACTGTTAGGCAGCCAGTTAGGTATGAGCGAGGAGGGGTAAAGCAGACGCGGGCCACACCCTCAGAGCCACCTCTAAGGCCTAACAGAACAGGAAAAGCCTGGCCGCAGAACGGGCTCACAAGCCACAAGGGGACTTCCAAGAGCTGAGCATGGACAAAAAAGGTGTAACTTGCCCTTAAGGTCGCAACAGAAGCTCATTAGAAACTCACATACAACACACAAATAAATACAATGATCGCAATGCATCGTGGGTAGGCACATGCGCAGAAGCCAAAATGTATATAACCACCAGCTGTCAGTCAAAAATGTCAATCAAAGCCAAATTTGCATGCATACAAAGCAGGCCTAAAAAGATGCAGCCAGAGTTTCTTGGTGCCACTGCCACTCTTCCTCTGAGAGGGTCCACTTTTTCGCTTGAAAGTGTACTATACTTATCTGCTCAATAAACTCTATCTCCAGCTTCCAGTCCCGGATCTCCAATTCTTTGGTGCATCTGGGACAAGAACCGAGCAACCCAGTAACACTTGGATAATCTGGAAAAGACCATAGCTGGCACAGAAACACAAGCAGGGCTGATCTTAGGAATACCATGTAGTCCATGTCCTAAAAAGCACCTAATATGGCTATTTGAGAGTCTATGTTTTTGTATTCCTTGGGTTAAGCCTTTGAGTGCTTTTAAAATATAAATATTCCTGAGAACATTATTAGTATGTGGGTGAATATTTCAGATTTCTTCTTCAGAAAGATTTTGATACAAGGAGAATAGTAAAGAGCTTTTAAAGATTCTGGATGCTTAAGGATTGTATGGGGGTAAGAAATAGAGATGAGTCTAACCAGGAAGACAGGTGGGAGGAAATCCTCCTCCCCATGAAATTGGTATCAGTGTCTTCATAGAGAGGAAGGGTGTGCTGAACCTTAGCCAGACTGGGCTATTGTCTCTGGCTGTAGGTCTGCTGCCCTTGACCCCTAAAGAGCCACAGGCTATAATATTCTCTGAAGAGGAGGCTTGGTAGCAAGCCTCCTGTTAGAATCATGAGTGGGAGCCACCAACTCATTCAAGGAAAAAAGATAGCATCTTGTGACTCACTCAAATTTACTGAGCTATACTAGGCTATCTGGATATAGAAATTTCATCTTTCAAAAAGATCAGATCTGCAGTTTTTAGAACCCCTGTCATTCATTAGGTGATTGTGCATTTCCTTTGGTTCAAGTGAAATCTCATGTATCACCTGCTCTAAGCCCACATAACTGTTGATTTTCTCATTAGATTCAAAATGAGTCTCCAGTCACAAGGTGATACATTCATGACGTGATATCTTATACCCTGAAGAAGTTCCTCAATGCAGATTTCTACTAACCTATGCAGAGCACCGTTCACCAGCCAAAATTTAACCTGCCCAGTCCTGCTAATGTAGAATGCTAATGGAGGATGTTAACTTCTCACTCTCCTTGAATCCTGTATAAAGAGTTAATGTGTACTGTGCAGAACTCATCAAATGAAAATAGAACAATAAAAGCTATATAAATTTTGACAATATCCTACTGAGTTGGTTTTTTAAATTATTTACATAGAATCCATAAAAATGTAATTTAAGAGAAGAAAGCATATTTTAAAAATTGCTTTCTGGTAACTTGGGAACTCATTTTCAGCCAGCTGAACCATCTGGACAAATGTCTCTCTGTAAGATAAGAGACCATAGAGAGGCCAGAAATGTTACTGAAATTCGATATTTTAGTTTAATGACATTGTGCAGAATGTTAAACTTCAAAAGCATCTTTGATATTGTCTTGTTTGATCTTCCAGTTTAGGAATTTCTTTTATGACATCCTGCTGGAATACCTCATGTGACAAAGAACTCACCACCTTGCAGGACAAACCAGTTTATTTTTAGACAGAATTTAGCAATTAAAACTAAAATTAGAGCCACTTTCTTTCCTTCAAAACTGAGTTGCTTTTTGATCTTTTTTTTTCTTTTTGGTTCTAGTTTTGCCCATTACAATTAGGCAGACTAAGATTTATTCAAATACCTAATTCCACTAAATTTTTTTTCTTCTCTTCCTAGTTAAATATCTCTATTTCTTTCACTGGTGTGCCATCTTTCCAAGTCCTTAATATTTCTACCTGGCTTTCTCTGGACATATATACATGTTAGCCAATCCCCCCCTTAAAACATAAAGCCTCTAGAAATAAGCCCGAAGAGATCAGCATTGGATAGAGTGTGATTTTTTTTGAAATAAATTTAAGTTAAAAATGTATTAAATAATTNTTTTTTTTTTCTTCTCTTCCTAGTTAAATATCTCTATTTCTTTCACTGGTGTGCCATCTTTCCAAGTCCTTAATATTTCTACCTGGCTTTCTCTGGACATATATACATGTTAGCCAATCCCCCCCTTAAAACATAAAGCCTCTAGAAATAAGCCCGAAGAGATCAGCATTGGATAGAGTGTGATTTTTTTTGAAATAAATTTAAGTTAAAAATGTATTAAATAATTATAAGATCATCTTCAAACTTTCACCACACTTTGTCTCTATTCCCCATATCACACTATTATATTTTTCCTTGATTTGCATTCCCATTGCCTTTTGCTGAACCCCATCCACTGAGATGGCCTCTCTCAATTCCATGAGTGAATGACACTCCCACCACACAGTGCTTAGCCCATATACCCTACCTGCATTTAGTGCTCCACACCCCACTTGCTGCAGGAGTGACAAGGTGCTGAACCCAGAGAAAAGGAACCATAACTGAACTGGGTATTTCCTTGCACTCGCTTGTTAAAGCTCTGGACTGGGCTCTTCTTAAGACTACCATCTGCTTAACTTTATGCTCTAGTGAAAGATAACTAGCGTGGGAATCAAGAACTCAGGAGTTCTGGTTTGACAGCAGTGTGGCCCTTCTTATGCCGCTTCAAGTCTTATTTGGAGTGACATTATTCCCTCTTTTGCTCTCCTTGCCACTCAAGCCCGGAGGTACAATGGTGCTTCTCTATCACTCATCTTATACTTTGTTGCTTTGTTGGTTTCCTTCGCCCTTCCCATGCCTCTATAAAGAGTTCACTCAGCTACCTCTTTCGCTGTTGTTTGCTTCCTAGCAGGGTCCTGACTGATGACTTCTGGAAGCCACAGTTTCTCATCTGTAAAATCGCATAACAAAGTAAAGTACTTACTTTATAGCATCACCCTGAAGGGTAGTGAAATAATATGAACATTTAGCATAGAACCTATTGATTGTGTAATACTTGTGAGATACGTATAGTATCACTGTTGTTGTATTAGGAAGATTTACAGAGAATAGTTTAGCTATGGGAAAATTTGTTGGGAAAACTGGATAGTCTTTTCAGTACCATAACTTATTAAATACCTCACTTGTGATCCTTGCCCAACAAATAAACTCAATAACTCAATTCTCAATATCAAAGGCAAATAGCGTACTTAGTGCTGACTGTAAGTGGTATCAGTGTCTTGCAAGAATGTGAGAGGAACATTAAGATTTTCTGAGAAAGAAAAATGGCACTTTCTGTTTTTAGAAAGATCAGTATGAATGTTTAGCCAGTTTCATCGTCACATTCCATGGAAAAGCGGGTGTGTATTGTCAGGTACAGAAATGATTCTACTAAATTAATATGCATTTACGGTCTTCTCGAAATTCCAAACAATGCTTGGTCCGTGTTCCCAAATGGATAGCTGAGTTAGACTCCTCGTGTTACCGTGACCATGATGTGCTCCTGTGTGGCCCAGGTAGTTCTCCCTAACCAATGGAAAGATTGAGATCCAGGGGTCCTTTCAGTAAAGTTTTGTCTTTACGATTTTTCATCAATTTATGGAAGAGTATGGTACCTGCTAATACTCGCTGCAAAGTATTTGTTGTACACCTACGTTTTCTTCTTTCCATCTTTATGGTCTGCTGCTTCCAGTACTTACACTGATGGCTGCATCCTATCGCCCCATTCCATGTATTCTGCTTCCTATGGGAAGAGACATTTGGGGTCTATATTTCACTGGAATGCAGACAGTCCACTGCCCAGCACTCAACACTTCTGACACAGCATCATTAAGCATTCTCTCAGCGAGGGTAGTGTAGACGCATCTCTCCTAAGCCATATGCCCGTTATCGTGTGTGTTATATGGGATATGGAGTGCACGTTCTCTGTGTTGCCACATGCCTGTGTGGTGTTCACAACTGGGAAAAAAAGTAAGTCTCATTAACAAAAGAACTAAGAAAAGTAAACTCTCTTTTGACCTTTGAAATCTTGCTAACTGTGTTCTCACCTAGCACTCATGGCCATTGAGAGACTGTTGTAAATATTGCAGTTTCCTGAAGCATCTTACATTAGGTTTTCTGAATATAAAACGCCAGCAGGAAGAGTTCTGGAGAATCTGTATTCCCTATTCTCAAAGCTACATGTGTAGATTTCCTGCATATCACATTCTCCTAGAATAGTACCTGAGAAAACAGCATTTTGTGTGGTGTGAGAGGTGGTTGATAACTTACTCATTTAAAGCACGGATGTCTTGGCTACAAGACAGAGTCCACCCAGACCCAAGAGCTCTGTAGAAGTACTTAGAAGGGCTTGCTTTATTGATGTTAGTTTTAAAATTCAGAATTTTATTAAATGAGACAAAACAAAATGCTCAGTTACAAAAGAAATAAATGACCTGTGGAAGTGAGAATTGTTTCCACGTAAACATACAGTCAGCTAGATAACCACAACGTACAATGCTATTAGGCCACAAGCCATTGCCATTACAAAGTCATTGTGCTTTGCTCATAGCATTTTCTGATGTAACTGTACTAAGTAATCTCTGCATCTCGCTCCGTGGTGGTCGCTGCTATAAGGACTTGGATATACCCCTGATCCAGGGCAACCAATGCCCGAAATGGACTGAGTTACTGTGATTCTTTCCCTCTGAGATCCATAAATTAGACCACTGACAATTTCAGTTAGGTTTCTATGGGCAGCGGGACTAAGCAACGAAGCTCACGTAGACCCACAGCCTGGCAGTGGTTCCGTGGTGACCGTGAGGAGGCCCAACTTGCTACAGATGACAGAAGGCAGACTTGGACAGAAAAGAGAAGGGAAGAAATATCAGAGAAGCTGAAAAAACAATCCTTCCGGAGTCAGTCAGAGAGGAACAAAATGCCAGACCCATCCCTAAATTTATAAAGACTGACGCAAGGATACACATTTTGTATTTTTTCCCCCTCTTCTTTGCTTAATCGAGTTTGTAAGATTTTGTCCCTTGAACTGAAAAATCTTTTTTTTTTTAAAGAGACAAACTGAATTGCTATTGGGAGGGGTTGATATTATATCCTAGTATCTGTTTACTATGAAATAAAGTTTATTTGACCACAGAGGGGTCTCAAAGTCTCAGTTCCTCATCCTTTTCTTGTCCAATGTGCCTTCATCCCTTCATTTTCTTCTAGGTGTCCTATGTATAGTTTTTGTGTCATTCTTTCTTTTCTTTTCTTTTTTTTAATCTATCTATCTATCATTTATTTAACAGAGAGAAAGAGAGAGCACAAGCAGGGGGAGGGACAGAAGGAGAGGGAGATTCAGGCTCGCAGTTGAGCAGGGAGCCCCATGCGGGGCTCAATCCCAGGACCCTGAGGTCATGACCTGAGCCAAGGCAAATGCATAACCAGCTGAGCCACCCAGGAGGCCTCTTGCATCATTCTTGTTTCTCATGAGAAGTAACAGTCTTAGGCAAGCCGGGGTCCTTATCTATTTCTCCATAGCAACTTGCTTTAAATTAATTTAGGAAAAAATAAATAAAATAAATTCATTTAGGGATTATTATCTTAATTACTTGTGTTTCCAAAGTCATTTACCATTTTCCAGTGTTCTACAAAATGTCTGAAATTGACTATTTACAAAAAAAATTAATAGGTAGGATATACACAGAAACAAATCTCAAAACATATCAAACCGTATAGCGTAAAAATAGTCTTCTTTCACACCTCTATACTATCACCACTCATGCCTTACTCCAGAGGCCACCGCTGCTCTCAGACTCTTATCCACCCCCCAACTAACAATATTTTCAGTTTCGCTGCTTGTTAATTTTAATATTTCGAGCATGCATTGCACAGTGTTTCAAAATGTAGTTACAAAAAATGCACATTTTTTTTTCCTCTCACCCTTCCCCATCAGTCACATAAATTTCTCTCCCTGGGGGAAATTAATCTTTTGGAATTTTTATTTAACAATCTTTTACTAGTTTTGGGAAATAATTGGTATACATCACTGTATAAGTTTAAGGCATATGGTTTGGTTTACATATACTATGAAATGATTCCCCCAAAAGATATAACATCTACCTTCTCAAATAGATACAGCAAAAAGAAAAAACAAAACAAAAAGGAAAGAAAAAAGGAAAAAAAATGCGCAATGAGAACTCTTTAAGATTTAGTCTCTTAACATCTTCCCTATGTATCATAGGGTGGTGTTAGCTATAGTCATCATGTACATTACAATCCTTAGTACTTATCTCATAACCAGAAATTAACACCTGTGGACCACCTTCCTTCAAGTCCCCTTTCGGATAACCATATCTGATCTCCTTTTCTGTTTGGTGTTCTGTTTGTTCTGTTTTTCAGTTTCTACTTATAAGCAAGATCATACAGTACTTGTCTTTCTCTAAGTTTTTTCACTTAGTGTAATGCTTTCAAGCATCCATGAGATGCCTAATTCCTCCTATGCCTAATTTGTTATGAGTTTTTATCGTGGATGGATGGGGGAACTTTGTCAAATACTTTTCCTACTTCCATTAAGATGTTTATATAATTCTTTTGTTTCATTCTATTAATGTGATGTATCATGTTGATTGATTTGCATATGTTGAACCTAGGGATATGCATGCCAGGGTTAAACTCCACTTGATCATCGTGAACGATCTTTTTAATGAACTGCTGAATACAGATGGCTAGGATTTTGTTGAGAATTTTTGCATCTGTAGCCATCAAGGATATCGGCCTATAGTTTTCTTTTCTAGTAGTGTGCCTTCCTAGTTTTGGTGCTGGGATAATGCTGGTCTCATAAAATGAGTCTGGGAGTGTTCCTTTCTCTTCAGTTTTTTGGAAGAGTTTGAGAAGGATTGGTGTTGATTCTTCATTAAATGTTTGGTTAAATTCACCTGGTCAGTCATCTGATCCATCTTGGGCTTTTCTTTACTGGGAGATTTTTGATCACTGATTCATTTTCGTTTCTAGTAATTGCTCTATTCAGATGTTCTGTTTCTTCCTTATTCAGACTTGGTAGGTGGTAAGTTTCTAAGATGTCTCCCATTTCTTCTAGGTTGTCCTATTTGTTGGCATTTGTGTGTTCACAGTAGCCTCTTAAAAACCTTCATGATTCTGTGGCATTAGTTATAATGTCTCATTTTTCATTTTATAATTTTGATTTGGGTCCTCTCTTTTTTTATTGGGTAGTCTAGCTAAGTGTTTGTCAATTTATTAGTTCTTTCCAAAGAACCAACTCTTAGTTTGGTTAAACTTTTCTATTGTTTTTGTTGTTGTCTCTCTTTTATTTTTTTTTCTGCTCTAAT
The DNA here is from genome assembly GCA_002007465.1 of Ailurus styani. Taxonomy (NCBI): domain Eukaryota; kingdom Metazoa; phylum Chordata; class Mammalia; order Carnivora; family Ailuridae; genus Ailurus; species Ailurus styani. The sequence continues at coordinate 3,606,444 of LNAC01000106.1, forward strand.
TTTTATTGTTTATTGTCTTCTACTAACTTTGGACTTAGTTTGTTCATTTTCTATTTCCTAAGGTGTAGAGTTAGGTTGTCTACTTGAGGTATTGCTTGCTTCTTAATGTAGGCATTTATTGCCGTGGACTTCCTTCTTAGAATTGCTTCTGCTGCATCCCACATGTTCTGGTATGTTGTGTTTCCATCTCAAGAAACTTTTTAAGTTGCCCTTTTTTCTCTTCTGTGATCCATTGGTTGCTCAAGAGAGTGCTATTTACTTTCATGTGTTCATGAATTTTCCAGTTTCCTTTTATTGTTGATTTCTGTTGTGGCCATTGTAGTCAGAGAAGATACTTGGTGTGATTTCAGTCTTCCTGACTTTACTAAGTCCTGTTTTGTGGTGTAACGTATGGTCTACAGCCCTCAGAAAATGTTCCTTGGCTCTTGAGAAGAATGTGTATGCTGCTGTTGTTGGATAGAATGTTCTTTTATTTCTGTTAGGTCCATTTGGTCTATGGTGTTGTTCAAATCCGATGTTTCCTTATAATTCTTTGTCTCAATGATCTATCATTGAGAGTGAGGTATTAAAGTCCCTGACTATTATTGTATTAGTTTATTTCTCCTTTAACTCTGTTTTAGCTTTAAATATATTTTTTATTTAAAAGTATATATATTTGCTCCAATGTTAGGCACATACTTATAACAGCTATCTTCCTGATGGATTAACCCCTTTATCACTAGATAATTACCTTCTCTATTTTTGCCATTTTTAGTTTTAAAGGTATTTTTGTTTTCTAAGTATAGCTACCCCTGCTTTTCTTTGGTTGCCATTTGTTTAAAATTTTTTTTCCCAATCCCCTCACTTTTTGTCTATGTGTGCCTTTAAGGCTAAAGTGAATTTCTTAGAGGCAGTGTAGTATTGGGTTTAGCCATTGAAACATTTTATGTATATACAGTCTCTTAGCTTACCCTACTGTTAACATGAAGTAGTGATATATTATGCACATTTATGTGTCCTTTGCTTTTTCTACTTAATATATCTTCGGAGTTATTCCATGACAGCATATAAAGAGCTTCCCCATTCATTTTTATGGTTGGTGTTCCCATGTTATGGATTACTTAAATAGCCTGGTAACTGACATTTAGATTTCTTTCATTCCCTGGGAATTATTAGTAGTGTTTCAAATGTTTAGTTTACATTAATGTTATGGTCATTTGTAATATTGATAGATACTACTAAATTGCACCCTACAAAAGCTATGCCAATTTGCTCTCCAATCATGAGCATTTGTTTCCTCATAGTTCCTGATGTAATAGTGAATTATCTATTTATGTACCTATGTATTAATCATATCATATATCATATCATATATATTTCTAAATATATTAGACATAAAATTATTTAATATACACTTTAGTATTATATTATCTTTGTTCATGTCAGAGGTAAAATATTGTATCTCTGAATTTTTTTTGTTTATTACTTAATAACAGAGGCTTACTTTAAATATAATACAAGTGCCCAGCTCGATGAATTTTATATATACACACTATACACACACACACACACACCTGTGTAAGTACCACCTAAATCATGACATACAACTTAACCAGTATCCCAGAATCTCTCTTGCTCGTTTTCAATATGCAACCTACCCAGATAAAAACACATTCTGATTTTAACCACAATAGTGTTTCTTATTTTTTAATATAAATATAAATGATTGAATATAAACAAAATCATGTAATATGAAGATTTTTATTTTTGACTTTTTTATGCAACACAACGTTCCTGCAAATGTTGGAAATTCATTATTTTATGTTGTGCATAGAATTCCACTTGCTAAATATATCAAATCTGTATTTTTAATCTTGTTTTTGAAGTTTCAGAATAATTTCTATTTAAGTGAGATTGAAATCTTGTTTTTTTAAAAAGACCATTTGCATTTTTAATAAACTTTTGGTAAGAGTTACTTGCTCCTTTTTCTATTAAGAGTATCTATGTATGATGAAATATTGTTACCTATATAATATACAATTATATATATATATATATACATATATATATTTAGACATTATTTATGTCACAACTATTTTTTCCTTGTTTGCCAATTTTCTTTTAATTTTCTGTGTGGTATCCAAATATCTCACCTTTCTCAAATGACTTACATCCATTTTTAACATTCTTGGAAACATTCTTCCTTATTCCAAGATTATTTTTAAATATCAATGCTTTATTCAGTGATTTTATGGTTTGTCTCCATTTTTTTTTAATTTATTATTTGCCCCAGAGGTACAGGTCTATGAATCATCAGGCTTACACCTTTAACAGCACTCACCATAGCACAAACCTCCCCAATGTCCATAACCCAGCCACCCTATCCCTCCCACTCCCCAGTAACCCTCAGTTTGTTTTGTGAGATTAAGAGTCTCTTATGGTTTGTCTCCTTCCCGATCCCATCTCATTTCCTTATTTTTATGGTTTGTCTCCATTTAAACATCTGACAAACTTAAGCAGCATCCTCGAGAAAAGTGTACAGTATGAGTTCAACCCATGCCCCTGCAATTTCCCTCCTTTAGAACCTGACTTTCAGAGATCTTGCCTTAGAAGAAAGTTGTGTGAATGTGGTCTCTGAGTTGACTATCCATTACAATGAAAGCAAAATTCAGCCTCAATGTGAGATTCAGGCAGGAAAAAGGTGCCTCTTTTCCTCAAATGAATTTCAAAATTGTGTAATGCTGTGTAATTAGACCACAAACTCGTACAAGATAACTGCTTCTGAATACTTTTTTCACAAACCCCACCAAAATGAAACTAGAAAAAGGAAAACCAAAAAAACCAAACAAACAAACAAAAAAAACAACCAAAAAACCCCCACAAAACCAAAAACCAAAAACCAAAAACCAAAAAAACCAAACCAACACCAACACCAACAACAAAACAACTTTCAGTAAGATACTACCTTTCTCCCTGCAAAAGATTCTGGGCTGGCTCCCAAATCACCTCCCTTACAGACAATGGGGACTTAAAGTAGCAAAATATCCCTGGTAATGAACAACAGTGAATTTATCATGTATTGTAACATTAGATTCATCAATTTGCATTCCAGCCAACATGGTCCCAGTTATTTCAAAATAAAACCAATGAAAGGAAAAAAAAATAACTAAGCAAAAGCTTCTCAGTGGTTGTGAAAAGCCTCACATAATCAATACATTCGCCAGAGAAGCCGAGGAAGTGGAGGAAAGGAAAAGAGATGTAAGTCTAAAATTGCAGATGTAAGTCTAAAATCACTCTGATGTGATTTATCTGGTATAAAATGGAATAAAAAGACCCATTCTTTTAACATTTAACTGTGGTATTACTCAATTTCTCCAAGCTGCTCTATCTCATATTTAAGTAAGATATACTTTTGAGAAAGTAGATCATCTAAAATCATTCTGTGAGCATATTGGTCATTGGCCTGTGGCCAGTATTTTACAGAATGCACAGTATTGCGAGGAAGAATGGGCTCAGAGATTTAGAGAATGCGCGGGCTTGAGCTAGAACTACTTGACCCGGCTATAAAATATTACTGCAAGTTTCTCAAACTAGGTTAACATGTTTCTTACCATATGGTCTCTCTGTGGTTCAAACTGGAGGAAAGAACGTTCTGCATATGAGAGGTATATTAATCATCGGCCCTTTGCTGAGAAAGCCCAATACGTAAAAATACTAAATTGCTCAGACATCTGAAGAAATGATTACCTTTCAACAAGGCTAACTTCAGAGTTCATCTCAAAAGCAAACTTCTCTGGTTTATCTTCAGACCAATCCTATTACTAGGGGCAAAGTCTCTCATAGAACTTACGGAGCAAGAGACCAGTCAAGTGCAATCAGTAGAAAAAGGCACCAAGTTAGACTGGATTTCCAAGCATGGGCACGTGTAACATTGCAGGTGATACCTCAAATGCTATTAGAAAAGACCATTTCTCCCCTCTGCGAAGTAAATGCCAGTTTTGATTCACAATATCTAATTGTGATTTTTGAAGAAGCTAATGAAAAAAGACATACTAAAAAGTTACCTATTTTTCAGTGTAAAGGACAGATGACTTTTGAAAACAGTAACAAATGAATGCTAGTTAAGGGCACACATGTCACGGATCTAGAGGCTATGCCTGGAGCGGTGGACTGTCACCCAGTAAATAAAGGGCTTTGTTTAATTTCAAGAGTGAGTCTGACCTGGAAATGAATAGTAATAAAGGAAAGTTTGATTTGAAAATGATGAATGCGATTAAGTATCAAGATCTATGCTTCTTAAATGTAATTGTCCGAAACAATGAAGTTCAATTCAGTGCAACAGACATACAAGGAAATTAATACATTTCATGCACTGTGTAGATCCTTTAAACCTAAACATTTTTTTCGTTATAAAAGTAATACAGTAATTTTGTATTTTTGGGAAGTAAACTCATGTTCCAATCTCCCTCACCTACATGCAACCTGAAAAGTGACAGAAAATCTATGAAAATTAAGCTTAGTGATACACCCGCAAACTCCTGAAAAGTAAGAGGGATTCGATTCACAAGAGACTGCAGCCATAGGGAATGTCCGGTGAGTGATACTGCAGGGTAGGCCCCGCCCTTGCCTTAGGCAAGCCATCCCTGTAGGTGACATGGCTCCAAGTCCCAAGTGGGAACACTTCCCTTGAGATCACCCATTATAGCCTCAGAGGAAACAGCTATAGTCACTACAGGACAGGATGTTAAGGATTCACAAAAACTGAGACAAAAAAAAAAAAATCTGGAGAAGGCCAATATTATCATAAAGGCACAACAGCGGAGATCCTAAGTTGAAAGAAATTATAGCTATTAGAAAAATCAGAAGAGAGATTTAAACTGACTACTTCAGGGACACCTGGGTGACTCAGTCAGGTAAGTGTCTGCCATCAGCTCGGGTCATGATCCCAGGGTCCTGAGATCAAGCCCCAAGTCCCATACCCTGTTTCTCCCTCTCTCTCTGCCTGCCACTCCCCCAGCTTGTGCTCACTCCCTCTGTCAAATAAATAAATAAAATCTTAAAATAAAAAATAAGATGACTATGTGAGACCATGAAAGCGATCATCACTGAAATTAAAACAGGATGTTAGAAAACACAAAAAGATAAGAAAAGAAATCAGATCTAATGAGTGAAGAATTTAATTGATATGAAGACAAAACAAAAGGTAAAGAACACATTACACATAGTTGAAAAATTAACGAACCAAACATCAAACCTAGAAATTCTTCCAGAATCAAACAAAAAGCTAAAAAACAAACACATTAGAATTGATAAAAAACAAAAGAGCAGAAAATTATGGAGAAAATTAAAGGTTGTATTTGAGGGCGCCTGGGTGGTTCAGTGGGTTAAAGCCTCTGCTTTTGGCTCAGGTCATGATCTCAGGGTCCTGGGATCGAGGCCCGCATCAGGCTCCCTGCTCAGCGGGGAGCCTGCTTCCCCCTCTCTCTCTCTGCCTGCCTCTCTGCCTCCTTGTGATCTCTCTCCCTCTGTGAAATAAATAAATAAAATCTTTAAAAAAAAAAAAGGTTGTATTTAAAAAGAACAATAACTTAGAAATTTTCAATTTAATCACTGAGGGAGAGAAAAGACACCAGGAGCAATAGCAAAGAGGAAAAAAATACAAACAGTAATTAAGTACCAATAGAAAAAAAGACCTAAAAATTTTAAGAGCAATGTTGCTAAAGTCATACCAGTAGAATTGAAAACCTAGTTAAGATAATAATTACATTTCTAGAGAATACCAATATTAAAAACATTTGACATATTAAAACATGCACACATATACAAAATTACCAGAAATATAGACATCTTTATGTTATTTAAGGAAAAGATAATTATCATCTTACACAAATGGTTTTAGAACAAAGAACTAGCTCTATTACTGACCAATTGACTTTACAAGGTATGATTTAAGGCATAGTACCAATATAAAAAATAGACAAAAAATGAATAAAATATATAGCTTTTTCTATGAATATAAGTGAAATGAATCAACAAATTTAAAATGCAAAGAATAAAATTCAACAAGACGGCTGTAGGAAAGTTCAACATACGAATTCTATTGTCTCTACACAAGAGTAACAACCAATTAAAACTTATAGTAGAAAATGATGTATGTCATCATAGCAACAAAACTAATGTATCATACATTTATAAAATGCAAATTAAAAATTTTATAACTTTTAGTAAGTTGTATAAGCATTTTATAAGTTGTATAAGACAATCCACGACATTTATAAAAAGACAAAAGGAGTCTTAAATCTAGAGTTATAGAATTATGGGGATATGTCAGTTCAATGTAGATATCAATTCTCTGTAAATCGCTCTATAAAGCCAAGTTAATACCTTTTAAAATCCCATCAGAGTTTCATGGGACCTCACAACCTAGTCATAAAATTAATTGAAAGAGTAATTATGGGGCACCTGGGTGGCTCAGTGGTTAAGCATCTGCCTTAGGCTCAGGTCATGATCCCAGGGTTCTGGAATCAAGCCCCACATCTGGCTCCCTGCTCGGTGGGAAGCCTGCTTTTCCCTCTCCCACCCCCCTGCTTGTATTTCCTCTCTCACTATGTCTCTCTGTCAAATAAGTAAATAAAATCTTAAAAAAAAAAAAAGAGTAATTATGCAGAAAATTAATCAAGAATTTTTTTAAAGCATGAGGATGGGTTGACATGAAATCATTTAAATAAAAAAATCAAGATATGAAACTATATTAATTAAACAATAGCATTAGAGCAAGAGGAAGAGAATGAATATTGCTGAGATTGCTATAACTATCAATATGGGATGTATACTTTATGCATAGTCATAAACAATCACATGTGGGCAAATATTTGCAATATTTGAAATCTATATGTATCTGTCTTGTAGTCTGACAAGTTGTCTTGCTTTGCTCCTTTAGAAACATACTGCAGCACTCTTTTCTATACCCCATAACTCTATTGCATACCTTCTGATGACAGTATAATATTCTATTACACAGGTACAGCTTTACATTAAATAATTTCATTATTTATTTACTATTGAATTATTTTCAGTAAGCAACTTGTCTACAATCTTTCTACCTAATACTAGGATATAAATGAGGAATAGCCCCCTGAGTGGAACTTCAGGGACAAAGATATACAAGTTTTAAGTTATACAAAAGACTATCCCATTTTCTTTGCTGAAGATTGCATTTATGGTCCTACCAGCTGTGTCTATAATGCCATCTATTTAATACCAGTCTTCATTTGGCTTCTCCATGTTGAGTTACACTGAGAAACTCTTTCCTTGGTCTAATGTGAGGTTCCTCCGTATGTTTTATTTAAAATACCTACAATTTAATTCTAGAGGGTGACAGGAATATGGCCTTATATTATTTTCTCCCATACAGCTGGATAATTCTTTAAAAAAGTTTGTTGAATGGTGGTTAATTTTTCCACTAACATGAAATACTACCACTCTCACAGCTAAAGAGCCTTGTAATTTTGAGCTATACCATAAATCTGCCTAATACCTTTATATGGTGAAGTTTCATTTACTATATTTTAATAACAGGGCTACAATATCCTTTCCATTTCCACATTCAGAATCAGATTTTTTTAGAGTATCTTTTGCATTTTTCAATACTTATAAATCCACAGTTTTCTAACAAAATGCTAATTTATAGTATATTATAAATAAATGTTATATCCATTGTGAAAAATATGCCTCAGAATAAACTGAGCAAAAATTTCAAAACCTATGTTAGAAAAAACTTAAAATTCTACTGAAGTACATTAAAGACAATGTAAGGAAATGGGAAGTCATGTTTTTCTTAGAAAGTAGTACTGTGTCACTTATTTATAAAGCAATGGATAAATTCACTTCCACCTCCAATCAATAAGCTAATAGGTAATTCTTACCTTGATAAAATGACTATAAAATAGTCCCAGAATAACACACCCCCACACACCACTAACAACAAAGGAAAAGATGGAATAACTGGATTACATTAAAACACATTCACGCAGTAACATCCGCAATAGGGCAGAAGAAAGGCCTCCTGACTCCTATCCCGCCTCAGCCATACTAATCTGGCTGCTATTCATGGGCAAAAAAGCACATTAGCGGGAGCTTTGGAATCCCAATCTTAGAGAAGGCAGGCCCTTGCCGGGGTGCTAGGCTCACAGATTAGGTCCTGGCTGGAGACCTAGGAACAGCTCTGACCCCTGTAGGTCCCGCGACCTCCTGTTTGACGTTGGTCCTGCTGCCCCCCATCGGCCAAGGACCTAGCTGGGAAAAGTCCTGTGCCCCCGAGCCTCGGCTCACAGGCCCTCCAGCCTCTGTCCTTGGTTTGAGGCCCAGAAGCATCCAGTGCCCCGGCTCTAGCTCCTCAGTCATGGTCCAGAAGCAGGACTGGAACAACACGGAAGATACACACACCCATACCCCTGACGCAGGCCCATCCTATTCCATCTGCGAATCCTGAAACTGCTCTTAAACTCCAGTCTGTAGTCTGGGAGTGGCCCTGACTGCCCAAGGGCTGTGCCGGAGACACACCTACCCACAACCCCGGAGGCAGACTCGCTGATCTCATTAGAGGAGCGCGTACTGGAAAGATCCTAAATGCAGCTCGGCCCCTCCTTGCTGCTCTCAGCCGCGGTCTGGGAGGAGCCCTGTCTTCTCAGAGACAAGGTGGGAAACCCGGCAGGAGGCGCTCTCTTCCGTGCGCTGGAGGCAGACCTGCAGACCACAGTCCCTGCTGTGAACCCAGAAGCAGCCCTGGGATGCTTCCCCAGCGGCTCTCTGCAGAGCTCTCCCCTCCCCTCATCTGTCTATGCATGGACCTACCCTTTCCCCAGGCCAGGCAGAAGCCACCCCCATATGCGCACCTGGTAACAAACAGGTCCACGGTCTATGGATCCAGCTGTACACAATGAAGCAGACATGTGTCCCTGTGCCCCCTACCGGCCAAGGCCATAGAGGCAGGTCTGTCTATCCAGGGACCAGACAGGATCCATGGCCACCTAAGGCCCTGGAATCAGGTCTACCAATCACAGACCTCACAAGAGACAAAGAAGCTAACTATATAATGATATCATCAAGATAATATAAAAGTCGTAAACATAGACGCTACCACCTTTAAACACTTCAGTGTATAAAGCAAATATTCACAGCTGAAAACGCAATACAAAAATTATAAAAAATGAGAAAATAATCCTGAAAGTCTAAGTGAGAGTTTGGAGGCAACTAAAATACAATTATACTCGCCTTGTATTATTGCATACGTATCACATGGAAGAAATTGTTCCACTATTTGCCATAGTTCTAGAAAGTTTTTCCATAGCCTTTCCTTTAATTTCAAGCCCTGCTTAATCCTTTTCAGGGTTGCTTTCTCAAAAAGGAAAAGCTGAAGGCAGGCCTTGAAAAAGACATCAAGAAAACAGGGATTAGTTCTGATATTAAGGAACTGAAAATGTACAGGCTTAAAAAATGGTGGACCATGTATCAATTAAGCATACTTCCTTATTTAAAAATAACTTCTATGTCCATCAAAAGACTGGAAACAAGGTACATATACAGATAAAACTCTCCAAGTACACGAAATGTTAAAAGTGCCATACAATCTGGTGATCATTACTAGTATCACCTTTGGAATATCTCTTTAGGGGAAAAAAGTAACTATTATATATGAAAAGATGCTGTTTTATGAGCACTAGTATAAACTAAGTTTTTCTCAAATTGTTTCTTTTTTTAATGGTCTAATTTAAAGCCTCACCAATTTATCGAAAGGTTCAAAGGAGATCATTTTGAAAGTGCTTTAAAATGCATTAAGGACAATGGGGTTAATGAAATTTATTATCTAATGTAGTAAGAACAGCCATACTATCATTTGCTCTCATTTATGAACAAACAAAACCCGTCAGTCCTGTAGACAGGAAACCACAGACATGGCAGTGACAAGCTCATTTACTCTGGCATCCAATACTTCAGCTTTCACTCTCCAAGGGTAATCTGATACAGTTGACTATTAGCCTCAGCCCAGCTGAGCCAGGAAAGTAAGCCTGCTTTAGAAAATACAATGTTCAAGTCAAATCTATATGACATTGAATTATCCCTGTGCTCTGCATTATCTCTGCTACCACTGTACTCCTTGGGCAATGGGAAGTGAGGGTTCATTGAAATTGCATCTTGTCCGTAGACCCTATTTTCTTGATAGTTTTTCAAGGGCTTTCACAAAGTTATCTTTAGAAATCGGCAGGCATGTTATTTACACTCGAATGTGAAGCTGTGTTGAATAATTAAGTATCTAACTATCCACTGCTGGCAGAAACATTGAGTTTGTATGTACACAAGTGAATAAGGAAATAGACAGTAATGGGAAGTAGCCAGCTGCAGCAGTTTACTAAATGTATCCCTACACTTGCTGTTCTAGTTTATTTTTATGGAAATGGAAATGTTAACCTATTGGGGATCACATCCCAATAGAAATGCTAACCTCTAATCATGCATATTAAACGTATTGACTGTTATTGTTTCCTTTGAATTCTCTCAGATAGGATTATATAAATAGTTGATTGCTTCGAGATGTTGAAGTTGGTATCCAAATAGTCATAGAAATCTGGTATTCATTGGAATGAATAAAATCACCATGTAAAAATATTATCAGAATACTGTAACATATTCTGGCTGGAAAGACTCTAGTTGAAGAGATGTCAATAGCAATAGAATCTTATGCAATTAAGTATACAACTGCATGAAAATCTATTAATAAAAATTAATGTGTCAGCTCTGTAATAAAATAAAAAATGATCTTAACTAGCTATAGCTTCTCCTCAATTAATTTTGCAAATTGAAAGAAAACAGTTTGTACTGGGAAATCCCTTCTTTCCTACCCACTGTACCACTAGTTAGAGGAATTGCTATACCACACAAAAATCCTTGTAGCTAATCCATCACTTGTTCAATGGTAGCCTGGAGAGGGCTGTAACAGTGATGTTAGAGATCTAATACCCTTTTCTAAGAGTTGGGAGCATACTAAGAAACACAGGTACAGAGTCTCATTTGGAAAAAGAAGAAAACTCATTCCACGCAAACAAAGATTTCTCAGACATTTGACCTTTGTGTTGGAAGAAAGGGGAAAAAAAATTAAGCAGCTTTTGTACTCTGTAATTGGCTCAACCTTAATGTGAGGCATTCACTAACAAAGCAGAACATCAAGCAGGATTTTGGTAAATGGCACATTATTTCATAAAGAATTCTGCTCAAGGTAATTTACAAGAAAGGGGGAAGGCTTAAAGTTACCTCTTAGGATTGAATCAAATAAAAAATCAAATCAATTTCATAGTTCTTTTAAATTTTATTGATGTTTTTCAGCTTTTGTGTACCTAGAGTTAAAATAATAAAAACATCTCTAAGATGTCTCAATTTTGACCCCATTTTAAACTCAATTTTTTCCTCTCAATTTCTTTTCTAAGAGAAAAGGTTTGCTTCCATTTTAGGCACTCTGAATATAGCGATAGAAGCCATTCTACTAAAGAGTATTCTGAGAACATTTGGTATTTAACTTGAGTATGGGCAGAAAGCCAAGGGGACTTATTCTTTCTGTGTGAAGGTGAAGATGATTATAATATTTCATGCTAGTGTTTAGGATGGTGAGTGAAGCAGAAGGGAGGCCTCTACACATTGTCTGTGCCGCAGCTGTGTTTGGCAGAGTTCTGGCAAATTCTATGATGGGGTCTATCACCAATCCTGCTCTGCTCTAGGCCTTGGGACCAGGTCAGTTTGCAGCCCAAAGTTTTCCTCATATCTGTTAACGTTACACAGTGATTGCCCTGCAACTGATATTCCATTCATTTTCCTTCACTATAGCTTCAGGATAATTTGGGATAATTATTACCTTTCTTGTAGTTATAAAATAAGAACATTTTGCTTTGTCACAGCCTACTTCACCAAATAATGGCTGATGAAGGCTTTGACATCTTCATTCTTTTCTTGGAGAATCAAAACTCAGAGAAGCAAAGCAACAGGGTTGGTTTCCAAAATGTGATTATCACTGCTCAGTATGCACAATACCACTAGGCCAGAGAACCACTGGGAGGTATTTCTCTCTGTATCCCAGGAAAGCCTGTAGGGCTGTATAATTGATTTTAGCCCCTCCCAGCCAAAGTCCACAACCAGTCTTGCTGGCCCAGAGCCCAGGTGGGAAACACTCATGTCTGTACCTCAGGAAATCCTGAAAGGGCTCTATACTCAGTTTCAGCCACTCCATAATCTAAGAGAGTAGCAATATTTAAAGAAATAGATAAAATAGGACCTCAATAGCATCATATGTGGGGAATAGAGAAGGAAAACTGTAGTTCTTGTATACAACTGAAAATAAGCTGTTGCCGTCAAATAAACTGTGAGATCTATATTTCAAGGAAAACTCATGGTAATTACAAAGAAAAAAACTGACAGTAATTACACAAAAGACTGAAATAAAGGAATAAAAGTATACTCTACAAGACAGCAAGAGAGGAAGAAAGGAACAAAAGAACAAGAATACAATCAGAAAATGTTAACAAAATGGCAATTTGAAGTCCCAATGATTAATGTAAATGTAAATGGCCTAAATTATCCAATTAAAAGATACAGAGTGGCTAAAGGGATTAAAAATAAGATCCAAGGATATGCTGCCTATAAGAGATAGGCTTTAACTTTAAGGACACACATAGGCTGAAAGTGAAGGGATGGAAAAAGATAGTCCATGTAAATGGTAAATAAGAGACCTGGAGTGGCTATATTTATATTAGAAAAAAAATAGACTTTCAGTCAAAATCCGTTACAAGAAAGTAACTAGAACTTTCTATAGTGAAAAAGGGTGAACAATTATAAATATATATGCTCCAACATTGGAGCAACTATGTATTTAAAGAAAATATTAACAGAACTGAAGGGAAAACCAAACAGCAGTACAATAACAGTAGGTGACTTCAATATTCCATTTCAATATTGGATGGATCATCCAGAAAGAAAATTAATAAGGAAACAGCACACCTGAATAATATTATAGACCAAATGAACCTAAAAGGTATATATGGAACATTTTATCCAACAGCAGAATGATACACATTCTTCTCAAGCACATATGTAACATTCCCCAGAGTAGATCACGTTTGGCCATAAAGTAAGCCGTAACAACAACAACAGGTGAAAGCTTTTCTTCTGAAATCAGGAACAAGACAAGGTGCCTATTCCCACCACTTCTATTCAACATAGTACTGAAGTTCTAGACAGAGTAATCAGGCAAGACAAATAAAGGCTACTTAAATCAGAAAATAAAAGTAAAATGGTCTCTGCAGATGAGATGGTCATTTCTATAGAAAACACTAGAGAGTTCATCAAAACAGTGTCAGAACTAACAAATGAATTCAGTGAAGTGGCAGGATACCCAATCAACATACAAAAATAAGTCACATTTCTATACAATATCAAATATTTGAAACAATCCCTTTTATAACAGCATCAAAAAACAATAAAATACTTCAGAGTAAATTTAACCAAGAGGTAAAGATCTCTACACTAAAAACCATGACACTGATGAAAGACACTGAAGATGCAAATAAAAGAAAGATATCTGTGCTTGTGGATTGGGAGGATTAATATTGTTTAAAAATCCATAGCACCGAAAGCCATCTGTAAATTCAGTGTAATCCCTATAAAAATTTCAGCGGCATTTTTCACAGAAATGCAAACAGACCTAAAATTTGTATAGAACTGCCAAAGACGCTGAATATCCAAAACAATCTTGAGGAAGAAGAAAGCTGGAGGCCTCCCACTTACTAAATTCAAAGTCTACTACAAAACTTATAGTAATCAAAATTGTATGGTATTGGCCAAAACAAAAAAACAAAAACAGAAAACCAGACATGTAGACCAGTTGAGTAAAGTAGAAGGCCCAGAATAAGGCCATGCATATACAATCAACTGATACTTGACAAGGGAGCCAAGAATACTCCCTAGGGATTAGAGTTTTTTCAGTAAATGGGGCTGGGAAAACTGGACAGCCAGGCAAAAGAACTGAATTGGATCCATTCATAAAAATTTGGGGTGCCTGGGTGGCTCAGTTGGTTAAGCATCTGCCTTCAGCTCAGATCATGATCGCAGGTCTCAGGATCAAGTCCTGCATAGGGTACCCTGCTCAGCAGGGAGCCTGCTTCTCCCTTTGCCTTCTGCTCTCTGTGCTTCTGCTGTCTCTCACAAAACGATAAATAAAATCTTTAAAAAAATTAATTCAAAATGATTAAAAAGTTAACTGTAAGACCTGTAAAAAATAGAGGAAAAGTTCTTGACACGGGTCTTGACTATGGGTTTTGGAATATGACACCCAAGTACCAACAAGAAAATAAAAAATAACCAAGTGGGACTGTATCAAACTAAAAATCACTTCTACTACAAAAGTAACAAGCCACAAGATAAAGAGGGAACACATGGAATGGGAGAAAATATTTGCAAACTATATATCAGATATGGAGTTAATATCACATACATACAAAGGCTCAAGACACAGGGAAAGCCTTGCAGACATGATATTTAAACTTAGTCTTGAAGGTTTCTATTTTTTTTTTTTAAGATTTTATTTATTTATTTGAGAGAGAAAGAGAATGAGAGAGAGGGGAGCAGTCAGAGGGAGAAGCAGACTCCCCGCTGAGCAGGGAGCCTAATGTGGGACTCCATCCTGAGACTTGATTCTGGGACTCTGGGATCACGACCTGAGCCAAAGGCAGTCACTTAACCAACTGAGCCACCCAGGCACCCCAGTCCTGAAGGTTAAGTAAGAATCAGTTGAGGAAAAAAGATGGTGCAGAAGGAAAGGTGGGCATTCAGGCAGCCCAAGCAGAGCATCTTGGAATTCATGCATTGGTGAAGTATAAAGTGGAGAGGTTTGAGAAATATAGCTGGAGAATTAGGCAGAGCGTTGAAAATGGAGGACCTTACGTATGCCATGTTTAGAGGGTTGATCTTTTTCTATTGATTCTGCATAGCTATTAAAAGGTTATAAGCAGAGAAGAGTCAAGATCAGATCTGCCTTTTAAATAAACACTACAGGGCGCCTGGGTGGCTCAGTGGGTTAAAGCCTCTGCCTTCGGCTCAGGTCATGATCTCAGCGTCCTGGGATCGAGGCCCGCATCGGGCTCTCTGGTCAGCAGGGAGCCTGCTTCCTCCTCTCCCTGTCTCTCTGCCTGCCTCTCTGCCTACTTGTATTCTCTCTCTCTGTGTCAAATAAATAAATAAAATATTTAAATAAATAAATAAATAAACACTACAGAATTAAAAGGGAAGAGTGGGAGCCATTGGACAAAACAGAATATGGGTATAAATTATTTTCTTTTTTTCTTAAGCTTTCTTACAAGCTAATAAAGAGAGGTCATAAGAGACCAAGAGATACAAACAACATCTGGCTCTTGAATACCCAAAAAGATGGTTTTGCTTTGAGCGATTTTTTTTTTCTAACACTGAGCGGTAGTTATGATGTTTGCACTAACACACACTTCATCCAGTTTCCCGTTTTGCCAGTGACATATATTTGCAAATAGCTTCAAACCATCAGCACTGAACACATTAGGTGCTCAATAATTACACTGTTGATTTGTTGTGGTTGCTACACACGGCTGAGAATAAGACATGGAGCCATGTAATAGCTGTTTTTTTTTTTTCTTCTCCTCTGTGTGAAGTTAATTGGACTATGTAGAAATACAATTCTCAACTTGGCCTTAAAAAAAAAAAACCCTCTTTTTATCGTCTCAGTAGGAAACTCATTTTAGGCTTTTTAAGCATACTTTCATGATTTTGATGAGATTATCATTATCATAATCATTATTATTATCCCTCATTAAGTTCCTGGAATACAAGGACATACCACCTCAAGACAGGGAGCTTTTTAAATAGCCTTTACTATTTTTTTTTACTGCAATAATTACAGCAAATTCTGAATTCCAAGACTCTTTATATGGTCTGGGTTAAAATCCTTGGGTCCTTTGGTTAATAGTTGTCTTCATTTTTATAGAGATGTGTTGATAGCCTTAAGCAACCAAATAACACTTTGTAAACACGTGTGCGCGCGCGCGCACGCGCACACACACACACACACACACACACACACAACTAATAGCTGGTGTAGAAATATGTATAATGTGTGATGCTTAATAGATCTTAAGGAATAGAGTTGCTTTAGCTTAAAATCTGATTCCAGTCTAAGCAGCTACTATGTCGTAATATATATATAAACTTAAACCATTATTTTTCACATCAAACAGGAAAAAAATAATCTAATGTTCTTACTGAACTCTCTGTGCCAGGATCTGTGCTTTCCAATCTAGCCTGCACGTTGTCACCAATGAATGTAATTTCTCTGAAACACAATTCTGAACACAGCTGGAGCAGTTCCAATAGATCCCTTTCATGCTCCTGGAAAAGTCTGGCATTCAAAGCCCTTTATTGTCGGGTGGCCACACAGTTACTGTCTACCAGGAACTATTCTAGGTGAAGTGGATATAGCAGTGAAATGCGCTAACTTGAAAGAGTGCATATACGCTGGTAGAAGTGGATGGCAAACGTGAAGAAATGGGAAATGTTGTTCAGTGCCATGAAGACTGCGAAACAGGATAACGGTGTATAATGACATGGGAGGTGCCTTTAGTTAGGTAGTAAGGAAGAATCCTGCGACGAGGACATAGGAGTTGTGTCTGAAGGTTGTGAAGGAAAAAACACATGAAATCATACAGATAAATAAATGATACTACAAATGGAAGTAGCGCTGAAGACTTTGATATGGAACAAACTCACTAAAATTAATGTAGGAAAAGAATGGTTTGGCCAAACCCATCCTTCCACATATCAATTCTTCCTTCACTGAAAACCCAAACCCCAAACTGAAATGTTTCTCACTTTTCTCGAAAGGTTGACAAAGGGGAAAAGGAAGCATAGCAGTGGAGAAATAACAGAGAAGTGGACTCTTCCAGGTTCTTCCAAGGCTAGTGTTGTACTCTGTCCACTAGGGGGAGCTTAGGAAGCGGAGCACACGGAAGAGGAAGCGCCAGCAAGTGTTCCGGAAACAAGGCATTCGGCAGAATTTACACTGGGCATGCCGGAAGGAAAAATAAATATCCTCATTGCCATGGTTCTCAAGAGGCTAGGAGTGATGAGAATTGCATTTCAGAGAATGTAGTGTATCACGAATCTTCATACTCATACTCTGTTCATGATGTGATGCTTTTTGTACATTCCAGTACATTTGTCTTGTGTAAATTCACCTTGGAAATACCTTGTATTTATTCACCTTGTAAAATACAGGAGTGTTGGGCTGTGATATTTCCCAGATGTGTTTGAAGGATATTAATTGAAGAGAGTTTACCCAAAATGTCACCTATGGTTCCATGATTAAGGGTAGCCAACTATCCTAAGTGGATTTTTTTTTCTCTCAAGACATTTCATGTACCATTTTCTAATATTATAATTCACTTATTTACTTATTTATTCATTAAATCAATAAATATTGAGGATTCACCATGTGCCAAAATCTGTAACACTGTCTGGAGATATGATGGTGAGCAAAAGAAATGGTGATCTGTGGCCTTTCCTTCGGGATGAAAAAGGCCTTAACTTTAAGCATCCAGTTACATTCCTCATTATAATTCCTGACATTACGTATTCACACATTCAGTTGGCAAGAATCTAATAAATACTTGGAGAATACCTGAATTAAAAAAAGGTGGTGGTGGGGGGGAAGAACAAGAATGAATGTACACCTGGGCTCTAATGCTACATAGAAATCCTGGGGCAAGCTGCAGGCTTAGAATCTGCTATGGAAAAGTCTGGGATTTTCTTTAACAAACTCAGTGGGATTTGAGAGGCAGGACAGGGATGACTGTTCTAAACTTATTGCTCGGCAAGTCCACAGTAGGAAAAAACCAATCTCACTTTGAAGTCAAGGTTCTTAGATGCCTTATTAATACTCTTGCTGAGTGGACATTCTGACTCAGACAAAATTTACTTAGGAAAAACGTGTTCATAATCAAAGAAAGAGGCATGGGTGTCTTTGGTCTTATTTGCAGAAAGATGCCTTCCAACAAAGTTATGGAGCCTTGTGCTTACTTTAGGTTTATAGTCCTGGCCAGTTAAAATAGTTCCACTATCGTGGAACCACGCCCCTCCCACATCATACTGCCCCTAAACTAAAAAGCTAATCTCACTGTGACTCAACAGTTTGTGGTATTACCCATCGTCAACACAACTGAGATATTCCACATGACGTGTGTGTGTGTGTGTGTATTTTTTAAATATTTTCTCTATTTCAGTGAGAGAGAGGAAGCATGAGCAGGGAAGGGGCAAAAGGAGAGGGGGGAAGCAGGCTCCCCACCACTGGGTGCAGGGCTTGATCCCAGGAACCCAGATCATGACCTGAGCGGAAGGCAGATACTTAACCAACTGAGCCACCCAGGCGTCCCTTTAATACTATTTACCAACTACATCAACTTGAAAATGCAGAGAATGCTTTACTAAAAAGGAAAATTCCCTGATCCCCAAGTAGAGAATTCTGTTCTAGGAAAAAAAGCATGTGCTAAAGGGCCAGGCTGGGCAGTGTCTTGAGGACAAAGGGTGGAGGATTGTGGGAGAGCGGTGTGAGGCTGGTCCCTAGTGGCAGCAGAGCCCATAAGCCTGGCCCCACGTATGGGAGGGGTTCTTCTGGGCATCAGAGATTGTGGCGGCTGGTCTCACTTGCTGTCTCGCGTTCTGGGAGCCCCTCTGGAATCTGCATGTCAGGGTGCAGCCCAAAGGCAAACTGGGACCTGAGGGGGAGGACTGCATTTATTGCACAATTTACTACAAAACTATACAGTTCTTGAATAACTTAGGCTTAGTTACCTACTTTGCTGATGGAAGATTCCAGGTGTCTTACCACTGATAAACTTATTATAGTCAAGAGAGTAAGAATATATTATATTTGGATAGCATTTTATGATTTACGAAGCCTTTTTAAGTGTGTTATTTCAGATCATATACGTGACAACCCAGAAAAAAGAAGATCCTTTTTCTATTTTGCTGATAAGAAGCTAAGGTTCAGGAATGCTAGATGTTCACAAGAATACAATTAGAAATCGAAAAGGATGCAAATCCAGGCTAAGAGGCTTGGATGTTTTGTTTTGTTTTTGTTTTTGTTCTTAACCTGTGCTATACCAAAAAAAAAACCAAACCAAAACAAAACAAAAAACTGACCGGGAACCTGCTGTGTCCCAGGACTTGCTAGGGGTTCTGAACAAGAGGCTGTGGTCTCTGCCCTGGAAAAACCTATAATTTAGGAAACAAAACCAACACATCAACTATGAAATGGTTTCCTAGCAGGGTACAACAGAGAGACAGCAAGAGGGACAGAGTCAAGATTTCTCTGTTCGGTTTTGCTACTTTGAGTATCGCCGCTGCGGTGTGATGTTCCACCTGTCTGCACCCCCTTTCCTGAGGACTTGAACGGGAGAACCTTTTATTTTCATGTGAAGAAATAAAACTTGCGGAAGCCAATATGACACAAACTTCAGATTCCCAAAAGACGTGATATAACCCAGCTTCTATTGCAGAGCTGAGTTTTTATGATAAAATTAGACTACCTAGAAAACAAATTCAGCATAGACTGAGTTCAAACGGGGAAAGTTCACAGCAGCCTTCTGATGGATGTTAAAAGAAATGCCAATGGTTCAGGAAGAAGCAATGAAACTGAAGATGGAAATGCAACATTAGGCTTTACAACAAGAGCCTGGTGAGACTGGCCATGTTTCATCTTAAGCAGTAAGCCCTGGAGAGCTGTATTTTAACTAGACCTTCCTTCTGACTACTGTGCCCCCTGGGGCAGGGACCAAAGGGGCTGTGGCCTTCTGTGGTTCACTGCCTCACCCCCCCCCCCATCATCAGACCTTGGTTTGCTCTCAAGTGCACACTTCTTGGCTCCTTTTTAGGTTTTAGACCATGAAGGAACTTCCTGCCGGGGCACTGAGCAGGGCTGCGGCATTCTTGAACTTGGGTGCAACTTGAACCGGAATAGTACATTTCTCTGGAGCTCAGGTACTGGCCAATGGGTGTTTTTCACATGGGGAGCTTTCTTTGAAAGCCAGACCTACTGACATTAAGGGTTAGAGAGTTGCAGCAAATAGGTGGAAACCAAAGTATCCAAGCAAATTGGGGTAAAGTATGTATGAGAAGGGTCACAATTTTCGTTACGTTGCCTTTCAACTTCATAATGTAGCATGAATGTGGTCAGAGGTAAAGAAGTCCAGAGTATCCAGGCTATTTCCCAAGGGCACTGATGCTGACAGTGGGGGCCTGTCACTGTTAGCTTTCGGTTCATAAGATACATTTTTCTTATATTAAAATTTCATAGTAGAAACCAGCACGTGTCCGTCTGGCGGCCTATCGACCTGTCTTGGTGTAAGGCAGGTACTCGTTACTATTACAGTGGAGGAGGGTAGAGCAGGAACTTCTGACTGCATGTGACGTCAGACCAGCTTCACCAATAGAGCCTAACCTTTCTATCTGAAATTGTATGTATGTTCAAATGTATGGAAATAAACAAGAGAAGCCTGACTAAGCAATACAGAGATCCAAGGCCAGTGGGACCTCTGAGATGAAATTAAGCCTAAGGAAGGAAGAGTCTGCACTTGTGCACAGTACCCCATACCCGCTGAGCATTGGGGCAGAGGTGGTCTGAGCTCTGCATCGCAAGTGCCCGCTGATATCACCTTGGGCGCCTTGTTGGAAAAACAAGTGTGTGTGTGTGTGTGTGTGTGTGTGTGTGTGTGTGTGTGTGTGTGTGTGTGCGTGCGCATGTGCTTGTGTGTGTGTCGCAGGTGTGTGATAATCTTAATGACAGAAAGGTGTAAGAGTTGGGGCTCAAGTGGGTTTTGCTGTAAGATTGCACTGACTGAGCTGGACCCCAGGGCCGCTTGCCAAGTGCTGGGAGAGTCAACAGAGACTTACGTTAGCACTAGATGCAGCAAGAGGGTCCCGAGACTGCAGTGAGGCTATACTGCATACAGCCATTGTTTCATGGTGACACACTTTAATTGGTAGCCCCAAGATCCTATTTTGGCCATGGTGGCCCTGGAAACAACCAAGACCAGCAGACCAGGAGGTCACATTTGTTGCAACTGGCTTTCAGGAATATCCCTGAAACCCCAATTTCACAGCATGGAAATTTCACTACAAAGAAGAAAGGAAATGCTGATCTCTGCACAGAACGTGGGGGAATCCATGGAAGAATTTGCGAAGAGAACATAGAATGAAAAGAACATACCTGTGGCTAAGCTGGGAGGTATTGTCATTTGTGCTGTAAATTTAGGCTTTGTCGCAGATTGAGATCTGAGGGTGTAAAAATTACTCTATGTTATGGACTGAATGTTTGTGTCTCGCCCCCCAAATTCACATACTGCAGCCCTGACTTCCAATGTGATGGTATTTAGAGATGGGGCCTTTGGGAGTTAATTAGGGTTGGATGAGATCATGGGAGTGGGAACCCGGATGGGATTAGTCCCTCACAGGAAGAGACATCAAAGGGTTTGCTGCCTTAATCTCTCCACCTGTGCACAAAAAAGAGGTCCTCTGAGCAGGATGGTGTTGCATATGAGCTCAAAAGTCACTGCCTCAGAATGAAGCCTATTTTGTTGGCACATTGATGGCAGACTTCCTACCTTCTAGAACGCTGAGAAATTTCTATTGTGTTCGTTCCATCCAATCTGTACTATTTTGTTATAGCGGCCTGTTCTGAGATGCTACAGAAAAAAAAATGTGATTCTTCACCTTATTTGGGCAAATAGAATTAATAACACTAATTGCAAAATGCTGTAAAATTGGCTCGGAGTTTGTTTCTCTAGACAGACTGACTACAAATTTTTCTTTTCATAGATCATTTACAATTTGTTACAAAATTGTACCACATCAGAATGTTTTTGAAATGTTAATGCAAAGAGTTTGGCCAATGCACATTTGGAAGCTGGGTAAATTGATTATTTTCACTGATTTAAAGTTTAATGCTCTTTTCTGTAAAGTTAGTGTTGTAATTGACTTTATTATCATCATTGTTCATCATTTCTCATCATTGCTTAAATTAGCAAACCCTGATGAAAGTGAAAACAAAACTCAGGGGGAAGAGAATTGTTTATAGATTTGGAAATACTTTGGGATATTTGAATGTTCATTCAGTTTTACAATCGTATCACAAGCACCATCAATGAGAAAACCATAAGAGTAAAACAGACTGTCACCTACACCCTGTTTTCACACTCCCATCTGCCTTTCTGAGTCTATAACGTTTCATGTGATTAGTCCTCTACTGTAATTTATCAGTCTTGGCAAAGATTAATGACAACCAGAGATCATGCTTGCCCTGGGAATTTTATTTACATTCTATATCTCTAGTGTTTGGCTAATCATTAACCCTAACTGAAAAATAATTTAAATCTCACAGTTGTCTTTGGAGTTTATTGTGATACAATCAGAGTCATAAGGGGTGTCCTGGAAATAATCGGAGATGAAAGAAAAGGCAGAGAGAGAGCAAAGCAGGGCAAAGGGGCTAAGACAAACTAGCGCCTAAGTAAAGGGGGTGAGGGAATTTCAGAATTGCAGAGAGGAGATCTGTAGAGGAAGATTTCAAGCCCCAAGTGAGTTGATGGTCATGACCTACAGTCCTATATATCTCATGGCAGAGAGCATGATTGACCGATGGACCTACGTGACACATTCGGAAATCCGTTGATGTGTTTGCTTTGGGGCCGTGCTTCCCACCAGATGCTCCCAGCCAGTGATCGAATGCTACAGCGACACCTAGCCAGGCCATTATCTCCTCCTGGGAGATATGAGGCTCCTGTGACCGGTGACTTTGGCTAAAGGGTTCCTTGTTGGCTTTGTTAAAACTGTCTTTGAACTACATTACAGTCTAAGACTTTTTCTACTCAACCTTCCTTGCTTCTTTCTCTCATTCATAGAAATTCGACCTGCATGTTGGTTCGACAATTCTCTCCATCTCTTCTGACTCCCTCCTGATTTTTCCTCATAGGTATTTTCTCCAATAAATTTCTTACACAGCTAATACCAGTGTGATATGTGCTTCTCAGAAGACCCTGTTTCACACAGGTACGAAGTTGGAGATTATAAAATAGTGTTTAATAATAAGATTCTGTGATCCTTGCTGTTATCAAGGACATCAGCTGCCCATCTAGGAATTTTCTCTGAGATAATTAAAGCTGCATCGCTAGGATGTGTAGGGATGCTATTTTGTATATTAACACCAGTGTGATGTGGGTTTAAAGAAGCAGGTATGTGTGGAGCCTGGTCAGTCAAGGCAGTCGAGGAAAGCAGGAGGTTCATTCTGAGCTTATAGTAACGTCCATAGATAAGCTAAGAGACAGGGAAGAAATGAGCAGCTGAGTCCATCTAAGAGGGCAAAGAGGTTCGTTGTCTTTTTTTGATGTTTGTAAGATTGATTTATTTGAGAGTGAGAGCATATGAGCAGGGGGAAGGACAGAGGGAGAGAGAAAAAAATCCTCAAGCAGACTCCCAGCTGAGCACAGAGCCTGATGCAAGGCTCCATCCCAGGACCCTGAGATCATGACCTGAGCCAAAATCAAGAGCCAGTCACTTAGCTGACTGAGCCACCCAGGAGCCCCTCATTGTCATTTTTTTAATGCCAAACCCAAACTCAGGGTTTTCCTCTCCAGTCTCATTACCTTGGTAAAATATTTTGTTTTTAAATGGAAGGTAAGTAGTCACATCAATAGTCTATACTTACTAAGCCCTTGTACATGCCAGACACTTTCACTCAATGACTTCAACTACAATCTCATGAGGCAGAAATTATCACTATTGCTCTCTCATAGGACCCGAGATGCACAGAGGTTAAGCAATTTGCCGAGTTTCCATAGCCACTAAAAAAACAGAGATGGAATCCAAACTTGGGCAGTTGGAACCCAAAGTTCTTGCTAACTTAGCCCTAAGGCATGTGTCTCAGAACTTTCCAAATATAAATTGTGGGGGCAAAACAAATTAGAATTTTCAACCATCATGTACCAGTTTGTTTTAATCTTACTATATATGAAACATCCAAGACAATTGTTGTTATCTGGAGCTTTCTGTAGTGCCTACAGTCCCAATGTTTCTAGAAATATTGCAGTGACACATTCCTGAAGACATACCTGCTTGGCACAGACCACTTAGCCCTGAAATCAGGTAGGACTTGACCTGAATGTATCCTTTTAACTTACTTATATGTTATTAGCATATTATGCAAATTTGCATGGTTTATGAACAGGTGCTTTTTTTCCCCTGACATGTACCCCAATGTTATTTTTTCTTTTGTTTAATTTTTAAATAATGCTCAAATTAACCAGAGTGAGAAGGAAACAAAGCTATATGTTTTATAAAAGTGTGAGACCAAGAAACAGACACAATACCAAAATATTCTCTCAATTGATCTGAATCTCTTCAGTTCAAACTTTTTAAAAAGAAAATCTGTCTTCCCCTCATTACTCTTTAACTTTCCTTCCACCTTTATTTCTTCTTGAAAACAAGCTGTTATAAAAGAAAATACACTTTATAGTGTATCTTTATATAGTGTACCTTTGTATGTGTATATATTTGTTTATGTAGATACATAATCCTCAATGAGAAAGGAAACTAAATGGATAAGGAATAAAATATTTGGGGATTATTATTATTAACAGACCAAGACACTTAAAATGCATAGGTTTTCTTGGAGAAAAATTATCAATGTGAAATTTCCTTGCCTTAAATTCCTACTATGTAATTGTTTGTGTATTTATCTGCCCTTCTATTAATTTTTGTTTTAATGATAATTTTAAGACACTATTTAAAATATAGTCTGAAAAAGTGGTAGCAATGTCTACATTTATCATCTACGAATACACCAACTTCCTGGAAAGCACTGGTGGCGAATAATTCTCCCCCCAGCCTCCCAGCCTCTGGTCTGCACCTTTATTCAGCATCAGTAGGCTTGGTCTTCAGGCGTAAGTTCTGAAATGATGACTGAGTAACCTTCTGCCTCTAAGGTGCTTACCCCTAAGTCAGGTCACGTGCCACAAGGAGTCCAGTGCAACCGTGACATCCTAAGTGCTCACTTGGGTGATTCTTTCCTTCCGCAATACAAGAGAGATGGAATTCTCATTGAAAGGGAACTCAGCCTGATCATATCTGTTCCCTTGCCAGGGACATTATTTAAAATGAAAAGAAATGTTATAACCATAAGCAGTGTTTGTCAATTATAAGTATGTAATTTCATAGGTCAGTTGGATATCACCAGGCAAATTCTTACAAAGTAAGAATTTTAATGAAGCCTATGGTTGTCTACTGCAGAGGCTTTTGAAGTAAATCTGAAAAACCAGGAATTTTGTAGTGAAATACTGCATTCCTCAATGAACTGGGCAATGTGGTATGGGTAACGTAGTAATGAATGCAAGGTTTAAGAAAATTCTACTCTGCAACAGAGCAAGACTAGGTCTTTTAAGGAAAAAAAACAACTTTTAAATAATATTTTAGAATTCCAAAACAGCAAACGTGAGGAGAGAGGGTGGTGGGAGTCAGAGCCT
The DNA here is from genome assembly GCA_002007465.1 of Ailurus styani. Classification (NCBI taxonomy): domain Eukaryota; kingdom Metazoa; phylum Chordata; class Mammalia; order Carnivora; family Ailuridae; genus Ailurus; species Ailurus styani. The sequence continues at coordinate 3,632,051 of LNAC01000106.1, forward strand.
GCATCCCTGACCTGCTATAAAATCGATGCCTGGATCACATCACACTATTAAAACAGCCCCGATTTCCATCCCCAACCCCAGACCTTTGCAACTGTCTATTTCCATAAGAAATACAGTCCCTCTACCCTTTTCTTCTTGCCACAGGAATTGGCCCAAGGAAAGGAGAAAGAAAAAAATCCCAAATATTTGGGTTTAGGAGAAAAAGCAAAAAAGACAAGGAAGGTAAAAGGCAAGTGGAATCTTTGATATTTTGTTTTTTATTCACTCAGAAGAAGAAGTGAATATTTAAATTTGTCAGAGTTGGAACTACTATTTCACGTCCCTTTAAGAAGTCCAGTCAGGCAGGGCACCTGGGTGGCTCAGTGGGTTAAAGCCGCTGCCTTCGGCTCAGGTCGTGATCCCAGGGTCCTGGGATCGAGGCTCACATCGGGCTCTCTGCTCAGCGGGGAGCCTGCTTCCTCCTCTCTCCTCTCTCTCTGCCTGCCTCTCTGCCTACTTGTAATCTCTCTCTGTGTGTTAAATGAATAAATAAAATCTTTAAAAAAAAAAAAAAAAAAGAAGTCCAGTCAGGCAGCCCACACTCAAAGTGATGGAGGATCATCTCTTTGTAAAGGCATCTCAGCTTGCTCTGTGAGGGAGCCTCTGTATTTGCTCAATTCACTTCGTGATCTGGCTACTTAGGTTTCTCCCCCCTCTCACCAGTGAAAATACTCTTGTAATGGACTAGAGCTAGCAGAGAAATATCTCACAGACTTATCTTTTCCAAGGTATAAATGGCTGTGGTAATTTTGCATTTTGACAGGGAATTAACCTAGAAATGCCTATCATGAATTTCTACAGTGAATAGCAACAGCTTGAAATTTGTATGGTGGAATTTTAGGCAAAAGGGGCTGGTCAATGAATAAGAAAGCTTTTTCTTTCTTTTTTTTTAATGTAAAAAGAGGAAAAAAAGAAAGAAAAATCAAGTCCCTCCCACCCTGTTGTAGTAGGCAAGTAGGAACTTTAATGAAATAATCAATGGTCATTTATTATTGACTATTTTCTGCACAGACTAACGGGCCTTCAAATTAAGTATATGGGGCGCTTGGGTGGCTCAGTGGGTTAAAGCCTCTGCTTTTGGCTCAGGTCATGATCTCAGGGTCCTGGGATCGAGGCCCGCATCGGGCTCCCTGCTTGGGCGGGGAGCCTGCTTCCCCCCCTCTCTCTCTGCCTGCCTCTCTGCCTCCTTGTGATCTCTCTCCCTCTGTGAAATAAATAAATAAAATCTTTAAAAAAAAAAATTAAGTATATGAAAATTTAGCAAAGAAATATTTGCATTTTCTCTTTTCTTCTACAGCTATATTACACTTTCCAACCTCCCCTGAAGTTAGATGTGTCCATATGACTGAGATCAAGGCAATGGAATGTGAGCTAAAATTACTTCTAGGCCTAACCCGTATTTTGGCCTCATCTTTTTCCCTCTTCCCTATCCACCTGAATGCAGATGATACCCAAGGAAGCTTTGGGAGCCATCAGGTGAATACCAAATAGCCTTTATCAGCTTGGTTTCTCAAGTACCACAAGAAGGCAGCCCCATGGATGTATTTATTCACTTAGTACTTTGGTAAAGGAAAGTTTATCCCAAAACAATCTATAGATTCAGTGCACGCCCATCAGAACATCAACAGTGTTTCTCACAGAATGAGAAAAAGAATCCTAAAATGTGTATTCAATCAAAAAAGTCCCCAAATACCAAAAGCAATCTTGAGAAAGAACAAAGCTGGAAGTATCACAATCCCAGATTTCAAGATATGCTACAAAGCTATAATAATCAAAACAGTATGGTATTGGCACAAAAACAAACCCATCAATGCAAAAGAGTAGAGAGCCTAGAAATAAACCTATACTTTAATGGTCAATTAATATATGACATAGGAGGCAAGAATGTACAACAGAAAAAAGACAATCTTTTTAATAAATGGTGCTGGGAAAATGGACAGCTATATGCACAAAAATGAAACTGGATTAATTTCTTAAACCATACACAAAAATAAAGTCCAAATGGATTAAGGACCTAAATTTGAGACCTTAAACCATAAAACTCCTTAAAGAAAACATAGGCAGTAATCTCTTGGACATCGGCTTTACCAACATTTGTCTATATGTGTCTCCTCAGGCAAGGATAATAAAAGCAAAAAAACAAAAACAAAAAAGTAAAACAAAACAAACAAACAAAAACTATTGAGACTACACCAAAATAAAAAGCTTTTGCACAGCAGAGGAAACCATCAACAAAACAAAAAGGCAATCTACTGAATAGGAGAAGATATTTGCAAATGATATATCCAAAAAGAGGTTAATATCCAAAATATGAAGAAGTTACACAACTCAACACCAAAAATAATAAACCCAATTAAATAATGGAGAGAGGACCAGAAAGACATACAGATGGCCAATGGACACATGAAAAAATCTTCAACATCACTAATCATCAGGGAAATGCAAATCAGCCATGATGAGATATCACCCCGTACCTGACAGAATGGTTAGATCAAAAAGACAGGAAATAACAAATGTTGGTGAGGATATGGAGAAAAGGAACCCTTATGCATTGTTAGTGGGAATGTGAATTGATACAACCACTGTGGAAAACAGTATATAAGTTCCTCAAAAAGTTAAAAATAGAAATACCATCCATTCCAATAATTCCACTAGTGGCTATTTACCCAAAGACAATGACAACACTAATTCAAAAAGATATATGCACCCAATGTTCATTGCAGCATTATTTTAAATAGCCAAGTTATGGAAGCAACCTAGTGTCCATTGATAGATGAATGGATAAAGAAGATATGAATGGATAAAGAAGACATTTATAACAATGGAATATTACTCATTCCTAGAAAATGAGATCTTGCCATTTGTGACAACACGAAGGGACATAGACAGTATTATGCTAAGTGAAATAAATACAAAGAAAAAAACAAATACCATATGATTTCATTTATATGTAGGATCTAAAAAACAAAACAAACAACAACAAAACAAACAAAAAACAGAAATAGAATAATAAATACAGAGAACAAACTAGTGTTGGCCAGAGGGGAAGGGAGAAGGACGGATGGGTGAAATATGTGAAGAGGATTAAGAGATACAAGCTTCCAGTTTTAAAGTAAGTAAATCATGGGGCTGGAAAGTACAGCGTAAGAAGTAGATTTGATAGTATTGTAATAACTATATGGTGACAGATGATAACTGTATTTATTGTGGTGAGCACAGCGTAAAGTCAAAAATTGCCAAATCTCTACATTATACACCTGAAACTAATGTGACATTTTATGTCAATATTTCAATTAAGAAAGAAAAAAAGAAACTTTAATAGTTTATTTAAAAATTAATTTCTATTAAATTTGCTTCACTGTCATTTCTGGAGTCTAACTGTTATGACAGAGAGCCCAGCATTCTATACCATGTGGCACTGAGTCAGTTCAATTATTATTTTTTTTTGAGTCAGCTCAATTATAAGAAAACCTAGAGGTAAACTTTTTATTCCTCCTCTTTTACCAATAAAACGTCAGACCTACGTTTTAAGTGACTATAGATTTCACAGTTTCTTCAGGAAAAGGAGTTTCCAGACTTAAGCTTATTGCATTATAATTTGTGAGTATGCCTATTTTTCTATTTACTATATTTCCTTAAACAATTCGAGAAAATAAACTTATAAAAGCATCTTATGGAATAGGCTACTGGTTAAATAAAACAGTATGTAAACAAAAACTCGGTAGTTATTATTCTTGCTAGTACATTTATGTCATGAAGAATGAGAGCCTTCAATAATTGTAATAGCTAACAGTTGCAAAACATATATTACATACCAGTTACTACTGGAAACATTTTTACATATACTGAACCATTTAATTCTCATGATAATTATGAGATGTTGCAAAGACTTTTGACACCAGCCACCTACAACGGTGAGAGACATCACAGATGAAGGGCACAGTCCTCCCCAACACTGCCCTCCCTTCAGACACCAGTCCTGGGGTCCGTAGGCCATTCTTACATCTGATACACCACAAATTCAGAGGTTCCTACTACCTTCTCAAGTTTAATAACTTGCAAGAATATGAGGAATACAATGGCAAGATACTAGAAGATGTTTGATTCCGAGTCAATTAGACATTTGGGCGGGGTATAAAGTACGCAAGGAATAAAAACATGAGGCTCGGTGATTAAGGCACGACGCTATGTGTAGCCTATTGAAGGAAAAGAACTACAGGCTCTCAGAAACATACTCATTTCATGTAAATTTCCAAATGTATAATGTGACTGTAGAGTCACATAAAAATGTAGGGACTATAGTTAGGAGAATTTAAAAAAAATATATGAGGGAAATGACATCACCAAGATGGCAACATAGGTCATTCCTGACTTTCCTCCCCATCAGAAAAACTATTCATGCACAACACACCACTGAGAGAACCTTAGAACACAGAGGTGAGGCTGAAGGACCCCCACCCCCACCGCCCCGCACCGGCAAGACCAAGACAAACTGCATTAGAAGGGTAAGAGGAGGAGCTACATTCTGATCCAACTGCTCCTCCTGTAGACAAGAAGAGTACCATGCATGGGTCTCCCCTGAGCCTCTGGTTCCTCCATTGGAGAAAGAGAGCATAGGACAGACATTCAGCTCCTGGCCCCCACATTGTGGGTTGCTTCTTAGGAACACCCGCTTAGGTCTCACCCCATGGGGACTGCAGGAAAATCCACGGGACTTGACCATAGGGAATCTGGTTGGGCTGGAGAAGCAGGGGAGGGACTTGCAACAGCCAGCACTCAGATTTTGGCAGACTGGGTTCCTACCTGCCATGCCCACATCGGCTTCCCAACCGGCAGCTTCTCATCTGCAAGCCAAGGCGATGGTTCAATCTGACCAGGAGACGTGGTGGGGAGCAGGCTTGCCCGAGTTAGGTCTTCAAACAAAGAACTTTGCCAGCCTTGGAGCGCTGTCAGCCGTTTCCCTGCCCAGGCAGGATTGCCGAGTTATAGCTCCGCCCATAGCTGAGGGTAGCTTCTGGCCCCGCCTGCCCAGAGCGCCTGATGGGGAACAGCTGGAGGCTGCATAGCCCAGCAGCGCTTGAGCAGAGGGTGTGGCAAACAGAACTGATCATCCACAGCGCAAATTCAGGGGCACCCTGTGGCCAGGGAACTTGGAGAGCAGGTCAGCTAGAGTCAAGACCACAATCTAAAAGCCTTGCTGGGCTTGGAGACCTCCCTGGCCTCAACTTGGCTGGGGAGCTGAATCCTAGCCTGGCCTGCAACTGAGTAGCTCCCGGCCTCTCCTGACCAGAAAGGCTGATTGGAAACACCTGGGAGCCTGCTCGAGGCTGCCCTCCAAGTCCTGACCCCATCAAAACCGGTCAGATCTAATTAACAAATTCAATCAGGTTGCAGCATACAAATTAGCATACAAAAATCAGCTGTGTTTCTATCAACAATGAATTACCTGAAGAAGAAATAAAGTGATCCCATTTGTAGTAGCATTAAAAATAAAATACTTAGAATTTAATACTTTGAATAAAAAAAGTACTTGGAATTAATTTAACCTAGGGAGGTGAAAGATCTCCCTACTGAAAACCATAGACACGGATGAAAGAAATCGAAGAAAACAAATAAATGGAATGGTGTTCATGGACCGAAGAATTAATATTGTTAAAATGTCCATACTACACAGACTTCTATAAATTCAATTCAATTTTATCAAGATTTTAATGGTCTTTTTTTAACAGAAGTAGAAAAAAATCCTAAAATTTACATGGATCCCCAAGAGATCCTGAATAGCAAAAGCAAGCCTGAGGAAGAAGAACAAAGCAGGAGACATCACACGTACTGATTTCAAGCTATATTGTACAGCTGTAGTGATCAAAACAGTATGTAATAGCATAAAAACAGACACATAGACCAACAGCACAGAGTCAAAAATGTAGAAATTAAACCAGGCATGTATGGTCAGCTAATATTTGACAAGGGATCCAAGAATACTCAGTGGAGAAAAGATGTCTCTTTAATACTTGGTGCTGGGAATACTGGATATTCTCATGTAAAAGAATGAAACTATTCACCTATCTTAAACCTTCACAAAAAGTTAACTCAAAGTGGATTAAAAACATCAATGTAGTTCGGAAAAGTATAAAACTCTTAAAAGGAAACACAGGAAAAAACCTCCTTGATAGGAATTTTGGCAATGATTTTTTGGATATGACTCCTAAGCCACAAGCAATAAAGTAAAACATAAAAAAGTGGGGTTAAGTGAAATGAAAAAGCTTCTGTACAACAAATGAAACCATCAACGAAATAAAAAGACAACCTATGGAATGGGAAAAAAAATATTTGCAAGCTATGTATCTAATAAGGGGTTAATATCAAAAATATAAATAGAACTCCTACAACTCAATAGCAAAAAACAAATTAATCCAACTAAAAATATGCAAAGGACCCCGTTAAGCATAGTTCCACAGAAGATACACTAAGGGCCAATAAGCAAGTGAAAGATTCTCAACATCACTAAACACTAAGGAAATGCAAATCAAAACCACAATGAGATACCACCATGTGCCTGGTAGAATGGCCACCATCAAAAAGACAAGAGGCAACAGATGCTGGTGTGGATGTGGAGAAAAGGAAACCTTTGGGCACTATTATTTGGATTGTAAATTGGTACAGCCACTGTGGAAAACAGGAGGGAGATTCCTCAAAAAGTTAAAAATAGAACTACCATATGATCCACAATTCCAATTCTGGGAATATATCTGAAGGAAATGCAAATACTATGTCAATGAGATATCTTACTACTGTGTTTATTGCAGCATTATTTACAGAGTAGCCAAGATACGGACATTACCTAAGTTATTTTTTAAAATCTTTTTTATGTGGAATATTAAAAGAAAGAAAGAAAGAAAGAAAGAAAGAAAGAAAGAAAGAAAGAAAGAAAGAAAGAAAGAAAAGAAAGAAAGAAAAAGAAAAACCAAACTCATAAGAGATCAAGCTTGTTCCCAGATGTCAGAGGTGGGAGGAGGGGGAATTAGATGGACAAAAGGTACCAGCTTTCAGTTACAAGATAAATACATACTAGGGATATAATGCACAACAGGATGACTACCCTTACACCTGTTATATGACGTACATGGAAGTTGAGAGAGTAAATCCTAAGAGTTCTCATCACAAGGAAAAAAAATTTTTTTTAATATCTATACAAGATGATGAATGTTGACTAAACTTATTGTGGTAATCATTTCATAATATATGTAAGTTAAATCTTTAGGCTGTATACCTTCAGTTTATATGCTACTGTAAGTAATTTATATCTCAATAAAAATAGAAAAATAAAAATAAAATTACAATCAAAATTTATAAGGAAAAATCAATGCACCAACATTTTTTAATCTTAAGTTACCACATCGTTATGGTATAATAATAGTATAGATGGAATAATAATAGTAGTAATAATAATAATTATTGGCAGAAGAAGGAATTGAATGTATTATAGCACATTACTGTCAAAATTTTTAATGTATTTCAGACCTTGATAAGACTCACTGAAAAGCAATTAGGAAGTGTACAAAAAACCCCAGTAATATATGTGGGCTTTAATCCCCATTTCCAAGAACTGAACTTATATAGGTAAGGATAAGAGAAAAACTACATTTATGAAAATATTCACTGAAGCATCATTTACATTAGCATAAAGCTGGGAGAGAGTCAAAATAACAGTAAAATGAGGCGTGTTGTACAAGTTTTGGTATATTCACTCTGTGCAATTTTCTGTGTAATTTAAAATGCTGATTAAGAAACAATGTAGCATGAAAGAGTTATAATAGTAGGTCAAAAAAAAAAGTAGGATACAAAATCACTAGTTATATCATTACTCTAGAGCTTGACAATCTTGGAATAGCCAAGTAACATTTTTATCATTTGTGCGGGTCTAGGTGGGACAAATAGATTGTGACTATTTTCTTTTAACCTGCTGGTTGGCTATGGTTTGCTACGCTCTTTCCTGCTATCTATCCACACATCTCGATCGAGGAAACATGAGTAACACTGGCAACTTGTGGATTAGTTAACTCTGAAAATATTTAAATGCCCTTCTCTCTAAAATCTTGATTAATGACAGGTCCCTCAAATTGGTGCCTGAGCTCATTGTCTTGTAACGAAAACTGTCCCTGGCACAGGATCCCACATCAAGACCCAAATGGACAAAGTAATCGCGTGGCCCCAAACACTCAATCTTTGAGAATTTTTCTCCCTGTGACAGCGGGTTACTGAATTCTAATGCAAACACCACCCCCACAACCTCAGCAGGCAGATTAAATCCCCACTGGCCAGTGTTCAGGATGCATTTGCTTCTTTGAATTTGACATAATGATTGTGAAAACTCAACTCCGACAGGATCGGCATGTGAGGAAAACTGATGAGGGCAGAATATCTAAGAAACGGAAGGAGAAGTGGCATGCCCATCCTGGGCATGCCTCATGCTTCAGGGACATGCCGGAACTCAGCCCGAAGCCTTCAAACATCTCTATCAGTAGTGACAGAACCAACCTCTTGCCACCATCAAGGTGGAACAGCTTAATTTGAAACAAAGAAACCAAGGCTGGTGCTGCAATTCCAAGTACGACCTTCCAAGGAGAAACACTGATATGGACCCAAAAGACATCTTTGCCTGTGTAACAAGGATGCCAAAAAGTCTCACTTATCAGCTCAACTTTATTGATAAATTCCTTGGGGCGCCTGGGTGGCTCAGTCAGTTGAGCATCTGACTCTTGATTTCAGCACAGGTCATGATCTCAGGGGGTGAGATCGAACCCTGCATATCGGGCTCTGTGCTAGGTATGGAGCCTGCTTAAGATTCTCTCTCTCTTTGCCCCCACCCCCACGCACACTAATAAAGAAATCTTAAAAAAAAAAAAAAGCTGACTAAAGGGTTGCTGGTTACCAGATATGTAAGAGAAGGGACTGCACATCAAAAACTTATGAAAGAGTCATGCCCTAATAATACAGCAGCTACTTAAATTGAACAGCAACAATCCCGAAGCGCCTATCCTCTTAATGAAATGAAATTTCTCTGGAGAGTTTGCCAAAAGCTACAAGTTTGCCTCATACAAAACTGCTTTTCTAAAACTGAGATCTCAAAAGACTTCACCTGTCTTTCTCTGAAATCAGGTTTTTTTTTCCTCCTCCTGGACACACATTGATTGTTGACAACAGCAGTAGGAATCTAACTGTAACTATGTATCTATGTAAATACGTCATCAGTCCATATGTCATTATTCTCTCTCCTATGCATACCCATCACATTTTAAATTATTCAGTAGCAACAGATTTTGCACTAGTGTAGTCACAAGACTCCAGTCTCAAAGTCAAAATATGCTTAACCTGGGTGCCACTCGGAAAACTTGAAGATTCTCTGAAATCCATTGAAAAGACATGGATTTTTCTCAACCCATCATCTTTCTTTGAAGGAACTAACCAAACAGGCAATTATCTTTAATTAACCACACAGTAATGTCTGTCTTACACTGTTTTATGAAATAGACCAAATGTGGTTTTGGGAACAAGACAGAAACCTCAGTACAAATACAAGCTCTTATACCATTAACTTCTTTAGCACTGCATAGTATTTATCCTAACACATAGTTTGCTTTTTTATTTTGTTTGTTTTTTCTCTCTACTAAAAGGTAAGCTCCGTAAGAACAGAGCTTTTTGTTTGCTTCTGTATTGCTGTATCTGTGTCTTGCTTCTAGTGGCTACTTTATACATACATATTAGTGGAATGAGTGAGGAAGTCACTCTCCAGAGAATTTCCAGCTTGCCCTACCACGTGGAGAAAGTGGTAGGAACATTATATAAGGGGAAGTAGAAATACGTATCCAAAAGATATCAGGAATACAGCCCTTGACAGGATCGAACATAATCCCTGAATTTATAGAGGTTATATAAGCACTTTTACAAATCAATGTAAAATTTAAAGAACATTTTAACACTTATTGCTTGTCTGTAAATTTCACGTCTTTAAGGAAATACATCATGACCTATGGGTTATTTAAAAATTAAAATAACAAAAAAACCACCTCTCAAATTCGACAAGTATGTTGTCAATTAATCAAGAAGGTATATTTTTTTTTCCACATTTACGCTTTGGTTGAAACTATAGGCATTAATTTTGAAATTATAATCTATTTAATAAATTGTATCAAACTTGGCACACTGGTGCTCAGTAAAATAACATTGTCTCAAATCAACCAGAAGACTGAGAATCTTCAACTTCTGCATTCATTATATTACTCAACAATTATTTATTGAGTGCCTAGTATGTTCCCAGTATGAGCCTCAGAAACAAAAAAAAAATGTATTGAAAAGAGGGAAAGATCCTTCTCCCATAAAATTTCTCCTTTCAAAATTTTATTTAAGACGAAATTTTAAAACAATATAAACAAAAACATAAAGTAAATGCATAATAGAGTAGTATGGTATTAATTGTAAGAAACAATTCAAAATGAATGGTATGAATAGTAAAGTAGTTGTGTTTTTTTTTTTTTTTTTCTTGAGAGAGAGAGAGACCATGCATGCACATTCATGGTGTTGGGGAGGAACAGAGGGAAAGAGAGAGAGAATCCTAAACAGGCTCCACGCCCAGGAGAGAGTCTGACATGGGGCTTGATCTCACAATCCTAAGATCATGGCCCAAACTAAAATCAAGAGTCAGAAGCTTAAACTCAGCCACCCAGGTACCATGAAAATAGATATTCTTTTTAGGTTGGATAAGAAAAGCTTCTCTGAGGAGGAGTTTTTTTTTTTTTTTTTTTTTTTTTTGGTTTTTGGTTTTTGGTTTTTTTTAACACCTGAATGAAAAAAGGGAAGGAGTTATGAGAATAGCTGAGGAAAGAACATTCTTGTCAGAGAAGAAAGCAAATGCAAAGGCTCTGTGTGGGAAATCCTTGCTTTGTTTGAGGAACTACAAGATCAGAGACAGAGGCCATGGGAGAAGATGAAGTTGTAGGGATTATCAGAGGTCAGATGAAATTGGATCTTAAAGGCTATTGTCAGAACATTGGATTTTATTCTAAAAATAATGTGAAACTATTTAAGAAATTTTTATCTTCAGGATAGCACTCTGTTGCCCCTCTGTGGATTGATCCCTAGAAACTGGAAATCCAGGCATACCCGGTAGGAGGCTGTTGCTATATTACAGGTGGGAGAAAGTACAGGTGTACTGAGAAGGTAGCAATAGGTATGATGAGGTCAGTTTGGGGATATATTGTGTAGGAAAAACTGGCAGAACAAGCTGATAGGTTGGTGATAAGATGTGGGATGTGAGAGAGAAAGATCCAAGAGGATGCTCAAGAGTTTAACATGAGCTCTTGGGAGACTCATGGAGCTCGTTACTGAGATGTGGAGCACTGGGGAAGGAAAGGATTCGAGGAAGCAAAGAGATCCTTTTTGGACACCGAGGTCCTGATGACCAGTAAGCAGTCAATGGAGGTTTTGAGTGAGCCATCAAATAAATAAATGCAGAAACTAAGGGCAAGTGATACCTGAAGATATAAAGTTGAGAACCATCAGGATATAAAAGTTTCTTAGAGGCCCGATACTAAATAAGATCACATAGTGTGTGTAATAGAGACAAGACAATGTCTAAGAACTAAGCCCTTGGATTAGTCCAACATTTAAAGTTTGGGAGTCTAAAGAAGTTCTGGGAGGAAAAAAAGCTGCAAAGAAAAAATAAAAAACAGACTCAAGGAAAATCAAAGTGCATAGTATCCTACAGTCAAATGAAGATATTATTTCAAATAGGAAGAGTAACAAATACTGTTGAGAATAGATGATCTATTATGGGATTTGAAAGGGACCTTTCTCAGGAATGTCTGGCTGGTTAGATTATGATATATGTATTTTGTCTCATGTCTTCAATACTTGAAATATGTACTTGAGCACATTTCTTGAAATTCATTTATGGCAAACTTTCTAATATTACTTTACTTCAGCTATTTAGCACACTGAGGCTTCAATTCTGTCAACACTATTGGCTTTGGATTGGAATAATGGAAATCAATAGGCTTTATGGAATTTGTACAATCCTAAAATTTATTTGTATACTTAAATCTGTATACTTAAATCAAGGTTTTAATTAGGTCAAGTTATTATTATTTTTTAAATATTTTACTTATCCATTTGAGAGAGAGAGCATGAGCAGGGAGGAGGGGCAGAGGGAGAGGGAGAAGCAGATTCCCAAAAGTACAGGGAGCCCCATCCACATGGGCTTGATCCTAGGACCCTGAGATCATGACCTGAGCTGAAGGCAGATGCTTAACCATCTGAGCCCCCAGGCACTCAAATTAGGTCAAGTTAAAGGAACTTTGAGCTTTGACTGGATGATATCAATTCTTTGTCTTAAATTGAGAGTTTGGTAGTCAATGTTAGTTCATGAGATAAGGATACAATAAGGATAAATGTCCAGATGAACAATCCCCCTAACTACTCAAGGAATGAGTAATTTAAAGAGGGAAAAATCATATCCCACTTATTTCCTAATGAACTATTTCTAAGATAAATTTTATTTACTCTTTTAAAGACTTGGAAATACGGAAGAGATTTATTTGCCTACAAACAATACGTAATGACAAAGAGAATGTCTTGATAATGAATGAAAGAATCTGTGATATCCTACTAACATCCAGCAAATGAGGTGAAACAACACATAATATCCTATTAAGATCCAGAAAATGAGGGCAAAGAAAGAAAATAAAGTAGGGACTGACAGTTAAATCATATTCCCACACTATTGGTCATGCTTGATTAAAGAGATTTTCTAGTGAGTTGAGTCTTCTGGAATAAGAACTTATTGGGGTTATTAATTAAAGTATTATCAGAGTTTACATTAAAATTATCATAAATGTGAAGAATACCATCATGTCTATCTTATCACTTAGAGAATGCATTCCAGAAACTAAACTTTTTAGAGCATTTCAAAATACTGTTTGTTTTTGAAGCTACAAAAAAAAGGAAGAGCTTCACATAGTATTTGCATAATAGGTTTTAACAAAGAATACATCTAAAGAACTTTTAAAATCATATTTATTTTTAGTTTGGGGAAACAGCTTTATTTTATAACACTAAAATTTTAAGAAATAGTCTAAGAAATCTCAGCCTTTAAATATATAATATAAATATATACAATAATAAATAAAATGTTAAATGCATTTTAAATTCAGTAGTGTAAAATACAGAATATTTCCATACCACTTTGCTTTTGATTTCATTTTTATATTTGGTATGTTTTTGTTAGAAATGCATGACTAATACTCTTATACCATTAAGCATTTTACTGAAAAAAATATTATTGCATTGAACTACAGTCCAAGTAATTTATCGAATAACCTAAAAAAGCTGCTTTGCATGTACAGTAGTGCAATTTACTTAGCCACACTATAATTTAAAAAAACCATTTTGTACAGAGAATACAAAATAAAATTATTGGATTATGTTTCATATTGCCAGACTATCATTCAGTTTAATTACAAAGTAAATACTTTAAGTAGAATTGAGTAAGGTAGGAATTTGTTTTAAATGGCTACATAACCAATTTACATTATCAACTATTTTATAATCTCCCACAAATAGAAGAAACTGACAATTTTGAGCATGGTGGAAAGAAATCTTTCTTGGAGCTGATTGTTTCAGTAACTATGTTTTGAAAAACACAATTTTGAACACATCTTTTGAACAAAGATAAAGGTCTACAACTGAAGACTAGAGTATATTCATTAAGAGCACACAGTGGCATACACACTCGCATGTACACACACATGTATTTTGTATATTTCCAATTTGCCTGCTTTGTGTTTCTGCCAAGATGATCTTGCTATTTAAGAAGGGCGATGAGTTGCAAAAGGAAGGGAATTAAGAAAGTGATTTGGGAGGTTGCCCTCCAATACAAAGCTGCATAAAATGAAAAAAAGACCTTTTGGCTTATCTCTCCAATATTGGTTTATTCTAAACCCTACCGATTCATCCACTGCTTCCATTTTCATATAGCTTAATCCAAAGCAATACAACAATCACCTTCAAATGTCTACCTTATAGAAGCAGTGGATAATATTTTTGCTGGAATGAAATGATAACCTTTGAAAATCCTCTAGACCCAGGTTTATTGGCTGGGAAACTCATATTTTAGTAGGAAAATCCTATCTTATTGAAGTAGTTTCAGTCTAAGACACAAAGGAAAGTAAACTCTTTTCTCAACTACTCTATGGAAGTGGTCACTCACTTGCTTTTTAATAATTTTTTTATTTTCCAATGAGAGCACATTTCTCTTCAGGAGTACTCATTTAAAGATTCAGAATTAAATCTCTTCATGAGCCCTGCTAAGCCAGAGATAAGCACTAGGCCAATTTCGCCCCTAAGTACATTAGCTACATACACTGATGTGTGAGATTTGGGTTCTTTCTAATTGTGCTTTTAGAAAATTGGATTTGACATTTACATAATTTTTCTTCAAAATGTTTAACCATCTTTCTGAAAACTTGTGGGGAAATTTTTAGGGAAAACTGAAAAATGTCCTACCTGTTTGAGATGACCAGCGATGTTATTTCACTAATAAGGAGGCAGTGAACTCCCACACAGCCTGGAGGGCGTCAGGACGTTTCGTTCACGTGTATCTAAACGCTGGGATAACAAGCGGTCCCCTAAAGGCTAGAGCATATTCATTTCTCCCATTAGTGTTCCAAATAATTGAAAAGCATGGTGTTTTTGAATCATTTAAAAGCATTATGGTAAAGTTTAGAAGCCGTGTTGCTTCCTTCACTGGGAACTGTGCAGGTGAGCCAACAACTTGATGCACTAAGGAAACAGTCCAATTCGGCAATGTGATCCGGCAATGTACATCTATTGATTAAATACTCCATTCAATGGGAGAGCTTTATAGGATTAATTCTTTGAATATATTTCTATTCAGAGATAACAGGGAGATTCTAAATCCTGACAGAAACTGAGAGGAAAAAATGTCACCGTCAAATCCATGTTCTATACAAGAAATCAAAAGTTTAGGGGGATCTCTCTGAGAAATGTCTATCTAAGGGAAAAATAAAAAAAAAACCTGGGAACTGAGAACTTTCCCAATTACTTCACATATTATAATCATTTCTTATGTTTTGTAGCATAACATATATAAAGGTGAACACATAGAGAATCCCACTGTCTTCTTTCTTGCTGAATTTGGCAGGGAATTAAGAACATGAACTTCCCTGAATTTCCTGTTCTTTGTACAAAGAATTATTTTGTTTAATCATACCCCCAATTCAGGAAGGCTATCTATTGGTGGACTGGTTCTTAGTGTCTCAGAAAAATATATAGCGTGCATGCACATATGTGTTTGTACATGTGTGTGTAAAGATTTCACGGACTTTCTTAAAACATTTTCAGTTTTTAATTAAGCACTTATCATTTAAGACAGATTTAAGACCATTTAAGACCAAAAAGTACTTCAGTGAGTCAAATGTGGAAGAATAATCCCATAAAGAGACTTGCTCCATAAATATCAGACAATGGCCATAACCGACATTGAATGGTGAAAATCGACTGTCAAAAAAATTGTGTAAATGAAAGGAAATAATCCTGAAAATATCATCCATCCCAGTGACATTTTTTTAAAAGGATCCATTTTAGAATTTAATATATATTTAGAATTCTATTTTGTTTTCTTTTAGAGTGTGTTTCTCTTAAGTAAAAAGTAAATTGTTCAGGCCCATACTGACTAATTATAAGAAAGTAAGAGGTTGGCTCAGAATATTCTCCATAGCAGGAAAGGCATTTTGAATATTATCAGAAGAAAAAAAAAAACAGTCCTAAACTAAGCACTATAAATCAGCCACCTGAAATTTGGAAATTATCCTAGAGGATAATTGAATAAGTCATTGTTCACAAGCAAAATTCTAGTAAACCTATTCTGAAAACCCTTAAGCGTTTTATGCAACCAAATTTGCAAAAGTTCTTGAATATTCAGTGATGGAAATTTTAAAACTTTATACAAATAATTTGTCAAGGTTTTCTTCATGTTGAATCAGAACCTACCTATTTGTAGTGTGTACCCTGTCTGCCCTAAAGAGAACAGAGATGATTTTCCACAAACACAGCTCCATGCTGCTATCTGGATATCTAAAGTTAAGAAGGTTAATTCTCATCTTCTTTCCTCACCAAGAGTTCTTTTCTTTGGAAAACACATATTAGTCTTTGTTTTTCACATGGCATCTACCAGGTTATGTTCTATAGAACATTAGTTCCGTGAGATGATCCACGGGGGGTAAAAAATGTCTCTGACATTATTATTTTTGGAAATTCAATATAGTCTATCCGCCTCCCAGAAAAGTCTGGTAAATATTTCCTGTCAAATGGTCTGAGATATGTTGAAGTAACAAAATAAGCCAAATAACTCAATATCCCCCTAAAATATATGAAAATGGATTTATGTCAGTTAATTTTTGTTCATTCATAAAACTCATGTTGTGACTGTAAAAACAGAAGATTGATTTGGTCTTTTAATTAGTCAAACCTGCTGTTTATGGAAACACTTCAGTTTACCAATAGCTCTCTTAAATTGTGGTCTAGAATAACACTTAGTTTTCCACAAGTGATGTAATTTTTTTCCAAGTTCTAAAAGAACCCCCCTTTCCAATTCTGTATAATTCCTTTAATACAACTTAATACTTCAGAACTTTTTCACCAGACTTTCCACATCATTGGGTTATAACGGCGTTTATAATCTGCTATGCCCTTAGTATTATTGATGAATTGGAATTAGGCTCTATGTACATTAAGATTTTTTGAATTGAAAATAAATATAGGATCTGACATCTATTCATGCTAAATTTAACCTTTCAATTTTTGCCCTATTTTATGTTACTAAAAAATTTCACATTGTATTTTGCCATGCACTCCCTTTGCTAGTCCTCTTGGGTTTGTGTTTTCCTCCTCTTTGGTACATATTGTTCCATGATTTTGTCCATGTTTTATGAACGTTTATATGACAGAGTACAAATACAAAGGCTCATAACCAATCCCTACAACGCTCTCTCCGGTTTGGAATTAAACTAAGTTTTACTACTCTTGGGTATAGTTGTTTAGCTATAAAACACATTTATCACACAGTGGTATTATCCATAAGGATATTTTTAAGAATCAGAAAATGTCTCTATGTAAAATTCCCCATGTAGTTTACTACCTTTTTAGCCCCAACCACTCCATCGCAATGTCTCTAGTCAAGGCAGCAGGTGAGCACTACATAGCTGAAGGAATCCTTAATTTTCTATCCTCTTCTTGACTCAGCAACATGTGACAAAATCGATCATCCTTGCTTCTTTGAATCACTTTTGTAATTTGCCTTATATAGTCCTGACGTTTCCCTATGTAACTTGAAATTTTACCATGGTTTCATTGTCCTGATTATTCCTACATAACTTCATCATGGCCTCATGAAGTTTCATCATGGCCTCATTTCTTAGTTCCTTCTGTTATACCCATTCTTAGATTGACCCGGGGCTCAGTCTGGAAAATGTACATCTACCCTACCTACCCCAATGATAGTATCCAAGCTAATGTCTTCTATATACTTACTATATGTTGATGATTCCCAAAAGCATATGTCCTTTTCACGACTCAACTCAAGCTTCAGACCCATATTTCCAATTGTCAACTCCTGTCTCCACTTCTATAATTTTAGGCATCTCCAACAGAGTATTTAAACTGACCCTCTCCTACCCTGCCCCTCCCACCGTGCTCCCATTTCAGTTAACAGTAAATCCATCCTGGTACAAAGACTTTGATGTCACTTTTAATTCCTCTCTTTGTCTTACACCTTACACTCAATATGAAGCACATTTTCCCAGCTCTAGTATCCAAACAAATCTAGAACCTCAGCACTTCTCAATGTGCTCATGGCTGAGCACATTGTCTGCTCCCAATCTACTAATCAGCCTCCCCATCCCACCCCAACCTTGACTCTCCTGGAGATTATTCACAATGTAATAGCTGAGGGCCCCTGGTAAAAAATCCAAGACAAATCATGTTTCCCCTCTGGCAAAATTCTTTGTAGCTTCTTATCTTGCAGTAAAAGCCAATCATTCCAATGGTGGACAAGATCCTACATGATCTTGCTCTACAATTATTTCTCTGACCTTATCCCCTATAATACTCCCCTGAAAGCTTTCCCAGCCTGTGTTTCTTGCCATTTCTTGAGCATAGTAAGCACACGCAACAGGTTGTTGGAATTGGTTTTGTCTTAGTCTGGAATGCTCCCTTTCTCACCTCCTTCAGGTCTCTGCTGAAAAGATACTTTCACAGTGAAACTTTCCCTGACTACTCTTTTTAAAATAGTTCCTTACCTACTACCTCGCTCAAGTCCCTTTTCTGCCTTTCTTATTTATTTTCCTCAATAGCATTTATCATCATCTGGCATAATACATATTTCACTTGTCTATTCTGGTTTTTGTTTGCATGACTCAAGTAGAATTAAACTATGTGACGTTATTTTTGTTAGTTTTGATCATTACTATATCTCCAGCAGTTAGATTACTGCCTAACATATGGCCCTAAATATATATTTGTTGAATGAGAATGAAAATAGAGTGGACAAATGAGAAAGAAAATATTTTTATTTTTGTATATTTGTTAATAGTTATTGTCTCTTCCTTTTTGTTAAACATTCTGCTTAACATTTTATTTATAAATATGCTAACTTTTAAGTCAGTAATATCTGTATTCAACAGTCCTTCCTTTATAAAAGTAAAGATATTTGTTCTACCTCCTCTTTGATTCTGCATGTTTTCTCAAGGACATTTGATACCATGAAGGCCTCTTTAAGCAATTTTAATACTCTATGGTAAAATTCTTTTAAACCTAAAGATTCAAAATCATTTGTAGTGGCCAGGAGATAATTTTCTCTATATGTTACAAATTCCTTATCCATATTTGTTCTACAATTTCCACTTCAAAAAACTTTCTGCTTAATAGAGAAAGTGTAATCAAATCAGGTTTAGGTAACACTATCATTTTTTGGTTTGTTTGTTTGTTTCTTTCATTAGATTATCTTCCCCAGCAGTAAATAGAAGCAAAATATTAACTTCTTTTGGTATTTCCAATAAATGAGATATTAAAAAGACATTAACCTAATCTCTGTTTATTTAGATTCATGGATGTATGTAAAAATTATTCTGAATGTTTCCCCCATTCAGTTTATGCTGGAATGATTAAGGGACTAACTGTTTTTCTCCTTACTGGAATATTTTATAACTGTAGCTTTCCTCATGTGATGCTACAACTTACAATTTCTCACTCTGTGGTATAAGTTATCTCTTATTTAAGTTGCAAAATCTCTTTCCCAAAGCCCAAGATAGTATAGCCGTGAACATTATCATCACTGATAATACAAGATAGTCATTTCCATGCCATCAACTCACATCAATCTGTCCTAGTTAGTCAAAATGAAGTGCCCAATAGAGGTTCTCTAGTCTAACCTTCAGAGAGATTAAATTGTCACAAAGACAATTATAAAATTTAATCAGGTACTTTATTTTTCATAATAAGACTTTTAGTGTGTCCCCATAATTACTCTGTCTTGGCTCTATGTCAACTTTGTAATCTGTTTTAGGGAATTGTCATCCACATTATTATTTTTTTTAATCTGCTGGTCCATTTGTCTTTTATTTTTTATAATAAATATTCTATTTATTTCACTTTTATTGCATTCATCATGTTTATTCATGTTCTTTTATAATGATTTTTATGAAGTTCCATGCAAATACAGACTTTTTTGCTATTTGATGGCTTTCCTTCACTTTTTGATTCTTTCCAGATAAGTTAGACATTCCTACTGCCATATCTTAGTCAAAATCTCCATCCTGCAACTTTATGATGATATCTAGGAAACTACATATATTCTTCATGTTACAATTTCAAAATCATGTTATCTCCTTTCTCTGTCTGTTTATCTGTCTCTCTCCCTCTCTCTCCCCAGGATCAAAGATATCCTTTCCTATCATTTACCAAGAATTAAGAATTTATCCTTTCAACTTCATTTTCCTTGTCTGTACAGAGGAATGATAACATTGATTATGAAGATTAAGTGAAATAACAGAGCAGGTGCTTAGCCTGACTCTTCCTGATGCACTATGGGACTTCAGCGAAGATGACTCTCTTCCCTGTGAAATCCAGGCTGAAGAAGACACTCATTTCCTATAACAGAAACCCTGACGTCATCCTACATGCTACAGATGGCTGATCACTCCATTTCTGTTTAGTTGATTTTCTCTGAAACTCGTATTATAGGAAATATGCAGTCATGCCAGTTTTTCTTTCCTTTTACGAATATAAAATAATAAATTTACCTGGAGAGCCATTCAGAATACTGATGTAAGAAATGCAGATTCTGTGGGCCAGGAAACATTTTGAATAAATGTTTAAGATCACTTGCAAAATTACGCAAATGGTGATTTTATTCATCACCATTCACTGTGTTTTACTGATATCTACTACAGTTGAGTAAAATACACAAAATAATTTATAAGACTTTCTCGATAAAGATCATGTAAAAATTCTGACACTTCCAAACATTTATCTACTTATACATAATATTGGCTGAACACAGTAATATTTCTTAAGTAGAAGAATACAGAAAACTTAATATTTTAATCCTTGTAATGTTTGAAAGATTAAGCAATATATTCAAAATGGTACTGAGTATATTTTATTCTTTTATTTTGCATTATCAAATACTAGTGATAGCATATATATGTTTTCTTATACAAAAATTAAACATTCTTATTTTTAGATGTTGGTGATTCTTACAGTTACAAAATTCCCTTAACATAGATGTATGTGAAACGAAGATAACCCAACTTTTCACAGAAACTCAACGACACAATCTGTGTAAATATTGTTTTTCATTGAAGAGTAATTTTCAACTTGAATTAATCAGAAAATTTCTTGCCATCTCTTATTTCCTATGAAAATATAAATTATTTTGATTGAAAGATTATATTGATTGAAAGCTTAGTCAGTAGTTAACCATAGGAATTATTTTTGATAAGCAGTTTAATCCACCGACCTTTTATTATTACCTGATGCATAAAACCAAATGTGCGATCCATTCATTCACTCACGCAGCAAACACCTAGAACATACAATATTATGTTCCAGTTTATTTTCTTTGTGATATCAATGATCTGCCTGAATGTTTTATCATTTTATAACATTGTGTGAGAACTCATCCAAACACATTTCCCTCTACCCTTCCACAAAATTATTTTAAATTTGCTCTGTTATTTATTCAAGTTAAAAGAAATTCTTAAAACGCTCCTATTTTGACATTGGCAATTCAGTTCATATTTATATACTGGTCACATTCTGAATTGGCACCAATATTTAAAATCCTAATAATAATCAGACCACTTTAAAGATACCATTTTTGTAGGTAGTGACAATGTGTTTTATTTATCCACAAGAGGGGCTTTGACACCTGTTAGTTCAAGTGCGTTGATACATTTAAGGCCTCTTTCACTCCATTTAACGGTTGCATCTGACTGGAGCAAGAATGATGGCAAAGATCTTGACCTTGAAACACCGGTTGGATTAAAGGGTTCAAGTGAATGATGGAAGCTGTGGCTGGATTTAAGTGAGGGCCAAACAACGTGGGGATCAAAGCGGCCGAGGGCAGGGGCTGAAGTGTGATGTGAGGCGGGTGGAAGGGGGCAGCAGTGACCAAATGCAGGGGATGGCCCGCTAAGAAAGTGGGGTGTGCCGGGATGATGGTGGGAGTCAGAGGCGAAAACGTGAACGGAGCGAAATGTGGCTGGGACAGAGGGTGTAGGTGAGCTATGGGGAGGGCACCGCCGTGGGGATTTAAGGAAGCAGAAACAGCAAAGTGCTGCAGGAACGTGTGGTGGATTGTGGTGATGGATGTGTGCTGGTGAACCGGGACCGTCTGGACAGCCGAGGCAGGGGAGAAGGCAGGCGGCCCCGAGGCAGGCAAGACTCGAAGGTGCTTGGATAGGAGCTGTTTCTGCATGTGCTGCTGGGCTTGTAGCTGGAGGAGCTTGTATTTATCTATTTCTTCTGGAGAAAATGTGATTGGCTGTTGAATTAAAGGGGGCGAGCTGGATTTGCGGCACACCTCTGATTTGTCTTCTGCTTTGTCATGCTTCTGCATAGTTCTGTCAGAGTAAGAGCTGATATTCCCCTCTCCGTGACTCATAGGCATGCTCACGTCCGCCAAGTCTGGATTTATTTGGTCCTCTTTGGTCTCTGTTGAATCAGGAACACCGGTATATCTGTTAGATGGACAAGCACCAGGGAAATCATTTGGTACCGGGTCACTGCTTTGAATAAAATGTTGGACTTCACCAATTAAAGGTTTCACTTGTTCTTTTGTTGTTGGGTTCTTTTTCATGTTCGGTGACTGAGAATCCGCTACTACGTGAATTAGACCTTTAGAAAGATGGTTATCACAATCAGGATCTCCGAAAACAGCAACATTATTTGTCGGTGAACTTTTGACTTGGTCTCTCTCCAGAGTCCTTTGAATTGCACCACCTTGATCATTCCTTTTTTTACTTGTGTTCTGTGTTTTTTCAGACAAAGGCAATGCTGGTTGGGGATAGCCCAGTGGTGTGAATTGAATTGTGCATTGAATTTGTGAATGAGCCTCTGATTCGTTTTTATGATTCTTTGAAGAGACCTCAAAATTAGTTGATTGTTCCTGACACCTCTTGGCTTGCACTCTTTCTAAAAGGCTTTTGGCTGTCAGGGGGGTCCTCTCTCCTTCCACCAACTCCGTGGATTCCGAAGGGCTGCTGGAACAGTTCCTTAGAAGGCAGCTGATGTTCCCAGAGTTACACTGCATGGAATTTACTTTTCCCGGGTCGCAAATATGAGAGCTGTCCAAAGACTCTTGACTTCTCTCACTTTTATTTAAGCAACAAACACTCTCTCCTGAGTAAAAGCCCCATCTGCCGTGCCGAGGTCCCCAGCAGTTTGGTGGCTTTTCACTGCTCCCGGGACAGGACAGCTGTGAGCTAGAATCACAGTGGGGGATTCTCCTGGATCTGGCCCCGGAAAATTGCTGTTGGTTTTTGCCCAGTTTAGGTCTTTGTCTGTACCGCCCGTATCTGTGTGTGGAGTATTTTTCATTCTTAGCCAATTCCCACGATCTGCAGTTCCGCCCTCTCTGTATCTCAGACGGTGGGCAGGTGCCCTCGACTATCTCCTCAGACGGGCAGAGGCAGCTGTGTTTTTGGTGTCTCCTTTTGTGCCTTTCGACGGAGTTATGTTCTCTTTTACAGAAGAAGAGCAAATTGCCTCTGCCATTCCCCGCGGACTTAGGACTTGAACAAGAACTTCTCAGGCTGGATGTGCTGCCAGGGGATATGTCTGAAGGGCTAGAAAGTCTATTCAGAGACAAGTTTGGAGAATCTCTCCTGTAAGTTTGGTTTCTACATCCAGAAGTCCTGCGGGTCATGCTGATGTGGTTACTATTCATAATTACACTGAAGTCCTTCCCGTGATCAGTGTGACCCCTTACTGTGTAAGGACTAGAATTCCAGGTGAACTGATTAGCATCGTCAAAATCCGAATGAGGATCGCAAGGAATCAGTTTTGCTTTCTTAGTCCTCGAGATGTAAGGAGAAAAAGCTAGGCCCTCACTTGCTTCATTTAGGACAACCCTTTGACAGCTTTGCCAATGGGACCTGGAAGTTTCCTTGAGTTCATTATCACTATTATTATTGTTTTCTACACAATTCTTTAGAGAGATATCAAGGTAAGCAGGCACTTCAGGATTTTTCATTTCCAAATCACTTGCATTAAAATTATGCTGACTCATATTTGGCTCAGAATCATTGTAGCCCAAATTATATTTTCTCTGGAAATTTTCCCAATCTGGATTGGCTATCATCATCTTTGGTTTCAGAGACTGATCGTCTTTGTGGATCAATTCTTGTTGGTCTTCGATTAAACCTGAGACTTGGCTTTCTATTGTTGTCTTCATTTCCGAGGGCTCCTTCATCAATTCTGTTTTTAGGTCCTCTGAATCATGCTCACTCTTTGCATTCCGACAAAGCTTAAAATCAAAATACAATGGGTTGCATCCATAAGAGATGCAGGGCTCTGTTTTTGTGAAGAGCAGAAGTTCTGTAGGCCACTGGAGAGTGGTGTGGCCATCCTTACTTTGTACGTGGAGAAAAGGCAATGGTTTGGACTTCACATCGTGGGGACATGCATCTCTTACAAGCCTCTGTACATTTTTGCTAACTCTTTCTGTTTCATCTAAAGATTCTTCTCTCGTCTCCATTCTGGAGCGGGGATTCAGATGCACTGTACTGTTTTGCTTACTTGGCTCCAGTGATGGAAACTCATCCAGACATTCAAATATCCTGGCATCACTGCGCTTGTAAATGTTTGGTGGGCTGGACGAAGCATTTGCTTGGCATGAGTGATGAACGCAGTTTTCTGAAGTGTTCTTCAGTGTACTTCTAGTTTCTTTTTCTCTGCTGCAGGGAGTAAAATCCACATCTGAAAGATGAATATCAGATTTAGAGAATGAAGCATGAATGCCAATCGAATCTTCTACCGTTTCATCAATAGGGTCATTTTTGTCTTGCAGGATTTGAGAGCTTATGGAGAAAGTATTGTGTAAGACGCTTTCCAGATGGCTTGGTGTGATGTTTAGATCTTTTTCCTTAGTGAGATGTGTATCCTCATTTGCAAACCTGCAGCACTTGTATTTCTCCGCAGTTTGTTTTGCCTTATAGGTGGGTGACTTGTTACAATCGTGGCTTTCCTCTGTGTTCTCACTGAAAACGGAGGCTGAGGATTCTAATTTCAGATGCACTTTTTTGGAAAAAGAAAATGAAACTCCTGTCCTGTGGTTTGCATTGCTGATATCCGAAGAGGTTTGTGGTACCCGATTTCCGAACAAATAACGTCTGTCCATTTGTAACTGGTGTCGGTTTTGCATGGTAGACCGCTGTTTATCAGAAATGCTTCTGGGCAGATTCTTTCCTTTAAGGAGAAGCGTACTCTTCATGCACGATACCTTTCTGCCATTCTTAACTGGGAAAATTCCTTGCTGAAGTTGCTTTTCTATGGCTACCCTGGGAGCTTTGTATGCTGGTCCATTTCCAGAAACACTGTAAATACAATAAATATTTACATGATCAAAACATTAGATTTGAAATTTTATCTATATGTGAACATCTGTTAGAGTTTCTATGATGAGTTATGCTGTTTATGAAACTATGTTTATTATAAGATAACTATTTCACCCTGTTTATACAACTCAGAACACCTATGTTTCATGGTGGCTATTTCTAAAATGCATCACTTAAGCGTGGTCTTTTGAAATTAGCAAGAAGCAATAGCAGGCGAATATCTTACTGCTAGTGCTGCAAAAGAAAATAAAGTGTTGCATTGACATCCCAACAGATGTTCTGCAGAACCTACTGGTTATTTTTGGAACATAGATTTAACCTTCTTTCACAAAGAGTTTTTCAGTTGGTGTCTTCACATGAAATAAGAAATGAAATGGAACTAAAAGTCACTTCTAAAGTATGAAAATACACATTTCGTTTGCCTTTTTGCATAAGGGCTACCAGTTTATAATTTCTGTTGCCTCAGTTTTAAAATTCCTTCCCTTTGAAACAGTGTGGCTAGTTCTTTCTTCACGACTGGTCACTATTTTGACCAATTATAACAAATGCATAATAAAGTAACACACATCTACAAGCCATCTCCATAACTTCAATTATTTTGAAATCTTTTCTTTTGTATCTTTCTCATCTAAATTCTTTCTTTCTACCTTTTATGCATATATATGTTTTATCTTTTAGCAGCTTCGTAGAGATTATTCATTCTGCTGAGCTTAAATTAGTAATTCAATCAGAAAACTGGAAACAATGGTACACGTAAGAGATGAAACTCTTTAGATTAAAACTGTCTCTTTAATATTCTACCTTAAAACTACAGAAAAAGACCTTCCTCGGGGGGAGCACAACACAAATCACACCATCAGATA
The DNA here is from genome assembly GCA_002007465.1 of Ailurus styani. Classification (NCBI taxonomy): domain Eukaryota; kingdom Metazoa; phylum Chordata; class Mammalia; order Carnivora; family Ailuridae; genus Ailurus; species Ailurus styani. The sequence continues at coordinate 3,658,143 of LNAC01000106.1, forward strand.
CAAAAGGATCTGATCTTTTTCTTTGACTTGGTTTTCTTTTCTTTTTCCTTTTCCTTTCCTACATGCTTAGATGTGTGTCTGTTTGCTTTTTCCTAGTTTAGGTTATTTTATTTTATTTAGTCATTTGATACCTGAGTATATAATACTAAAACGAGTGATATCTTTTCCACATATAGCTTCAATTTTAATGGAGAGGTGTGCTCTCTGAGCCCTCTCTGAGAAATTCTTTCTTATTGCCTTCAGTTACAACTATTTGGCCAATCAGTGTAGAACTCTGGAATAACATTCCTTTTGTCCACCAAATTCCATATACTTTGCTTCATTGTGTTTACATGTTTAATATTGTAGAAAAATACTGAATCAGCCTCCTTTTATTCATTTTTGAAATGAATCCATTGGTGCACTTGTATAATTTTGAAATTTTCCTTTTCACTTATGTATGTATATTTATTATACTTCCAATCTATCATGTATTTTTATTATATTTGCTATCAAGGATCTATTTTTACTATATTTATATTATATATATATATTATATGTGTGTGTGTGTGTGTGTGTGTGTGTGTGTGTATCAATCACATTTTTCCAGACCATAGATAATACAGATTGATTTCTTTGGCTTAATTTTTGCTAGTACTGCTGGGCATTTTCAATTCAACTTCTTCAGTTCAGTTTTATTTTCTGATTTCTCTGATTATCGCTTCTTCCCTGTTTAGCTTTTCATCCTGGAATTTATGTGTTAAGTGTATTGGCTCTTCTGAATATATCTGTTAGGTCTTCTTATTTATCTCAGTACTTTAGTGTCTTTGGTGTATTTATTTTGTTCAGAAAGAATTTCTTGCTTTTAATTTCTATTTTACCAATTCAATTTTTTACAATATCCAATCCGTCATGTCTTATGCCCACCATACAGATATTAATTTACAATAGTTTCAGCCACCATTCACTCTTTAATACTTTCAGATTGTTCCCTCTTCATAAACTAATGGCTGTAGCTTTAGAATTATAGTGTTCCCTTGACTCTCGTGGAAAATAAATTTTTGAAAATTTCCAGTAACTGTTTCATAATGAAAACTTTCTTCTTACTCATCACATTACTTTTCTTCTTTTGGATCATTTTTAAAATGCTTTTTAGAAAGGGTGTTTAGGCATATTTAATATGAGGAATGGAAAGGAACACACTAAGATAGGGCACTTGCTGTGATGAGTGTTGGCTGTTGCATATAAGTCATGAGTCACTAAATCCTACTCCTGAACCCAATACTACACTATATGTTAACTAACTAGAATTTAAATAAAAACATCAAAAAAGAAAGGAAAGGAACACTCTAAGATAGCGTATGGCATGTTAAATATTTCTTTCAAACATAAAGGGAAATAGTACAGAGATCAGTTACAGTTATTGGTCTTTAAAAGTGCCTGTAGTCTGGGGATAGAAGGAAGAGGACCAGAGACACTGCAGCCCTGGATTTTGCGTCAGGGCCAAAGAGACACTTCAGATGAAGTAGGAGCTATACTTTGCTAAGTTACCTTCTCTAGGAGCATCAATTAATCTGATCCTACTGGCAGTTAGCAGAAATTATTTCAAAACTCTGGTGTATGAATATTATCATTGTGCCTCTCATGATTTCATTATGACTCAGATATTTTACTATTTTTATATTATCTCTATTTTCCCCTTATTTATATTTTTGCTTATTATCCTGGTACTGTTTTGCGTGTTTTCTTGCTTTGATTTATGTTAGTCTAGATGTTCTTTTCTGTATTGCTGTTTTATTTTACCATTTATCTCTCTAATGTGTAAGCTTCTTTCTATTATATTCTTTTAAATATTTTTAGGCCTCTTTCCTCTTATTGTTTTTGTACTATATTTTGTTCTTGTCCTTACTTCTTGTTCTCAATTTATAATCCAATCTACATTTATGATTATATTTTTCACAAGTTTTAGCATTTTACCCTCATTATTAACCTTTTCTACCCACTAATGTTTATGCTTTAAATTCTTTATCCCATTGCTTTCTACACTTTAAATTCCCTTATCATAAATCTGGTTTATTTTTACTACTTTGGAAAAGATCCCACTTTTCTATCTTTGAGGTTTTCAATTCTATTATTTTAATAGAAGTTTATGCCTTTTAACATAACTAAAGGTTTAATTTTTAGAGTTATATTCTTATTTATGATTTTATTCCTTTTCTCAGAACTTTCTCATTTCTGTATTTTTTACCTAATTGTTTTTAATAAAAAAAGTGACTATACAGGTACCCCTTCATTCTTATTAATAGATTGTCCATTCTAATAGCTCTCCTAAAATTCTAACTCTTGGCAACTAAACGTGCACAATTTAATTACCTTCTGTGCAAAAGTGTACTTTCTAAAAAGGCAATAAGGCATATCAAAGCAACATAATATCTTTAAATGATATAATGTCCTAATGTCTCACATTAGCCAGCTCCTATATAAGGAATTCTATTTTCTCAGAGTCAATGGTTCTATAATTTTTGAAATTTGGAAAAATTTCTGTATCTATATGCACTATACTAAATTTATATGTAGTAGAAGTTCACGAACAGAATGACCCTCCACATCCCTACGATAACTAGGCTAGCTGAGGAACCTGGTTGCGTTGAGTTACACGAGAGATGGCCAAAGTCAACTGCCCTTCGTAAACTCCTTTACCAGTTTTCTGCCATCTTTTTTTTTCATCAGTCTGATTCAAATATTCTATTAGTAAATTCTCCTCTCTTCGTTCGCTATAGGACCACGGGAGAATTTTCTTGTTATCAGCATCATCCTACTTAGAAGCCTTCGTTATGAGAAAAATGGACAGAGAGAGGTTGTTCAGGAGGGGGATAGTAATACAGATGATCTTTATTCTTTTTCATTTTATTTCTTACTTTCATTTTTCAATTCAGCTGCCAAGACGAAAATATTAAACAATTCTATTACGTGACTTCCCTTAGGCCATGAGGCTGCTTAAGCAAAAAGAACAATTGGCCGCACAGCAGATGTCAGGTAGCAGAAAAGAATGCAATAATTTTCCTAGTCCAAGTTTTGAATGTGGAAAGCTAAGCACCTATAGTTTCCCTAACAATGTGAAAGAAAAAAAAAGTGGAACCTAGAGAGTCTGTCTATTCTATAAGGTATGTGCTTAAGTGTGTGCTGCTGCTGTTGTTGTTTTAGTTAATATGATTTTCAGCTCCACACCCCATTGAGTAGATCTTCTAATCTGTTTTGGAAGACACTTAATGAGTAGCTTTGCAAACTCGGAACTTGTAAGCAAAAGCATCATAATCTCACCACCATTATTTCTCCTGGAGGAAAATATGGAATGGGTAAGTAGAAATGCAGAAGTGTGACAGCTTTCTACTAATAAAATAACCAAAATTATGTTTATTGAGGCTACTCAGGTTTTTTGTTGCATGGCCTTAAAGGACCTACCAAAGGTTGTCTCTCTATAGTGAAGTTTGCCTCTTTTTTACAATCTTATAACGATACCATAATAAGTCACCCAAGAATTAACATATTCCTCAGATATTTTCCTTCATGCTACCACAATTATCATTAGACGTTTCCTTCTGAGTCCTGTTTTGACAAGGACTGTTTGGCATCTTATTGACAGTGTGTTTGAATAACATAAGACCCTCATTGTGTTGGCAGGTGGAAAGCTCAGTACCAGTTGTGTGTCCTGATTCTATGATTGTAGAGGACCTCAGAGCATGCACTTTTATACTAACCTCACCTCTGGACACATATTTTTTCAAACTTTATTTTTTCTTTATACCAAATTTCTCACTTAATTTTTGCATGATTATCTTTTATAGATTTTGATAAGTTAATTAAATTATTCTAAGATAGCAGTATAAATACATGAATATATATAAGGTGAAGACTGTGTTTTTACTCATAAATTGATCCTTAAAATAAATATTTTCTTAGAATTAAATTTGAGCTCTAATATTTTACAGTACTCAATAATACAAGCCATTCATCCCCAAATTTCTTGCATATTGTTTTTCATTTCAACAACAGGGGTTTACGTTGTGGCATGGAGCTATAAATTTCACAATTCACCAGGCTGCTGTCAACTGCATTAATTAGCTACATTAGGTGTTCAACATTATGATTCATAGGAACACAAATCACAACCTGCAAATTTAATTGAGTTCCTGGTAACAATCTCTGCACTTTCAAACATTCGGCAGCTCCAAGTTTCTGCAAAACAGCTATTTTTCAGCTACAAGGATGTATTAGTATAACGTGTGTTATAATGATCAATTTAAATGGCACGGTGTGGTACATTTAACTGCATTAATTACATCTTCTTTTGTCACCCGGACAATGATAGTGCTATTTATTCCAGGTTCAGGTGTGTACAGGGAAACGTACAGATTTATTTCCTCCCCCAAAAGATGCACTGTTCTTCATGGTTTTTTTTTAAATTATTTTTATAAAACTTAAAATAATCACTAAAGAGCTATATGGGCCCATTTAAATCAGTTGGATAGAATAAGGGCCAGTAATTAGAATCATTTTTAGATCATTAAAGAGCACATAAAATTAACAATATTGGGAAAGAAAAATTCAGATACCAAAGGAACTAACTTATGAGCCTTTAACTACTAGAACTATTTGTCCCCAAACATCTTTCGATTAATTACAACTTTTTTACATTGTAACAGTGAATCAAGCAAATTTATCTTTGACATTTCCCTGATGATTGAAGAGAGTTTTGAACCATCCCTGCCACCTCTTATTCTTACCATTCAGACTGTTGTCTTAACTCGGCCAGCTGGTGAAGCCTTTTAAGTGCTTTTTCTTGTTTCTTCTCATCTTTCCATGACTTAGAAGCTACGTTTCGAGCAAATTCCCGTTGCTTTAATTCCTTCAGTCTCTATGGACAGAGAGGCAGAGCAGAAAGGGCACTATAAATAAGTGACATATATATTTTTTCCATCCATAAGTCTCCTTCTTCAACCATGTCCTGGGTGCAGAGGTGACTTTCTGGATAGACAGAGTAAAAAAGTGACTTTTCCATCAATGTTATTCTCTTCTACAAGATAAATGTAGTTGTCAACTGGCTTATTTATCAAAGCTTGTCACAATTACTACAGCAGTATGCTACAAAGCTGAACCCTGGTTCTTTTTGGGACCACCCTGGCTACCTATCTGCAGTCATTTATGAGTCTGTTAAAACGTAAGTCAAATGTGCGATATGGGAATGGGTGAAGGGGGAGGAGGTTATAGGCTGTACTTTCCTCTCCACATAGCCCCCGGCCCCCTCACTTGCAAAACATACTTACTCTTCTTCATGAAAATTGATGCTCTTAAATATACTTGGTGAAATGAGCTTGCTTCATTTAAGAGCATCTGTTAAATTGTGAAAGACTTAGTTCAGAGCTCTAAATGCGATCCTTAACTCATTTTTTCTGGTGGAGGTATTTATCCAATGCAAATTTCTACATTCTATCCAGGAGGATAAAAATGGGTCAGGGATTTACACTCAGGATAGATGCTTGGCCTTGCTTGATTTAAATTAACCTACCACTTCTTTTAATTAATCTTTTCTCGAAAACAATTGGCTTACATGCAAATTGGATGTTTCTCATTACCTGTTTGGATTTCTACTTCAGAACTGGCCACGAAGCACACCTAAAGATATGGAACAAACTGAGAAACAGCCACAATCAAATGAGCCTCTTCAAGTTTGGCACTTAATCCTGAATTGAGAAGATGTTTGAAGATTAGTCTCTCTTAACCCGTGCAAAATGATTTTAAACTGTCTGAAATCTATATCCATTTAATTTGTTTTCATTTTCTGAATCAGGTAGACAAGGTAGTTCCCAGGAACGGCAAATACCACATAGCTCTCCAGTGAGATCATAATGCAGGAGTGGACTATTGCCCGTCCCTCAAGCAAGAGCTCCAAACTTTAAAGATTATAAACTTTTTCCTGAAAGGGGACATACTTATGGGAGATGGCAGTCAGATAACCAGATCTGGGTTAAGTATCTGAAGGAGGCAAGACCAACCTTTCAAAGAGAGGATATTCTAAGCACAGAGAACAAGGAGTGCCTGGGTGGCTTAGTCTGTGAAGTGTCCGATTCTTGGTTTCAGTTCAGGTCATGATCTCAAGATTGTGAGATTGGGCCCTGCGCTGGGCTCTGGTTGGCTTTCTCTTTCCCTCTGCCCCACCCCCCAGCCCTCTTGCTCTCTCTCTCAGATAAATAAATTAATAAGTAAATCTTTAAAAAGAGAAAAGAGTTTCACAGAACTAGAAAGAGCGACAGGGGGAACAGTGGAGTCAATCTGGATTCAGTTTTTAACAAATGCTTTAGAGGCTTTTAAATAACAGAGAATTTCAAGAAATAAAATTATGGCCCATGTGTAAAAAACAAAAAACATGATCAACAGTTCTCCACGGCTGATAAACAGCAGAGTGTCTAAGCCTTAAAAGACAGTCATGGTCAGAAGGGAGAAAGGCTTTTAAAATCTCCAGTCCTGCTTACCCGCCTACTCACTCTTCCTTAGCCTCCCTATACATAATAATCTAGTTTATGAAGTGAAAGCTTGCCTTATGAACAAAGATCTTTTAGAAATTGTTCTACACAATTTAAAAGCCCACATAAATACTCTATATTATACTTATTTAATACTTGATATTACTTGTATGTAAAACCTGAATAGCCTAGAAGAGGAAAGGTATTCATTTGTTCACAATTGACATTTGATTGGAATCTTGTTTGAAACTTCCAGGTACGCCTGTTTCTTTCACTAGCATCTCAGAGTCCCGGACTGCACTATCTCTGAGTTACAGAAATGATTGAGAATTCTGTCTTATTTACCCAACAACACATACTGTCAACTACTACTATATAATAGGGACATCAAATTTGTCAAATCAATAATTTTCCCTTCAAGGAAGACAGACAAGTAAATAGATATTTTTATAAGATGGTATTGAGTTTCTCAATAGGGGTAGACACAAAATGCATTCGAAGCATAGAAGAAAAGTGAAGACAGACTGGGGAGGTAGAGATTTGTGGTGTTAAGGAAGTCAGCAAAGTTAAACTGTGTTTAAGGAACACGGAAAACTGGAAGAGATTTTGTTTAGAGACATCTAGCCACAGATTTGGCTTAGCAAATGTTGGGTGCTCAAGGCTGCACAGAGAAAATCCCCAGAGATCTACGGAGGGATCCCCTCAAATTTTCAGCAGGCTGAATTGCAGTGAAAAAAGTATTCAAAGCCAGGAAAAGGGCCACCTGGAAGAATTAATGGCAGCAGTGCCTAGCATTCATATAGGGTCAGGAATGGCGTCCGTTCTCACCAATGAAACTGAAAAACTCATGGGACAGTGAGTTGAGAATTCAGAGAAATGTTGGGACATCTGGGTGGCTCAGTCAGTTAAGCATCTGACTCTTGATCTCACATCAAGTCTTGATCTCAAGGTTGTTGAGGACAAGCTCTGTGTTGAGCTCCATGCTGGGCATGAAGCCTTCTTAAAAAAAATTTTTTTTTTCAGGAAAACCCTGCTTCAGTAGAGAATAATTTGCCATGGATTGAGCACTAATTTGGATTTGCCTAGCAAACCATAAAAGCAAGAAATCCAAGTATAAACCTGACTTCAAGTAACTTAACTGCATTTCAAAACCAAATTTAAAGAAATTTATATGAATACAAAAATACTCAGCAAAAACAAGGAAAATTTAATAACATCTAATATCCAATCAAAGATTATCAGGCAGGCAAATGTTATCATGAAAGCACAGCTTAAAATGAGGAAAATAATCAGTTGAGACCAATACAGAATTGACACATGCTAGAACTGGCAGAAAAGTACATTGGGATAGTTATAACTGTATCCTATGAGCTCAAAAATTAGATAAAAGATGGTGATCAACTGGACAATTTTGCAATTGGAGGCTCTGAAAAAGGAGGGGGGAACATTTGCAAATATAATGGGTGGAAATTTTCCAAATTCCCTGAAAACCAAAAACCCACAGATTCCCCCCAAAATCTCAAGCACGAGAAAACTATACCAACACTTGTTATTATCAAATTTTTATTTTTATTTTTAAGGGTAATTTATTTATATATTTATTTATTTTCCATTGTGTTATGTTACCATACAGTACATCATTAGTTTTTGATGTAGTGTTCCATGAGTCATTGTTCATGTATAACACCCAGGGCTCCATGCAATCTGTGCCCTCTTTAATACCCATCACTGGGCTAACCCATCCCCCCACCCCCCTCCTTTCTAAACCAGTAAAAAAGAGGAATTTCTTAAAAAACATCTAAAGAGAAATGACACATTCCTACAAAGAACAAAGAGTAGGATGGCAAAAGAGTTCTTATTGGAAACGATACAAGCGAGAAAACAGTGGCACAACATATATAAATTTCTCAAGGAAAATTAAAAACTCAAAATAAAATTTTATATTTAGTGAAAATATCTTTTTAAAAAGATTTTATTTTATTTTAGAGAGAGAGTAGAATATGAGCAGGGGCAGAGGGAGAAAATCTCAAGGAGACTCTGAGCTGGGCAGGGCACAGAAAGCAAAAATGGAAAAAACTGCAAAGAGGAAAAATTAAATCCACAATTATATTGGAGTTTTCAGTGACTTTCCACCAAACAACAGAATGTTAATCGCAAACACCATACTTGTGGAAACGGTTACACCAAGGTGACCATGCCTATTATAAAAGACCTGTCTAATGAAAAGAGAACTGGACATATAAGGAAAACTTCCAAGAACTGAGGGGTCAAATTTTAACAACCTCATAGTTTCGCTTGGGTTTTCCCAAGTTTCTACTTATCTTTTCCCATTCTAATAAAAACCCACTTATTTAAACAATGGCAGGTACTATAATTGTCAGTAATCTTACTTAGTTTAAACAGAACCAAACCAGCTGGAAATAAATAAAAGTTCTGTGAGGTTATATAGTAGATTGGTTCTTATTGAGAACGGCACAAGACAAATATATTTCACGGGGAAAAAAGTAGCTACCTCACACATTTAGAAAGAACTGTAGAAAGCTCAGTAACCGTTGCTTATCAGCAGGGACTCTGGGTGAATAGGTTAGAGCAGGTGAGTTTGAACCTCACTGGGATGGAGAATAAGGAAGATAGTAGTACCTAACAAGGGGCGGGGGGGATAAAACAAAGTGTCTGGTGTCCAGAGGTGTTGGATGGTGGACAGCACAGTGCAGGGGTTGAGAGAAGGATTCTGAAATCAGTCAGACCTGACTTTGCATCTTGTCTCTGTCACTCACTAGCTTTGAGTCTCTAAGAAGGTTACTCAGTCTTTCCAAACTCCAGTTTACACATTCGTAACTTGGCAAACTATCACTATTTGCCAGAGTTCCTGGAGGAATTTTTATTTAAATTGAGAAAGGTAAAAATTAGTGTCAGTTTGGATACTAGCGCAGCACCTGATATATACCAATGCTCAATGAATATGAACTATGATCACTTTTAGAGGTCAGGAATGGTCAGATTTTCTGGATCTTTGGGAAGCAACATAAATGAAAAGCTCTTGGTTTACCTGGCAATGGGGAGCTATTAAGAAAAAAATGATTGATATTCTTTTTTTTTTTAAAGATTTTATTTACTCATTTGACACACAGAGAGAGATTACAAGTAGGCGGAGAGGCAGGCAGAGGGAGAGGAGGAGGCAGGCTCCCTGCGGAGCAGAGAGCCCGATGCGGGCCTCGATCCCAGGACCCTGGGATCATGACCTGAGCCGAAGGCAGAGGCTTTAACCCACTGAGCCACCCAGGCGNATTAAGAAAAAAATGATTGATATTCTTACTGAAAACAGAGTGTTTGAGTGGTTTTCATCTGGATTTTACAAAACTGGTAGGTGTAGTCTTTTCCAAAGGGGAAGACAGGAAAAGGAAGCATGCTGGGTACGTTCCTCACCTTTGTCTTCAACAATTTATAATGTTCATTGAAACATGTAATTTCTGTAAGTCTATGATCTTCGCTACTGAGGAGAATTATAAATTTTGGATTCAAGTATGATTTGTTGGCAGACTTTTCTTTGATAGATCTTATTTGAAGTTTGCTCTTGGGTATTACTATTAGCTAAAATGGATCTCAATCAGGAAAGAGGGTAAAAGTATTTCCTAGAGGGTAATGGAGACAACTAGTTCATGTCCTTGTATTTTGCAAAGGAATTTAAAAAAGAAATTGCAGAACAGATGGTCTTCCTGGTCTTGAAGAGAGGCTACCTGCCATGGTCCTTGCCCAGATCAAAAGCATTTTAATAAAGGACAGATGTAGGGGTCAAGTTAAAGGAAGTAAAGCAGTCCTCACATAGCTTCTCCAGTTTCATAAGGCATTTCACTTGTTCTCAACAAAAAGTAGCATAAGGCTTATGAACACACTTATGAAATATTTGGAATTTAATTTTTTTCTCAGGTTCATTTTAAAAGCACAAACTAAGCAATCTTTATTTCCCTACCTGCCAACATGAATGCTTGGCACGTGCATTGCAAGTGGAATTCAGCCGTGAATAAATAAATGAAGAGGCAAATTGATCAGGTCAGTGAATCTCTGTGTGCTTGGAATAGTAATATCCCCAATATTATTGGGTACCAGTCAGAATATGCGTGTGAGCCTCTGTCCACGCTGGGAACTGCTCTCCATTCACCTTCACTGGAGCAGAACAGCATGTGTAAAATAGATTTACTCATGTGTATCTACCTTTTTTCCTCTCTTAAACAGAATAATCCCTTCCATCCCTGCACTTTTCATCTCTAGATCTCAGGGTACTTTGCTGGCATTCATGATTTTCTTCACAGAGGAGCAAAACCCCAATGCAAAAGGTCAAAATTATTAACCTCAGTTTAGAGACGAAGAAACAAACATAGAAAGCTAAATGGCATGATCCACACCAAAGGAGACACCAAGCCAAGAACTGTGACTTGAAAACAGAATGTCTGATCTTCATAAAAGTAAGGAAAAGTCAGAACTAAGTTTATGTAAAATTCTAGACACTTCTAATAGTTTCATTTTGTGAAATTAAAAGTCTATCCAGTTCTTAGATATTGTTCATTGTTTGGAAATGTTTTTATCAAAATGATGTGGGAGACATTTATAGATAATTAACAATAACCTAAAACAGGAGAGGGCATAATTTGAACAACAATATGATCAAGACATAAGAATTAAATTTTATAAAAAGTATTTATTATTTCTCAGAAGAATTCTACATGTTGAAATGGGACTTCCCGTATTTTTTGTCTTCTGGCATGTCATCTTTTATGTGATCTGGTAGGTATACAAACACAGATAGTGAAGTGAACTATAATATTTGAACGTCTCAGACCCATCTTCTTAGAAGATACAGTCTGGGCTACTCACCAGGACGAGTTCCCTGCTGGGTTCCAGAATGAATCTCCTGGTAGAATTCACTCCGCTGAGGACCAACGGAGCCGCAAGCAAGCCAGAAATAGGGGAGAAGAAATGAACCTGGAGCTGATACTCTGCCCCCATTCATTTCTTCACAAATGGTAACTTAAATACTTTCTAGAAGCATCTGGAGGATTCTTCATATCCATGCTGAACTATAAATTGCTGGACTCTAAGTCTAATGTTGATGGTCAGCCCACTGTGCTGTGACAGTCAGGACCTAGAGATTCCTTGTTAGGCTCATTTCTGGACTCTTTCACTGGCTAAGCCCAATATTCAGGAGTGATATGGCCAGGTTGGAAGACACCATTTATAAGTGTGAGTTTGGGATGTTTGTAGATTCTAAAATAACCTAAAAAGGTGGTTAATATAATATAATTATATATAATTACTAATTATATATAATTAATTTTTATATAGTAAACATTATATATCATATATAATATATATCATATATACTAAATATTACACATAATTATTAATTATATATTATTAATATAAAAGAAAAGAAAATAAAAATAAAATATAAAAGACATTTGTTTATAACCTCAAATAGCCTGAGGTACCTCTGTGGCTTAAGGAGGGGAATATACTCAGGTATGTAAGGTATATGCCCCTGACAATACCATACTGCCCCTTTCCAAGGCCCAGGATCCCCTGAGAAGTCCTCCAACAGCAAACAGAGAGCTCTGGTGTTCCCATTTCTTCTGAGAAGTTCTGTTCATCCNTTAAAATAAAATATAAAAGACATTTGTTTATAACCTCAAATAGCCTGAGGTACCTCTGTGGCTTAAGGAGGGGAATATACTCAGGTATGTAAGGTATATGCCCCTGACAATACCATACTGCCCCTTTCCAAGGCCCAGGATCCCCTGAGAAGTCCTCCAACAGCAAACAGAGAGCTCTGGTGTTCCCATTTCTTCTGAGAAGTTCTGTTCATCCTCCAGCTATTAGAGTCAGGGTTCAAGTCAGTTGCGGTACAAGGCAAGAACATTTATTGGGTTTTTAATGGTATGATTTATTTATTTTCTGTACCATGGCATAAAGTTTTTAGTACTTTTGTGAGTCGCATTATATCAGGCAAGAATATAGCCAATAATATAGCAACATCACTATGTCTAGTGACTGTTGTGAAATGATTAGCAGCATTACAAAGGAAGCATTTTGGTGATGAGGGAATGGAAATTGCTTTTCAAACTGACTTTTTAGTGGTAAAATTCAAGGAGCTTTGACCTCACCCTTCTCCATGTTCACAGCGTGATAAGTACACACCCACCATATTAGAATAGTATTAACACCCATTAAGTGTCTGCAGAAAGTATGTCTAGGTATGGAGAAATCCAGCATTTTTGGAATAAACAAATAGAAATTCATTAATTAAAGGTTATGACTGTATAAACATCCAATTAGATTAATATTTAATTAATAAGATCTCAAAAAAATAACTTTGCATTCCATCACAGTCTTGACCATGGGGAATAAATTCAATGTAAGAGACACAAGAATGTAGATTAAGGAAATCCAGACACTTTTTCCTCATGCAACAGGGTCTCAAAACGATAACTATTTCCTTGGAGGAAAAATAGAGTGTCAGACTGGTTCAGTATTAAATGGGTTAAGGATATTTTTGTGAGGTTCATTTCTATCTCTGGCATCCCTAGCACACGTGGACAAGGACGAGGCCTTAAGGGAATATTTTATCTGTTTATTTTTGAAGATCAAAAGAATTAAACACATTCTTTATGGGAAAGTTTTAGGAAATAAATGATTTGCACTGAGCCCTTAGAGTCTAAAAAGGAAATCTTACGAGAACCCTCTGGCAAACCTCTCTCCTCCTGCAGACTGTGTGGTTGCTGTCACGGTGCTGTCTTTATTTAGCAGGTTGTTATCTGCTCTGCAACAGTATTTCCCGGTTAGATGATGCCTTCATGGTTACCTGTTCCCCAATCAGATCCTAAGGAAAACTTGACCCGATGTCCTCCGACCCCGCCATCCCGCCGCTTCTTCAAGAGCAGCTCCTTATATTGCGGCATCTTGCACAACCTCACATTATATTGATTTTCAAAAGCTCTTTCAATTTCTACTTCACCCTCCCACTCTTTCATACCTGAGTTTGGGGTCAGTGACACTTGCTGAAAATATTGCAGGCAGAATTATTTAATTCTGAATATACCTGCAAATGAAGACTGTCTTAGCACAGGGAAAGTGTTTTTTGTTTGATTTTTTTGGTTTTTTTTTAAAGATTTTATTTATTTATTTGACACAGAGAGATCAGATCACAAGTAGGCAGAGAGGCAGGCAGAGAGAGAGGAGGAAGCAGGCTCCCTGCTGAGCAGAGAGCCCAATGCAGGGCTCGATCCCAGGACGCTGAGATCATGACCTGAGCCGAAGGCAGAGGCTTTAACCCACGGAGCCACCCACGTGCCCTGGGAAAGTGTTTTCAAGAGTTCTTCAATTTCCTAACCAAATGCTATTTTGAAATAGAACTGTCTTTGAGAAGAAATTATTAAAACAGAGACAGAAACAGAAACGAGACATTCATGAAATTAGACTGTGGTGCAAAATTGAATTTTGGATCATGCTACACAATAAATAGAGATGATATTTTAGAGCTAAAGATAATAGTGTTTAGTTGGGCTGTGTGTGTCAGACATTTGGTGGCAGCGGCTTTATCTGAATCTATACTCAAGCATATAGCACTGTCCTAACACCTTCTCTAGAAAGGCCACAGCTCAATCTCCTTTCAGCTAGGAGTTTCCTTCAACTAAGACATGTGGCTTTATCATCCTGGCTGCAATATACCTGAGAAATGTCAGATATCAAAACTGCATTCCAGGTAGGAAGAAAGAAGAGCTAAGGACAAAAGCTGACTCTGTACTTTTTTTAAGTCCTATAAACAACAGCTTTTTGGAAGCTGCTCTGAGTAGACTTCACTTCTATATCATTTGCTAGAAGGATGTCACATGCTATTAGCATTTACGTCAGGAATATGGCGAATCCTGGTTTTCAGTTAGGCATATGGGCACACTCTCAAATCAATCCAGACTCTGTTAGCAAGGAGAGAGAGTAGGAGGGACACTGACTAGGTAAACACAGTGTCCCTCCTACTAAATTTTCTAAATGTTGGTAAAAGGGATGGCCACAGTTAGTGTTTGTTCAACTAAGGGCACTGCAACTTTCGGATAGAAAATTCCTCTCTACAAGCTCGAAGCCACTGGGCTGAGAAACAGAATACAGAGAAGTTTCCAGACCATTTTACTCTCCATCCTTGTAAAAGCCTAAGTCTAAAGGTATCAATTCTCTTAAAAGATTCAAAATTGATTTACCACTTTAGTGTATTGAGTTAGAAGCAGAGGTCAGCAAGCTAAGACCCCTGGGTCAATCCTGCCTCTCTCTCCGTTTCTATAAATAAAGTGATACTGAAACACAGCCATGCTCCTCTGTTTACATCTCATCTCCAGCTAATTTCAAGCCAAAACAGCAGAGTTAAGTTTTTACAACAGAGACCATATGACTTGCAAAGTCAAAACCATTTACCGTCTGACCCTTTCCAGAGAGTCTGCCAAGCCCAGCGAGAGAAACAGTCCTGTTCCCATTAGGTGGTTTGTTCCATATCTACACACCACATGGGATGTTCTCACAGAGGGAAGTAACAAGACCCAGGGAAGACAGGAAAGCAGGTGGTAGTGGGAGAAAGACAAATGGTATTCGGAGGAAAATACCAGTTTTATCTAATGAACAATAATAAATATACAACACTGAATGCAAAACTACCACTGGTTCTGGGATAACTTCTAGCGTTCTGATGAAGATGTGGACTGAGCTTTAACATTCCCAGTTTCCTGTGGGAAGTCTCACTGAATCAAGCCTGACTTTGTTAACAAATCAAGTCCTGAGTAGTCTCACTGACTAGGATCCCGCCGAGCTATTAAATGCACAGCTAATTTTCTGAACTCAACAGATTGAATCATTTTTTATCTCAAGTGTTTCCCTGATAGTGCTCCCAGAAAACATTCGGCAGATATGAGATTTGTGGTCTTTTCTATACTTTGCCTATCTTTGCATGGAGGTACTGCTGAGGAAAGATGAGGAAAATGTGGATAGTCCTGTCAAGAGTGTCCGGATTCTCCAAGAGCAGAGAGCATCATATCTGAATAACACTAAAAAGACTCCGTGGTTTGGGGGCAGGGGAGTTTTGCAAGAAAAACTGATAAGTAGTCTTTTAAAATTCTTTTATCCTGTTCCTGTTTTTCAAAAGTATAACTCCATTTATTAAGTGCATTGTGGGAAACTCAAGGTAAATGCCACATTGCTAATTGCAGAAGACTTGGGAAACTAAGGTCTTAGCTGAGTATGTACTTGAGAAAAAATAGACTTTAGGGAAGAAGGTACAAGCATCTCCTTTGATGTGACTCTTGATTTCTTTGTCTTCTTAAACTAAACATTTATTTATTTTTGGAACAAAACATTTTCAAATTTTTCATTTCCTAGACTTAAAAAAAACAAGTATTTCTTTAAGTCCACTTTATTTTCTCAATAATTAGTGCCTGTTTGATAGGTATAAAATCTGATTAGAAATGTATTATTTTTAAAGGTTTTATTTATTGAGAGAGAGAGAGCGCTCACAAGGGTGGGGAGAGGCAGAGGTTGGAGGAGGGAAGGGCACAGGGAGAGGGAGCAGACACCGTGCTGATTCGGGGGCTCAGTCCTCCAGAGCTTAAGGCAGTTTCTTAGACTGAGCCACCCAGGAGCCCCAGAAGTGTAGTATTTTTAAAATCGAAATTATTTGAACAAAACTTTAACAACATCCATAGTTGCTACTACTGAAAAGTGGCATTTCATATGTTCTTTCTATTAGTGATCGCAAGTGCTTCTTAGAAAAATAGTCCAAATGAATGTATTATTACCAGTAAGATCAAAATTATAGTTTAATTTGAAGTGACAAGACACTTCATAAACTTTCGAAACACTGAAAAAGAAAAATTTTAAAAATGTTTAAAAATTGGTCACACTCAGATATTTTAGTAAAGTATGACATTTAATAGAGCGTAAGTGTAAGTGTGCATTTAGGAAAATTTATAATAGTTGTGCAAAATTTGGCCAGTGTTTAACTGACTTAAAAATTTGATGAATGCTATTCACAATTTCAAAAATATTACTATGACAGGGGAAATTTTTAGTTGTGTTTATGCTTTTTCTAGGATTGTAGGCATTATTCATTGTGTATTTTATATCTTCAAATATATTTATTACATAAAACTTTGAGGTTGAATGCAGGTGCACTAAAAAAGGCTCCTTAGATTTACTTTGACTTTTAAAAAGAAAATAATCTCAGGGCGCCTGGGTGGCTTAGTTGTTAAGCGTCTGCCTTCGGCTTAGGTCATGATCCCGGGGTCCTGGACTTGAGCCCTGCATCGGGCCTCCTGCTCTTTGGGAAGCCTGCTTCTCCCTCTCCCACTCCCTCTGCTTGTGCTCCCGCTCTCGCTGTGTCTCTCTCTGTCAAATAAATAAATAAAATCTTTAAAAAAAAATAATAATCTCATTCATAAAGAAACATAATATAACCATCAAAGAGACCACAGTTTTTCAATTATNTCTGTGTCTCTCTCTGTCAAATAAATAAATAAAATCTTTAAAAAAAAAAATAATCTCATTCATAAAGAAACATAATATAACCATCAAAGAGACCACAGTTTTTCAATTATCCAACTAACGAAGTCATAATGTTTTATAATACCCGGTAGCATTGAGTATGTGGGAAAACAAGCACATCCATTCACTCTCGGTGTGAGTTACAGACCAGTGCAATCCCTTTGGAGGGTAATTTGGCAGTAGCAATTGCATTTCTATATGTACCATCCCCCTGACTCAGCAATTCTACCTAGAAATGCATCCCTCAGATATAATTACACATCTGAACAAAGGCTGTTCCTTGTAATATTGATGGAAGTATGTTTAGAAAAAAAGAAAGAAGCTGTGTAATTCCTGAGTCCTTGTTCTTAACCACTACTCAAATCACCCGTGATAGCTTCCTTTTGGGAATGATACACAGTTTTAACCATGTCTGTATCCTAGATTATTTTCTATTCCTTTTTATGTAAGTCTCTTCCTTACACTTGGTCCTGAAATTAGTCAAATTAAAGTTTTAAAAGAAGTTTTAAAAAAAAGAGAAGTCTACTGTATTACTTTTTTTGTTGCCTTAAGAAATATTTGAGTATAGGGCGCCTGGGTGGCTCAGTGGGTTAAGGCCGCTGCCTTCGGCTCAGGTCATGATCCCAGGGTCCTGGGATCGAGGCCCACATGGGGCTCTCTGCTCAGTGGGGAGCCTGCTTCCTCCTCTCTCCTCTCTCTGCCTGCCTCTCTGCCTACTTGTGATCTCTCTCTCTGTGTCAAATGAATAAATAAAATTAAAAAAAAAAAAAAGAAATATTTGAGTATAGAAAAGAATTCATCCAACTCAGGCCTAAAGAATCCATGGACTCGAATTTTACTTTAAGACCAGAGTCAAATAATACCACAGTCTTTATTCTCCAGAAGTTTTTACTTTTCTAGAAAATAAAATAAAGCATCAGTTGAGATGAGGGTGTTTCAAGGAATTAAAAATTAAAAATTTCCAAATAATAATAACAATAAAAAAATAAAATAGAAAAAAAATTAAAATTTTCAACAGTGAGTCAGAGTAAAGGGGAAATAAGAGTCAGACAGAATAAGAGCGGGGCGAGATACCGGTGAGGTCAAGGGTAGGATTTTGGCCTTGGTGACAGTATCATGGGGTTCTTTCTATTCTCTTCCTTTGAAGTGTCCAAGTGGTTGTTTCATTCAAACCTCCAAAAAATATCAGGAAGATACTATTTTAATGGAATAAAATATTTAATATGATTACGCAATTATCTGAAATCTGTAATTCAAGTGAAAACCATCCACTTTGACATTTGAATTAGTTGTTGACTGGGGACAAATTATGCCTGGAGATGAACTCTGTTTGGATCATTCAGCTATCAGCTATTTAATGATGCTGTTTATTTACCCCTTATTTCATTTAGCCTAGTTTTAATTGAATTCCCTAAACCTTATTAACCACGGTAATTCAAAATTTGTTCAAAAATATTATTAAATTTATGAGAAGTAGTAATTTCAGGAGGCCTAAATTTTCCTAAATAAAGCCATCTAACCGGTAGTTGTTCTACAAAGTACTAGAATAAACATAGAGATCATAAAAAAGCATACATTGTTATTCAGTATAAATAAATAGGTATAAAACCATGAATGCATAAGTTTCACAGGAACCTTCAAATAGGTACAAGTGGGATGAAAAATAGCTCTCTTCAAAAATTAATTAGAAATGAGAAAAAACATGAATATATAAAATACTCTGTGGAAGACTGAAGCCTTATCAGCAAAGCCCTTATTTCCTTTGAGTTTGGATAATATTTATGTTTATCATACTTATTATCATGATGAAAAATCAAAAACAATCCAGAAGTGCAAGGACAGAAAATTGGCCAAATAAGTTATGACACCAACAGTTGATAAAACATATGCCACCAAAAACATGTATGCTGATGGAGAACACTTAATTACCCTGGAAACGTAGATTGTGACTGGCTATTTACTCAAATATAACATGCTGCTCCCTTCCTTTCTTGCTAATATTACTTTTTTTAAAAATTTTTTTGAGGTATCATGTAGATTTTTTTTTTTTTTTTGAGAGCGACAGAGAGCAGAGATAAAGAGAGAGAACATGAGCTGGGGGTAAGGGCAGAGTGAGAGGGAGAGGCAGACTCCCCACTGAGCAGAGAGCCCAATGCGGGGGCTCCATTTCAGGACCCTGGGATCATGACTGAGCTGAAGGGAGACACTTAACCGACTGAGCCACCCAGACACCCCTGCAATTTCTCAACCTCAGATGTACATGTGACTCTGGTATTGCCATGGTCATAAATAAACTACAATTCGGCCATAAGAAACTCATAAGGGACTCAGTTCCCATGTTTAAATCAAGTTGCCTTGTGGCCACTATATTCCTCCTTGCACTGTTTTCGTATATTAATAATATAATAATAAAGCAGGGCTAACATGAAAGTACTATGTACAAGCCTCAGTTAAAAGTACAAGGGCTTTTAAAAAAAAGCACAAGTGTTTTATGCAGGTTAATTCCTTTTATTGGCACAACAAATCTGTGCTATAAATGTTGTTATTATCATGCCCATTTTACAGATGAAGTGAAGACAGCTAGAGGCAGAACACTGGCAGCCAGGCCAGTTGAGAGTGTGGCTCCAACTAGCCGAACTATGGCCTGTAATGCAAATCTATCCTGCAAACTAACGCAGGGAAATTCTTCCTAGGTGAAAATATGTTCTGCTTTTTTGAATTTCTAATTCCGCCCTTGTTTTCAGAACTTTTTTCCCCTTTCCCTTTAGATATAGGAATGTGAGATCCGGGTGCTTGGGTGGCTTAGTGGGTTAAAGCCTCTGCCTTCGGCTCAGGTTATGATCTCAGGGTCCTGGGGTCGAGGCCCGCATCGGGCTTCCTGCTTGGCAAGGAGCCTGCTTCCTCCTCTCTCTCTGCCTGCCTCTCAGCCTACTTGTGATCGCTCTCTCTGTGTCAAATAAATAAATAAAATCTTTAAAAAAAAAAGGAACGTGAGATCCAGGCAGGATGCAGACCGTGTCTTTTGCCGATTGCCACTCTGCAAGTTAGTGGCCAATAGGAACTTGGACTTAGAAAGGAGGTCTATGCTTTAGAAAGTGATCAGCTGCCAAGTCTCTGGGTGGACGCTTTAATGCGTCCCTACAGCTGAGTTTTTGAAGGTGACAGTTTTTGCTGAACTACAGTCATTATAGTCTAGTAAGAAACAAGTTTGAAGACAATGACTTTAAATAGACTGAACTTCAGTTCCCTTTTAGAATTTTTAGCTAATGAACATTCTTTTATGTCCACACGCAGACACAGACACACACACATACACACACACACATACTCCAAAACATACCTATACTTTTATTCTTACCATAATTATGTTTGTGGTATAAAAGAAAAAAATTGTACTGCACAGGTTAAACAAGAAGGAAGACTTTATGCAAAACTGTTGCAGTAGGGAAGAGAAACGGAACACAACTCCACTGAAAGAAAAAGGAGGATTTGTCAGTGGCGGGGATGAGGTAATGGAGAAGAACTGGAGGACATATCATGGAGGTCTCTCAGTGTTATTAGGCAATCTGTGTTTGCTAATTATCCCTTCTTGAAGTTAGGTTCCTATCCTCCCACAGAGATTGGGAGATAGGAGCTCAATGCCCTTCAGTAAATACATTCCAAAGGTATGCTCCCACGTCCTGAGAGAGACATTTTGGATTGTGGAAGATTTACATTTCTAAGTGACAGAGAAAGAATGTAGAGTTGCAAATTTTCTAAAGTAAATGCTCTAAGAAAAGGCAAGTCAGGGTCCGATGGTCAGGAAAAACTGGTCTAAAGTTTAATCAAGCTGAGGGGAGCGTGAAGGTCATCTTGGTCAGGAGAGAGTTTGGAAAATATATATAGAAAGAATTAAGACTCTGGGCGCCTGGGTGGCTCAGTGGGTTAAAGCCTCTGCCTTCGGCTCAGGTCATGATCTCAGGGTCCTGGGATCGAGGCCCGCATCGGGCTCTCTGCTCAGCGGGGAGCCTGCTTCCTCCTCTCTCCTCTCTCTCTGCCTGCCTCTCTGCATACTTGTAATCTCTCTCTGTCAAATAAATAAATAAATAAAATCTTTAAAAAAAAAAAAGAAAGAATTAAGACTCTGTATTACCCTTATTTCTTAACAGAGATGTCTATTAATACTTTGGTGTTTGCCCTTTCAATGATTACACATCACTTATTTATAAACATAAATTTTGTCATACATGCAATTTTATAGTCTTTCCCACCCAATTCTTATCAGAGCCATGGAACAAGCAAACTCAGGTGAAAATCTGTCCAAAATGATTACAATGAAACAGCAACAATAAACCCACATGAATAATGAGTTGTTTTGTTTTGTTTTTACATGTCAGGCATTATGGTAATCCCAGTACTTAAATAATTTGATTTAGTTTTTTCAAAAAGCTTTTAAATACTATTCACACCCATATCCCACTTTTTTACATGAGGAAATTGTGTCTAAGAGATGCTGAGTAACTTGCTCAGAATTATTTAACTAAGGATCAGCTTTATAGAACTTATTTAGTTTTATAGGATTTAGTTGCCTCACTCCCAACCCCTGGCTGGTAACATCTATTCTCTACTTTCTCTGATAGATTCTTTATATATTTTGCAACTTTGCATAAACTCTCCCTTAGAATCATGACATTGCCATCTTCACAAGACCAGGACTTTTCAATTATATTTTAGAAGTTTTATTTTCTACTCCACATGAACTGTAGTTTATAAAACATACATCCATGAAAGATTTGAAATATTCATTTGGGATTTAGCATATGAAATTTATTTATTTTTTTTTAAAGATTTTATTTATTTATTTGACAGAGAGAGAGAGAGATCACAAGTAGTTAGAGAGGCAGGCAGAGAGAGAGAGGAGGAAGCAGGCTCCCTGCCGAGCAGAGAGCCCGATGTGGGCCTCGATCCCAGGACCCTGAGATCATGACCTGAGCCGAAGGCAGCGGCTTTAACCCACTGAGCCACGCAGGCGCCCTAGCATATGAAATTTAGAATGTTTCCGTGCCAGCAACGTAGAAACATCTGCTTTCTCCTTGGTTAAAAAACGAAACCTCTGGAATACAAATCAGCTTCAGAAAAATTATTTACCAGGGTAAGATTACAATCCAGGAAGTATCCTTGTGTTTTTTCCACATGCACGTGACTTACTATAAGAAAAGCCAATTACGCTCTTTACCACAGTCCCATTCAGGAATTCCCAACACAGGTTTACCACGTTCCAGGGGGCCTTAAGAGAAAGATCTCAATGCTACCACATTCCTCAGAGGAAATGAGTTTGAATTCACTCTTAAATAAGTCTGCTCCAGCACTGTGAGCAATATGGTGTGAAATTCAAGATTATCAAGAAGGGGTAAAAATAACTGAGCACTATCTGGGTTGTTACTGCTATCCTGTGTGAGGCATTGAGTGAGGTGCTGTGGATGAGAGAAGAGGAAAATAAGGCACACAGCAAAGAGCATGCAGAGGGAAAGGAGATCTATACGTGGTCTCCAGCAGGAATGGTTTACTTAGTAGCAAGAGAAACTACTAAAACTAGGGATGATTTCTGCAAAAGGCACAGGGTGTCTTACTCAGAGACCTGGCAAGAAATGTAGGCAGAATTATGGAATGACATCAGCAACAAGAAAGCTATGAATCAAGATGATTTTCTCTGTCAGTAGAGGACTGCATTCCTTCTGTGGGCACACGAATGACATTCTTCTGTCACTGTCTGGCCCATCTCTCTCTATTTCAGAATGTATTAGGCCTGAGTATGGCCCATCTAAACTGGCTCTACTGAGCCGGTGTAGCCTGGCACTCTGTACTCTGACTCTGATTTCTAAGTCATGGAAGGCAAGAATGTACCCAAAAGAACTAGGGCCAAAGGTTCATCCAAATCCAATTACCTGTGACAGAGTGGGTGAGAGCTGTGGCTTAACTCTCATTTAGCAGGAGTTGCAGGTACAAACAATGTTAAAAAAACATAAGCAAGTTCCCTAAGAATTGCATGTAAGGCAGAGGACAAAATGTTCAGCACAGGAAATTACTGTGTGCTTGGTACATACACCATCTTAATGCACAATGAGATGTGCTAAGAAGTATGCGGGAGACGTAGACATATTATTATGATAGTGAAACTGTAAAAGATTATTTGTGGTCATTTATATGTATATGTATGCATATATATATATATATATACACACACACACATGTACAATTGTAACACATGGCATCATATTCAAGTTGATAGTACAAACCGATGTCATGAGTTTTTCACATAGAGTTATAACATTTGAAGTGAGCAATAAAGATATTGATACCCATCACTAATTTAGTGTCTAATTTATGTGAAATGCTGTTATGAAATGCATTCATGTGTTACATAATTTTATTTTTAGAGCAACACTCTAAGTAGACACTACTATTTTCCCCATCCTAGAAGGATAGCAATTGGCTCTTAAAGAAGGTAAGAACTTGTTGGAGATTCACATCTAATAAGTAACAGAGGCAAGATTATAACCCATGTTTCTTAAACTGATTCTCCCAATCACTATGCGTTACTGTCACTGCAAGCCCTGATGATGGTAGAATGTTTTTAGAGAGGTGGCATTCTAAAATGTCATTTGGAAGACTACAAGAGCAAAGACGAGAGGATGGTAAAATTCTGGAGTTACTCAAGGAACACAGAGGAGCTCTTTTTAGCTGAAACATGGGATGTATAAGAAGAGAGAACCTAAGCCTGAAAGATAAATCTGGTCCTGAGGGCGGTGGGTCTTGAAAACCATGTTAGGCAGGAGAAAAAATTAATTGAAATAATTCTTGAGGAAAGTGTGATTCCCCTAAAGTGTGAATAGGGTGGGTCAGGAGGAGAAAATAATGAATCATGAGAATCTGATGAAACTATTGCACTCTCCTGTCCAGATCATTTACTACAGTCCACTTTATTTAGTTGATGTAAATAATAAGCATCTTACAGCCATTCATGAATGAATGAACTGTGTAGCCAAGAGATCAGCTAAACTAATAAGGTGAAAAACTGTCAAAATAAGTGAGTGGAAAGCTTAGGGTGTCTATTACTGTTTCTTTTCTATCAGTTATTTAGAAAAAAGAAAAAAATATAGAAAAATACTATTCTCTGAAATTCTCTGCCTAAATGCAAGGCAATTTTTCTCAACTCCCTATCCATCACCAAGTCCTATTTGACTTCACTCCTAAATTATAGCCTATATTAATAGCTTTTTTTTGTCTCCAATGCTTCTACCTTAACCCAGCCATCATCATATCCTCCCAGGATACCAAATAACTTTCTAGCTGGCTCACAACTGCCAATTTCACCCTCCCTTACGTCTATCCCTGGTTCACAAAGCAAACAGAGCAATCAGTTCAAAAAAATCTTTTAGATTAAGCCTCTTACCTTATTAAAATCTATCAGTGGTTTAGAAGTGATCTGAGACTAAAATCTAAAATCACTGGAAAGGCCTGTGATATGGTGATATTGTGATTTATAAGAAATATACATTTGGTATATATTGTTGAGAGTGGTAAAGCTCATGTAATTGAAGCTACTTTTGGGCTTCACCTATGGATGGTGACTGGCTGCCAGGAGTACTAACCACAGGATTGGAAGGTTGGAACTCTCAGTCCCACCCACCTGACTTCTGGGGAGGGGAGAGGGACTGGAGATAGAATCAATTGCCAATGGTCATTTATTTAATCAATCATACCTATGTAATGAAGTCTCCATTAAGCCCCAAGAGAAGAAGGTTCTGAAAGATTCTGAGTTGGTGAACATAAGGAGCTTAAGGAAAATGGCACAGGAGGGGGCATGGAAGCTCTGCCCCTTTACCCTATATGTTGTCCTATCTGCTCCTGAGTTATATCCTTTTTTTTTTTTTAGGTTTATTTTTTTATTTGAGAGAGAGAGAGAGAGAGATATCACGGGCAGAAGGGGCAGAAGGGGCAGAAGGGGCAGAGAGAGAGGGAGATAATCCCAAGCAGACTTGCACTTAGCACAGAGCTTGATGTAGGTCTTAATCCCATGACCCTGAGATCATGACCTGAGCCAAAATCAAGAGTCAGACACCCAAATGACTGAGCCAGGCTCCCCCTGAGTCACTTCCTTTCATAATAAACTAGTTTTCTAGTAAGTTTCTGAGTTCTGTGAGCTACTCTAGCAAAGAGGTTATGGAAACCTTTGCTTTGCAGTCAGCTGGTCAAAAGAACAGGTAACAACCTGGACTTGGGATTAGTGTCTGAAGTCCAAGGAAGGGGTCATGGGAATTTCCAATGTGTAGCCAGTCAATCAGAAACACAGATAACAACATAGTTTTGCAAATGGTGTCTGAAGTATGTGGGGAGAGTCTTGCAGAACTGAACCCTTAACCTGAGAAATCTGATACCACCTCTGGATAGACAGTGTCAGAATGGACTTGAACTGTAGATGTACACAGCACCGTTTGTTGAAATGTTGGAAGTTGGAAAGCCTCCCTACCCCACATTGAAATTGGGTTTAAGAACATTAATAAATACTATGCATGATTCAGACACTCTGTACTTTTCTATCTTCATCTTTTATCATTCTCCCTACCATGGTTCCCCTCATTCTTCTTCATTGTTCTTCAGCTATACTGACTTTCTATTATTTAATTACTCCATAATCCTTCCCAAGTCATCAACTATGCCCTTGCTGGACTCTTCTCATTTCTTCTGAGATAGCCAATGCATTTTTATCTTTAGAATATAGGACCATGCTGTCAGAGAAGCTTAACCTAACCAATAATCTGAAACAACTTCCAAATTTCTAATTCCTTTCCCTAATTATTAATACACCACGGAGGAAGAGTATTCATTCATAAATAGAAAAGGCTGCTCTACAGTGTTCAAGATCAAGGAAAGGACATGCAAAAAGATCCATAGGTAAGTAAAGAATACCTGTAAGACTAGAATATAGATACAAGTAGAGTAGAGATAAAAAGTGGGAGAAAATAAGAGATGAAATAGGAGTGGTAATTGGGATATGCAGAGATTTTTAAGCCATAAGAAGTTAGGTTTTATTTTGAACCATACAGTGGTTTATGAGAAGAAAGGTAATGGAATGTGTTAAGCAGAGAAGCGTGGCCATGATTGCATCTTAGGAAGATGAAGGGTACTAGTGTAAATAAGGAGGAATGGGTAGGGAAGACTGAAGACATGGAAACTAACAAAGCAGGAGATGGTGGTGTCCTGTTTTAAAATAAAAGGCAGTGCGGAGAGGGACTAGCAGAGGGGAATACTTTGGCTGCAGAATGAATTGTTGGGAGATTACTCATCAATCAGAAATCTATTTGCACTCTTGACACTACTATTACCAAAACAAATCATTTATTTCAATGAGATGTTTTCTTTTTGCTTTTTGGTTAAGACCATTAATGGTTTAATTAAATGAGTAGCTCTATTCTTATCATAATGAGAAGGAGATATTGTAAAGAGGTTGATACATTCATTTTCAAGGCTAAAAGGGAGGAAGCAGTTAACTCTCAACTTAGCCCTTATGGAAAATAAAAACAAAACATTATTTCAGGTGCTGGGGACTTTTACAGTAGTGTGCTGGGTCAGAGCTATTTAATCCAAAATAGTAACTAGATAGTCCCCAAATGAGCGAATTGCTGAAAGGTACTCAAAATTATGCAGCTGAGTCTTATTGTTACTGCTGTTATTTTGAAATTTTTTTCACATTTGATTTTGAAGTTTTATTTATTTTTTATTTATTTATTTATTTATTTATTTATTTTTTAAAGATTTTTATTTATTTATTTGACACACAGAGAGAGATTACAAGTAGGCAGAGAGGCAGGCAGAGAGACAGGGAGAGGAGGAAGCAGGCTCCCTGCGGAGCAGAGAGCCCAATGCGGGCCTCGATCCCAGGACGCTGAGATCATGACCTGAGCCGAAAGCAGCGGCTTTAACCCACTGAGCCACCCAGGCGCCCGATTTTGAAGTTTTAAAAACATGATATCTTACTTCTAAAAATGCTTTCAGTTATCATACATGAATAAAACTTAAAGCAGAATCAGAAATTAGAATACAAGAAAAGAAGAAGCAAGTATTTCCATTGTAAAGATCAATTCAGATTTCAAGAGTGACATCACCCTGATGGTGACATGGAGACCTCAGCCTCTAACCCCCTACAAAGATCAACAATTAGATAGCTGTGCAAGAATAAAAATAGCTCTGAGAGCTCTAGAGTCCACCTAAGAAACTTCAACATAGAGAACAAAATACTTGAGAGTAACTGCATAAAAAGAGAAGAAAGACAGCTTCATTTTGTTTGCCTCATTCCATCCCCAAGCCGTCCTTGTTCAGGGCCAAGAAGGAAGTCCCAGCTAGGAAGAGTCCCCACTCACTGAGAAAAGGGAGAGTATGTAGTGAGCAGCTTTCCCATCATAGCTGAGATGTATAGAACTAGCTAGGGATAAGGAAAAACAAAAACAAAAACAAACAAACAAACAAACAAACAAAAACAGGGGTTACCAATAGTAGCTATGAAAGATTTATACACCAAAATCTACAAGACGATGAGGAAAGAAGTGAAGAAGACTCAAATAAAGAGACAGATATTTTGTGTTCATAGATCAGAAGATTTAATATCATTAAAATGCCCATACCACCCAAAGCTATCTACAGAGTCAATGTGATCCAATAAAAAGTCCAATGGCACGTTTCACAAAAATAGAAAAAAAAAATCTTAAAGTTCTTATGGAACCACAAAAAGACCACATAGTCAAAGCATTCTTGAAAATGAACAAAGCTGGAGATGTCATACTTCCTGATTTCAAAATATATTATGAAACTATAATAATCAAAAAAATTATGGTACTGGCATAAAAATAGACTCATAGATGAATGGAACAGAATCAAGAACCTAGAAAAATGCATGTACACATGGTCAACTAGTATTTGACAAAGTAGCCAAAAATACTCAGTGGGAAAAGAATAGTGATTTTCTTTGATTCATATATGGTGTTGAGAAAACCACGTATTCACATGCAAAATAATAAAATTGGATTCCTATCTTATGCCACTCACAAAAATTGAAATTGACTGAGGACACAACTCCCAGAGGAAAACATAGGGGGAAGCTCCTTGTCATTGCTTTGGCGATGATTTTTAAGATCCAACACCAAAAGTACAACCAACACAAGGAAAAATCAAGTGGGACCACATCAAGTAAAAAGCTTCTGGGTAGGAAAAGAAAAAAATCAATGAAATGAAAAGACAATCTATAAAATGGCAGAAAATATCTGTAAACCATACATCCGATAAAATGTTAATGTCTAAAATATATAAAGAACATATAACAACTCAATAGATGCCAATCAGTAATTATCAAGGAAATGCAAATCAAAACTTCAATGAGCTATCTCTGCATACCTATTAGAATGGCTATTATTGAAACAACAAGAGATAAAAAGTGCTGGCTAGAACATGAAGAAAAGGGAACTCTTGTGCATTATTGGTGGGGATGTAAATTGGTGCAGCTACTATAGAAAACAGTACGGAGGCCCCTTAAAAAATTAAAAATAAAAGTGCCATATAATCCAGCAGGATCACTTCTTGATATATATCTGAAGGATGTGAAATAATTACCTTGAAGAGATAGCTATACTCACATGTTCACTGCAGCAGTATTCATCATAGCCAAGACATGGAACTGACCTCAGTGTCTGTTGATGGATGGATGAATAAAGAAAATGTGGCGTATATCTACAATGGAATATTATTTATCCATAATAAAGAAGGAAATCCTGTCATTCATGACAACATGGATATAGCTTGAGGGCATCATGCTAAGTGAAATAAGTCAGACAAAGACCAATAGGGTATGTCCTACTTATATATGAAATCTAAAACTGTTAAACTTATAAAAAGAATAGAATGATCACTTCTGGGAGCTGAGGAGTGGAGAAACTAGGAATTCATTGATCAAATTGTACAAACTTTGAATTATAGGATGTTCCAGGAGAGCTAATGTATAGCATGGTGATTAAAGTTAACAATATTATGTTATATACTTGAAAGTTGCTATTGAGTATAGGTTTCATGTTCTCATTACATTGTTGTTGTTCTCAACAACAAACTGGTAATTGTGTGAGGTGAAGACTATTTACTAACTTTATTGTGGTAAACATTCACTATAAATAAACACAAACACACACATATATATGGATGTATCAAATTTACACTGTATACCTTAAACTTGCACAATGCTATATTTCAATTCTCTTTCAATAAAATTAGATAAAAAAGATCAATAAAGTTTCAATCTTGAAACAACAAGAAAAAATGAGAGCTTTATTTTAAATTGCAGATGAAAAACCAAATCAATTCTATGGTGTAAAGTAATATGTTCCAGATAACTGGTATTTGGGCTGTCTAACCTGATCATATAAAATAACAGAATCCCTAGAGTAATGCATGAAGAGTTGGTCAAATAGACAATCTTTCTTGAATATTAATTGTCTCAGTTAAGCTTGTCATGAAAACTGGAGAGCGGACAATTAACTCTTAAAGATCTTAGGCAAGAAAGTAAAGTGCCAGCAATTTATATAATTGGTAGGTCATAAGCTTTGAAAAACAGAGAAGTAGAAAGAAGGGCTGAATATTTATTATGAAATCTGACCAGTACTCTTATCAAGGTATAGATGTGTTTTTTTGAAAATGGGTCATTATGGTATTCAAGACTAATCCCCCATTTTCTTAGCAGTTTCTCTGAAATTACCCCAATTCTTAAACAAACCACTTCTTGAATTTCTTTTTTTAACCTGTTCTAGACCTGGCAACTCTCACACATAGCTGATAGGAATGTAAAATAAACCAATCATTTTGAAAAAAGGGTCATCAGGTTTTTGTAAAATTAAGCATATAAGCACTATATGATATAGCAATTTTATTCTTAAATATTTACTCAAAAGAAATAAAAATACATGTATATAAAACATGATACAACTTACGCCAAAAGTTCCCAAGCAGCTTTATCATAAAAGGCCAAAGGGGGGGGGCAGTTTTCAAACAGTTTAAACTGTACTCAATAGAAGAGAGGATAAATTGTGATATATACAGACAATGAAATACTTTACAGTAATATAAATTATAAACAACAGGTACCTGCAAAAACAGATGCATTACAAAGTCATTGCTCTGAAATCAAGAAACCAAACACAAAATAACACATCCTATATGTTTCCACTTATAAGGAGAGTTGAGATGATAGAAATGTTCTATATCTCTATAATAGTGTTGATTATAGAGGTATGGGTATTTGCCAAACTCATTAAATATGTGTATGAGAATATAACCTTAAAAAATAACTGAACAAATAGAGCATAGATTAACAGCATTTCAGATCAGAGGAGACTAAAGAGACATAAGGGGATGGGAAATTACTGCTTATCTCAGTCTTAAATTTCCTGACTATATAACTCATGCTTATATGAGATAATATCTTTATTCTTAGAAAATGTACACTAAAGTTTACAGAGCTAAAGGGGCATGGGATCTACAACCTATCCTCAAATGATTAGAAAAAAATTACATCTATATTTCTACAAAGAAAAAAATAATAAATAGAGAAAAGAGAAAAAATTAGTGAATCTAGGACATATGGGAGATCTCCGTACTATTCTTATAAATTTGAAATTATATCAAAATAAACTTCCCACACACAGACCCCAAGAAAATAAGTAATAAATACACAATTGCAATTTCAAAGTTCTATAGCATATATAAAAAATGGCAGAGTTGATGTGAACCTAAACCCTTCTAGAAACTATTTTACAATTTACTTATCACACTTACAGCAGAATCTCAGACAAGCTTCTGTGGACTATGCTTAATTTAATGGTTAGATTTCCAGAACTAACGTATAACTGAAGTGAACAATTAATTTGGGAGAATAGATTTCAAGGGTGATGACTATAACTCAGTATAATTAATAGTAAGTGATTCTCTTCTACTTAAATATGAAGACCAGTTGCCTCTGGAAATAATTTGTAGTCCCTAAAGAGAAAGCATTTCATCAACACAACACAGAGAAACACATATATTTCTAATTTTATTACTCCAGGATAGCATGTATCCAATTAGTTGAACTTAGTAGGAGGCCATTAAAAATGAGTTATAGAAAAATGGAATTAAAACATAGTCCTAGTATATACTATTTGAAATTGCGACTTGGTCAGGCAGAGCAAATGGCTACTATACTAATACAATGGTATTAAAAGATTTAAATTACATGAAAATATTAACAACTTAAGAGCTATGTTAAGTGTCTACTGCTTGGATCCTAGCCCAGTTCTGCACAAATAGCTATTAGCTAATACAAAGCAGTAAGAGCTACAAGTAGTCATATTTTACTCTTAATTGATTTCTTAACAAAGTAAGTACGTAACAAATCAATATTAAAATATTGGAGGCAGAAACCCACGTTCTCCTCATTTAAGGTAGGAGACAGGAGTCTTGGGATAACAGCTCATTAAGGACAAAGCTGTGTGGCTCTAAAAAGTGAAAGAGTTCTGTGCATCCTAACATTCCCTAAAGACATACCTTAAGTTGGTATATCTTAAAATAGGTATCTTTCAGCCCTTGACTATTACAAAGCATATAGCTTTTAACACTGAAAATTAGATGAAAAGAAAAAAATCAGGAAAAAGTAATGGAAATCTAGACAAACTGAGATGATAGTAATATGTTCAGAGTCTTGTTTGTTTTATCCCGAATAATCCAATTTAAAAATATTAATTGATTTAATAAACAGGAAAGTTTAGTGTTCTAAAAAAGCCAATATTTACTGTAAATAAGACATATATTTTAAAAACCTTGAAGGATGCCTGGGTGGCTCAGTTAAGCGACACCCTCAGCTCAAGTCATGATCCCAGGATCCTGAGATGGAGCCCCGCATTAGGCTCCCTGCTCAGGGGGCAGTCTGCTTCGCCCCCTGCCTCTCCCTCCTACTCATGCATTCTCTCTCTGTCTCTAATAAACAAATAAAATCTTTAAAACAACCTTGAGATTGATTCAAATTTGCATATTGTTAACACAGTGTGTTTTTCATTCTGCCCCAAGTCCAATAAAATGAGAAAACTGTGATTTTATAAAATACTGCTATTAGAAAACAAACAAAACAAAAGTCCTATTACGGAACTATTCTGACCATTTCAGGAAGATGAGAAACATCCATTCAGTAGGTGATGGGAGCACAAAACAATTGCAGAAAAAGATGACCTCCAAGGCGAGAAAATTTCTAGGTCATATGCAAAGTCAGAATCAACAGGAGAATTTTAAGAGTCAGCCACTGCCAAACTATATTTTCAGCAACTGTACTACCCAGCATCTTGTACTGAGTGGTAGGTGGTAGTGGTGTTTGTTCCTGCATCAAGGATGGAGTACAGACGCTGACCACAGAGGTGTAAAAATGAGCCCAGAAGGTTTCTGGCTCTGAGAAGAGGCAAGAAGCTCTCACTTCCCAAATAAAAATGATCAGAATTTTCAGATAATAACACATTGTAATCTACAAAATTACCAGAGGCAGGCTAAGACACACTGAACTACCAACTACAGACCAGTCAGCAGGAATTCTCAAATACAGAAATTATATGCTGCCAAGAATAGTCAAATAGTTGAGGAAAATTAGCCCATGAAACTCTTCACACAGAAGAACCCGAGAAAACACACTTCTCATTATCAAAATTGGTTACTAGGCTACAATGGAGCAGCATTATAAATGGTCTGAGGGAAAATGATTTTAAATCTCAAATTTTGTACTTGGTTAAATTAGCATTCGCTTGCAAGGAACTATTTTCAAAAACTATTTGAACTATTTAAAAAAACATCTGGAATTAAAATCTAAAATGGATTTCCAGCTTCTGCTTAGAATGTAGAAAGCTGGCAAGGTCATTGTATCCACCAACCATGAGAAAAGACCACAAAATCTCAGTAAAATGAATTTCCTAACATTTCCTGTTCTGATTTGTTTTGTTAGCTGTACCTTTT
The DNA here is from genome assembly GCA_002007465.1 of Ailurus styani. Classification (NCBI taxonomy): domain Eukaryota; kingdom Metazoa; phylum Chordata; class Mammalia; order Carnivora; family Ailuridae; genus Ailurus; species Ailurus styani. Next base: position 3,691,259 of record LNAC01000106.1, read on the forward strand.
TTGTATTAGTTTCCTATGGCTGCTGTAATGAACCACTACAAACTAGGCAGCTTAAAACAGCTGAAATATATTCTCTTATAATTCTGGCAGCCACAAGTCTGTAATAATTTTCACTGGCCTGAAATCAAGGAGTTGACAGGGCCAAAATTCTTCTACATGGCCTAAGGGAGAATGTGTTTCTTGCTTCTTCCAGCTTTTGGTGGCTGCCAGCATGCCTTGGTTTGTGGCCTCATTACTCCAATCTCTGGCTCCATGATGACACAAGAGAATTTTCCTCTCTTGTGTCATCAAATCTCACTGTCTTCCCTTAGAAGGATACATATAATTGTATTAAGGACCAACCCTGACAATGCAGGATAATGTCCCCATTTCAAGATACTTAATCAAATCTACAAAGCTTTGTTTGTTTCATTTTGTTTTTTGTTTATTTATTTTATCCAAATAAGGTAACAATTACTGGATGTGGGAATGAGGACCTGATATTGACATTTTGCGGTAGTATTATTCAATCTACTACACTTATCATTTGATTTCTTCATTGTTTGGGTATTTTGTCTTGAGGCTCACTGGGAGAGAAAAGTCTTTGTGTTTGTTGTTGTTGCTTTCTTCTTTGTCTTTGTCAACTCTTCCTGTTTATCACTTCTTAAGTTACCTGTGCCTGAGTTTTCCATCCTAATCAGGTCTTGCAATGGCAATTGGCTTTTCAGTCTCACTGTGGTCTTTGCATTATTATGGGCACCTACATAGTTCCTGGTGATTGGCTTGGTAGCCTCCCTGGCTAACAGTTTATTAAAAGCAATAGCCCCAGTTTGTGCTTTGCCACCAATTGAGTTATATTTGTTCAGTCTCTTTGATTCTTTTCTTGTGTGTGAAGCCTACTCCAGGGCCATATTTCAAGCAGAGAGTTTCAGACTCCATCTGGGTGGATTGCATTACTCTTTAAAATTGTGGAACTAATTTTACTTGCCTTAGCATCCATGATCTATCAGGACTATGTCATCCTTGGGTTTCTGGTCTATTTCCAGCCTACAGAGATGTTTATTTCATTTAGAACCTCGTTATATCACTTGTTATTGTTGTCTATGTGAACACTGTGCTTGGCTTTGCCATATGTTTGAAGCAGAATGTGGTGTCATAAGCCAGACCTACTATGTCACCTAGACCAGGGATTCTAGTTATTTTTATTACCTCATGGTCTTTAATAGTCTTAACTTGGGAAAAAATAAAAAAAAATAATATGGATTTTCACAAATTATCCTAAATTATCCCATTTGAAATACACTCATGTTAATGTTAGATATATATTTCCTTAAGTGTTTCGTTATAACTTAGCATTAGTTATGGACATTTAAAATGTTATCATAACTTTTGAGAAAATAGTGGTGAAAACCCAGTTCTCCAGAAGTTGTTAAGATTCTCACATTAAAAAATTAACATAGAGCTATTCCTTTCTCTCCCCTGGAAGCCAAGTAAAATATTACGAACTAACATTTGAAATTCAACTTGGATAATAAATTTATAATCATGCCAACCTATCATTTATAGCTATCATAATAATATGCAGATCTTAACTAAGTATCCCTTAAATAAATACATTCTGTAATATACATCCATGAGCACCAAGATACATGATTAGCTACACAGGACACAATTCTGCCACTGAATTCTCAACATCAATCATGAAGCGAAAGATACAGATGGTCATGATATTTTTGAAGTTTACTACAAGATATTAATGGTTGAACAAAGATTAGATATTATATCACAGATATCCAAATGTAAGCCTCTTGTGAAAAAATTCTCCTGTGAATGTTTCTGGATCTTAGCATCATATAAGACTGATAAGACATGCATACATACATACCATACACACACACATGCACACATGAGTACTAACCTGAAAAAGTCAGTTAAATTTGTCAACCAACCAAAATTGTTTTACATTATTTGAGTATACATTTCTATATGCTTAAGCAAGCAAATTCAGGTTATACATATAGTCCAAACACACACACACACACACACACACACACACACACACACACACACACACAAATGCACTAAAATACAGGCCTAATATTTTTCAGAAGGAAGAAAAACAACTTACAAACACTGTTTTTGTGATTTAGCAAATGCTATCTACATTGTTCAACAGATGGAAGTGAAAAAAGACTCAGAGAGTATTGCAACATCCCGTAGGCCCATACAAAGTACAAATACACAATAAAGTTTAAAAATAAGTTCCCCAAACATTTATTTTATTTTTTTCTTGTGTTGTGTTAGTCACCATAAAATCCATCATTAGTTTTTGATGCAGTGTTTCAAGATTCATTGTTTATGTACAACACCCAGTGCTCCATGCAATATGTGCCTTCCTCAATAACCTGGTGGTAGGTATTGAGGAGGGCACATATTGCCTTGGAAAAGTGCATCAAAAACTAAGTTCTCCAATTACTTTAACACTAGTTTCAAAATTAATTTAAATATGGTCAAATGTCCAGGTAAAGGGGTACTGTACTATAATCAAGATCTATTATAATTACTGTGTTAAATTCTTATGATTTTATTTTGACTGTCAAAATGTATTTAAATCTTTTCCCTTGAAACATGCATAAAATAGCTTTTAAAATATATCTTAAATTTACCTCAGAGTTTTTGATTGTATTGTACTCTCAAAAATAAACATATTTTTGTTGTGAACTTGAAATTAAGTTAGCATTTATGTTTAGTGAATCTCCCCCATAAAAATACAACAGAGCTTTTGGGAATTAGCATTCTTGACCAATGTAACACTCAACTTCTAATGACCAGATGTGAGTATATCCAAAGACTTTTATGTAAACAGGTGAAATATATATAGATATATTTATAAAACTGCACATTGGATAATTTATGCAAGGCCAATAGATCACTTTTAGAATGTCTAATAGGTACAGGTAAGCCTTCTAAGGTGGTGGGGAATACATTAGCAATAGGAACAAAGAATAATTTCTATCCTCATAGAGCTTACTTTCTGTGGGAAGAAGACAAAAAAATAAAGAAATCATTAAAATGTATAGTATAACATGATAAAAACTGTAAAAAAACCAATAATGTAGGAAATAAAGGATAAGTTGTGAATTTAACAGGCAGTGAAGATAGGACCTATTGAGAAAGAAAGAATTTGATCCAAGACCTGAAATAAATAGGGGAATTAGCTATGTGGATATTAGGGCAAGAACATTCCAGGCAGAGAAAACTCTAAGTGCAAGAGTCCTGAGGGCAGAGTAGCTAGAAGGAATGTGTCTAGAGAGCAATGAGTTAGAGAAAGTAGTAGGAGGGGGTGAATCCTTGTCAGCTTCAGCTTCTACTCTGAGACCGATGCAGAGTTGGAGGGTTTTGATCCAAATAATAAATATGATTTGACTATAACGCTATTGCAGATATTCAGACAAGACCAGGGTGGTAGCTAACAGGGTGGACATGTTTTCCTGATTTCATGACCAAGGAGAGAGAAAGAGAGGAATCAAATTTTCGGACCTGAAAAGCTGGAAGCAGAACTTTCTACTTTCTGAGAAGGGATTGACTCAAGGAAAAACAGGTTTCTGAGAAGAAAGAACAAAATAAGGCTTTTCATCCCTTTTAAGGACATTTTGGGATGGCTTTTAGATATCCAAGTGCAGATACCAGTCTATTAATTCACATAACAGTCTAGAATCAGAAGAGTGGCTCATTCTAGAAGCATCAGTTTGGAAGTTTTTTATTCCCTGTCTGAGGGAGACCAGGAAAAATCACCAAGGGACCACATAAAGATGGACAAGAGAAAAGGATCCATGGCTTGGAGGCCAACATTTAGAGGTTGGGAGATGAGTAGGAATCTACAAGAGGGACTGAAAAAGAGTTGTTAGTGAGAATGGAGTGAAATCAGGGTAGAGTCAAGTCCTCAAAGGGAAACTCAAGTAAGTAGACAAGTAGTAAAGAAAGGCAAATAGAGGAGTTAATAGAAAACTTTGGATGGAGGTACAGACTTTTTCATAATGAGTGAAAACAGACAAAGTGATCACAGAAGCAGACTGATAGGTTGTGTGATGTTAGGAGTTCAGGAAATTTCACTTCTAAGTATATCTATTTTCTTACTTCAATAGAAAAAAATGTCACCAGCAGGGAATAAAGATTGGTGAGGTAGCATTGGCGATTTCAGCAGGGAGAAGGTGATGTGGAATTGTCATCTGTCAGAGCGGGAGAGCACAGGAAAAACAGACTTCTAATGTGATTGCTCTTTTTGACCAACACACAGATCTGGAAGATGCCTGTATGGGATATTAGGTGTAGAATGTGGTGAAGAGCTTAGAAAAAGGAAAAACTTTCCTTGAGATTAATATATTACCATAGCTGATATGGAAAAGAACTGCCTCATATATGTAAAAGTGTTTTTATCATTCTTCAGAGAGATGCCAATATTTTGTTTTGCTTCTTCTTCCATGTTTTGTAGGTTGGAAATACTGATGCCCTAAGAAGTGAGAATTAAATGGGAGCTCTGGGGAAAATGTGAATTTCCACCCAAGATATCCACCATGCAACTGCAAATCAATAAAACATTAACTATTTGAGCTTTTAATATGTGTTAGGTATCAAGGTGAGATTTGCAAAGGGAGTTTTGTGAATAGGAAAAATATTCCAGAAATAGTAGATTAAGTCCCATTTATATTTTTCAGTTGTCAATTTCCTAATCACGTTATACTTGGCAAATGGGAAACATCAAACTGAGCAAATTGAGAGTTTCTGGGCATAAATATTTAATAAATTGCCTAATATGGATAAAATTTTAATACTGAATTAGAACCTGGCCACCTTAAATAATTTGAAGTTGGAAATTAATTGTAACAAAGTGAAACATTTAATCAATAACCCCACCTAGCCATTTGCACTTGCCTTTCATCTGTAATCCAGGAGATGTCATTAGAAATCCTGATGAAAGCATTCTTTGAATGAAAGAAAAGAAACTTAGTGCCTTTCTTTCCTTAGACTTGGCATGATTTCCATTTTGATGGCTGTATTGTCTCATGTTGCCTCTTTGTAGTTAGTAGCATGAGGTCACTGCTTTAGTCTCTCCTTTGAAGTTGAATTTTTCTTTTAAACTCTAGTTTTAGTAAAATATCTTCAAAATTACTTGCAGAGCTTTGCTTACTTATGAGGACACAGTGCTTAGGGTTATTATAAAAACTGATTACTTTTTTTGTAATAATCTACGTGTGAGAAGTTGTCTTAAACAGCTGAAACATTTTTTAGAATCATAAGAAAGGACTATTTAATTTTTTATTTAAAAATTATTTTTATTTTTATTTATTTATTTTTAAAGATTTTATTTATTTATTTATTTGACAGAGAAAGAGAGAGAGAGATCACAAGCAGGCGCAGGGGGGGGGGATGCGGGACTCGATCCCAGGACCCTGAGATCATGACCTGAGCCAAAGGCAGAGNGAGATCACAAGCAGGCGGGGGGGGGATGCGGGACTCGATCCCAGGACCCTGAGATCATGACCTGAGCCAAAGGCAGAGGCTTTAACCCACTGAGCCACCCAGGCGCCCCAGGACTGTTTTATTTTTTAAACCTGAAAGCTATACACGCCTTTGAGAGGGAATATAACAGTATTTGTTTTTCTCTGCTTCACAAACAGTGTCAGAAAATACGAAGGCAGTATAAATGCAACATTTCCCCCAAAATTGGAGAATGGATAAATGGAATTGGATTTGGCCTTTTCCAAAGTTCTGAGAGAGTTAATTACATGCTTCTTTGTTTTTCTTGATCTGATGGTGGGTGGTCAACATATAAATTGTTTCTTTAAAGCAACAACAAAACCTTCTACCTATAATCTAAGAGAGAGAGAGAGATGAAGATGAAAGAATTTTTTCCTTGAACAATTCTCAAAGAGTTGCTGTGTTAAAAATAAAGTTCAAAGGATCATGGTAAGAGTGACAGGAACACAGAGGGACAGATGTAGAGGAACACAGAGCTACAAAACTCAATAGTTACTTTGTGGAATATCCTAAAAAATCATACTCTGAAAAGGTATCTGTTGTTTTGAACTCTGCTTTCAATTTCAATTACCTTCATTTGGAATTAAACACCACTCTGGCAATTAAACTATAGATGTGTGCTTTTATTTTTTTGGCTCCTGCTTTATTTGTGTAATTTATACACATTATGTATCACATTACCACATCATTAAAATGTACAGTAGTCCCCCTAGTCCCTGGAGAATATGTTTCAACACCCCCAGGGTATGCCAGAAACTGTTGAGAGTATTGAACCTTATATATCCCATGGTTTTTTCCTACACATACGTACCTATGATAGAGTTTAATTTATAAACTAGTTATACTAAGAGATTAACAACAGTAACTAAAAATTAAATAGGCAATGATAACACAATATATTAAAATCTATGTGAATGTGGTCTCTCTCTATCAAAAAATACCTTCTTCTTGTGATCATGTGAGAGGATAAAATGATGAGGTGATGAGAGGAAGGGAAGTGATCGTGATGTAGTGTCGGGCTACAACTGACCTGCTGATCATACATCAGAAGGAGGATCATTTGTTTTCAAACTGTGATTGACCATGGGTGATTAAAACTGTGGAAAGCAAAACCATGAATAAGGGGGGACTACTATACATCTTAGTTAATAAATTTTAATTGATTATCAAAAAAATAAAATCTTTCTCATTTTTTTTCTGTGAGGTACTCAAGGCATAAATTCTTATCCCATCTTAGAAAATATAAAATCGGGGCACCTGGGTGGCTCAGTCAGTTAAGCGTCTGCCTTTGGCTCAGGTCATGATCCTGGAGTTCTGGGATTGAGGCCATCGTAGGGTTCCCTGCTAAGCGGGGAGCCTGCTTCACCGTCTGCCTGCCACTCCCCCTGCTTGTGCTCTCTCTCTCTCTCTCTGACAAATAAATAAATAAATAAATAAATAAATAAATAAATAAAATCTTTAAAAGAAAGAAAATATGAAATCAAAGATAAATTGCTATCTAATCCATTCATTCATATATGTATATGAGCATATACTCTGTGCCAGGTACCTTCTAGGTCTTACGACCTAGAAGACTGAGTAGGAATTCAGTGGGGAATGATGTTCCTGGTTGAAGCAACGATATGAGGAAAGACAGGGAGAAGCTAAGGCGCATGACATGTTGGAAGAATGGCAAATATCTCAAGGATTGCTGAAATATGGAATGTGAAGCTGGAGAACTATTACGAGAAAAGACAGTTAATTGAGTAACTTAATGCTAACGTGTTGAAACCTTATCCTATCAGCAAAAGGGACACATTTAAGGTTCTTACGGATCGTCAGTTTCCTAAAAGACAGATTTGTCTGGCAGAAAAATAAATCAGGTAGCATTATGCCTGTTGCCTGGAATGGGGGAGACAGGAGTCTACAAACACATCAGGAAGTTATTGGAATAATTTAAGGAAGTATGATGATAAAATTGTTTCAGTGTTGATGGAACAAAGAGAATAGACTCTAGGGACATCCAGAGGTGGGACTTGCCAACATACTGAGTGTGCACATAAGGAAGAGAGATGTCAAACTGGCTCTGTTCTTCCTAGGTGCTTTAAATGAAAATTTGGTAAAGTCGTGAGATTAGCCAGAAACATAGGAAGAGGAGGAGATTTAAAAGTAATTCTAAAAAGTGTGATTTTTTTTATATACTGTGCCTTTTTCATATGTTCCTGCGGATAGGAGTGGGAAATGCAGGTTTGTACTTCAGGATACTATTCTGGGCAAAAGATACAGAATTTGTTCTTACTGCCACTTAGATATATTAAAATCCACAGAAAATAAATCAAGCCCAAAAGGAGATTGCACACTGGGATAAAATAATAGAAATCCGGAGAACATTTATTTAATGAAGAGATAGCAGAGGAGCAAAGGAAATTAATTCAAAAGCAGGTATGAGTTACAAAGATATGCAGGGTAGATACGTGTTACAAACACTAAAGAAGGAAACAGATCCAGGAAAGAAGTAGTCTTGAAATAATGTCAAAGACGGTGTGATCAAGTACTATGAAGAAAGAAAAGCGGTCGCTGATTTTAGAAAGGATGGTGTCTTCAATAAACACAGGAGGAAGACTTTCAGTAGACTGTGAGCCAAAAGGCTCATCGCAGCAAGATGAGTAGCAAAAGCTAGGTGAAATGTAGGCCAAAGAGAAAGAGGCTGTCATTTGCAGAAACAGAGAATAATTGCATAAGGAGAAATGCAGGAAGGTTAAGAAACAAAGGTATTTAGAAGACTCCTGTTGCTTGTATATCCCTTCTTCTCTTCCTGTAATAAAGAAACCTCCTTCTACTGGGAAATGAACTCCTCCTCACAACTGTTCTGTTTGACTCTGGCAGTAGTTCTAACCCAGGGCACTCTGGCTGGCTCTAGCCAACCAAAGTCCTCTCTTGTCTGCAGTTCCTGGCTTGGAGCAAGAAGGCCAGAAGCCACACTGGGTCCCATGTGGGACGAGACCATATGTGGTGGAAGTAAGTTTGGCTAACACAGAGAAAGAAATAAAGATATAAAAGAAAGATGTTTTCATTTGAGCCCCTGGATACAGTTAAGTCAAAGACTAGCTCTCTTTGGTCTTCAAATTTGTAAGCCAATAAATTTCCACATATATTTACACTAGTTTGATTTGTCATTTGCAACCACCAGGATCCTAATACTTTAGCTGGATGTCAAATAGGTACCATAAATAAGGTAGAATACACAAAACAAGGAAATTTCAATGGATGGAGTAATTTCACAGAGGAGGAAAGTGGGGATCCAATCACTGGCTAGTGGGAAATATACTCTTAAAAAGAAGTAGGGGCATTTCATAGTCTCAGGGGACAAAAAGATGAAACAAAATATCTCTAGCAACAAAATGAAGGGAGGGAATATAAGGATATAAAATAGGGTTTAAAAGAATTGAGAATGGGGGCACCTGGGTGGCTCAGCAGGTTAAAGCCTCTGCCTTCGGTTCAGGTCATGATCTCAGGGTCCTGGGATCGAGCCCTGCATTGGGCTCTCTGCTCAGCGGGGAGCCTGCCTCCTCTTTCTGCCTACCTCTCTGCCTACTTGTGATCTCTCTCTCCGGGTCAAATAAATAAATAAAATCTNCTCCTCTCTCTGCCTACCTCTCTGCCTACTTGTGATCTCTCTCTCCGGGTCAAATAAATAAATAAAATCTTAAAAAAAAAAAAAAGACTTGAGAATGATAATAAGTTGGCCACATTACTCCCAAGTACCCAACTCCTCAATTTTGAGAAAATTCCCTTTCAAACATATAATATATCCAATTTAGGAGCATACTTCCATTCTAATTGATTTTTAAGATATTGATGCAACTTAGTATATACATTTCAGTAAAATTCTTTGCACTTCCCCCCACACACACACGTATAAGCAAATCTTTGAGCCATTTTCTCCTGACAGAGAGATCTATATTTTTAAATATTATATCTGATGAAAACTCTGCTTTCCACAACACAGTAATTTTGGAACCAAATAAACATAATGAGAAAGGATATGTGGGTCAACTGACAAATGAAGTACAAAATCTGATTCCCCGCATTGAAAACAGCGTTCACCCTGAAGTTAACTAAGAGATCAAGTTTAGCATGTCATCTGTGGGATGGTGGTTCATGCAAGAGGGACTTTAGAATTACTTGGACTATACTTGCCACTTTGGTTTCATATGAACTCTCTCATTAGAGGAACTTATGGAAACTCTATGTTAGAGGAAAGAACGCCAAAATTGTTCTATCTGCATCTTTGCAACTATAAAGGATCATAGATAAGTATCCCTCCTTACAATATTTATTTACAGTCAGTGCTACTTGCAAATATGGCAGTTCAATTATTTATAATATACATTATCATGTGGCAGTGAAGAGACTCAAAATTCTGAAATGTAAATATGACCTTTATCATGAGCTGTCTGAGGACGGGAAANTCTTACAATATTTATTTACAGTCAGTGCTACTTGCAAATATGGCAGTTCATATTATTTATAATATACATTAACATGTGGCAGTGCAGAGACTCAAAATTCTGAAATGTAAATATGACCTTTATCATGAGCTGTCTGAGGACGGGAAAAAGAGAAAAAAATAAGTCAACCTGGGTGCTGGACTGGTGATATCAGAAATAGCAACATAAGGGTGTTAGGCCAGTTATTCTGGTGGCTTGTTAAAGACAAATAGGCAAGTTCCCCAGCAGAGGGATAGAAATGGGCCTTTTCCAGAGGTCAGTGAAAGCCCTGACTGACATCTTCAAGAATCTATTTGGAAACCTCAAATTCCCTGACAAAGAGTGGGAGGAAAAAACCAAGCGTAGACAATAGTGTAACACTTGCATCAATTACTTGTGCTCATGGCTGGAGAGAATCCATAACATCCTCTTCCATTAGCCAAGACATGTGTGGTAGAATGGAGTGACCAGAGGTCTTTTCCTAAGAGGATGCCAGTGTGGGAACTTACTCTGAGGTCCTAGCGAAAATTAATGTAGCTGCACCCACTGGAAGGCTGGTTTCCATCTCTGCCTGAAACTACTGCTGGGGGTGGGGGTGGGGTCAAGGAACAAACAGATGGTGGGTGACATTGCAGACAGAAGATGTATTACTCCTGCTGTTTATATTTCTTAATTAAAGTGGAAAAATAATTTGTATTTTCACAAAATGTTTTCTTAGCACAATCACTATTAATGTATCATTTTATCCTTTCAAATTATCTTATAGGAGAAGTTTCTGTTTTAAATAAATTTAAATGGGATAAAAAATAAATTCCAGTGATACAAGAAAGGATAGGACTCTATCCTTTTGTGTTACTTTAAATATAATCTGTTTAAGTTGGCATGAACAGCCTTCGCCGATTAGGGTCCAACCTAAACTTCTCCCAGCAACTGCATTTGAATACTACGGGCTTCAGCTCACCCGCTGTGAACCTGGGATTAGGCTCCTTAGTATCACCTCAATTCCACAGCGCTCCTTTCTGATTTTCTTTCCACAGCCTGAAACACCCTTTTTGTCCTCTTTTACTATAATAATTTATCACAAGTCACAAACATAGAGACGCACACTTGCCCTCTGACTTCTATTCTGTGGTCCTTGAAAGTAGATTCAGCCCAGAGGCTGCCATTCTCCCACGGCCCGGCCATTTTGTCTGGCATCAATCACAGCAATGTTTCTTCTGACTGGAGGTGACCTCACTATGCTTCCCAGTCCTGTTCTTGAGGCAGCCCCTGCAAATCACTAGGACATGGCGATTGAGATGAAAACTATTTATCACTCTAGATACGATTTTATATCCCACACACAAGAATAACATAATTGCTTAATCAGGTACAATGATATGATATGGGAGGACACACAAATAGCTTCTTGACACAGATGATATTCTGTTGTTTTTATTGTTTGAATAGAGAGTGTGTTCACTAAAACAGGTAACACAGTTTAACAGGTTTAGAGTAGAGAGAGGTCAATGTCAAGGATAAAGGTCAAAGTTTAAAATGTCTTTGGATCATCCTAATGAAGATATGTGGGTGGCAGTTAGATGTTCAAGACTGAAGCCCAAAAGCAAGTTCTAACTTAGGAGGATATACTTCAGAGTCCCTGGTGCAAAAATTTAAGAAAAATCATGGGTATGGATAAGGTCACCCAGAGATCAACAAAGATGGAACCTTAAATAACACTCCTGATATTGAAGAAGGACCTGGGAAAAAGAAGCCTTCATGTGATCAAGAGGGGACAGTTAGCCAATCAGCAGAAACACAAGGAGAAGCTGAGTTGAGATTGAATCTCCATGCTGGGGCCAGTGGTCAGAGTCTAATGCCAGAGTGAGGTCAACTGAAGTAAGAATCAAAAGTGAAAGCATACTTAGGCTTTGGGAAAGTGAAGGGCATTGGCATTGTTAGCTTTCAGAAGAGCGTTATGGTCAGAGAGAGATTGCACTGAGTTGAGATACATGATACAGAACAGATAGTGACTGCAGGCTACTCTCTCTCCGAGATTGGCTTTGACACCAAGACATAACAGAGGGTGGAAGTTGGAGGATGATGTATTCAACCTGAAGGAAGTTTTTTTATTTGGAGGAGGCTTGGCCATGTTCATAGGCAAAAGGAAAATCTCTACTAGATTATAAGGTGGGGTCAGTTAGTAAAGCAGAAGCAAGCAAGAAAGAGGGTCACTAATACAAAGACTAGTTTCCCATAGTAAGAGGGATGAAGGAGGTAGGGGTGGATACAAATAAAAATACACCTGTAAGTGATGAAGAGGAAATTGAGGAAGCTTTGGTGTATCAGTCTTAATTTTCTGTTAGGTAGGAGGCAATATTTTCTGGTGCTAGGGATGTTGTGGGTATTGATGGAATAGTCACAGAGGAGAGTATCTGTGTTAGTTTTCTGGGGTTTCCCTAACAGATTACCCCAAATTTGGTCCCTTTAGAAACAGATATTTATTCTTTCAAAGTCTGGTAGCCAGAAGTCTGAAACCAAGGTGTCAGTGGGGATGCTCTTTTTCTGACAGTTTAAGAAGATTCCTTCCTTGCCTCTTCCAGCTTCGGCAGTTCCCTGGTTTGTGGCTGCAGAATTCTAATCTTTACATGACCTTTCCTTCCTTCTCTCTGTGTGCCTTTTACAAGGACATTAACTGGATTTAGGGCCCATTGACATAATCTAGGATGATCTGATCTCAAGATCCTTAATTTACTGACATTCCTACAAAACTTTACATACATACACACAAACACACACACACACATATGTGTGTGTGTGTGTGTGTGTGTGTGTGTGTATATATATATATATATATATATATATATTTGTTTATTTATGAGAGAGACAGAGTGGGGGTGGGGGAGGAGCAGAAGGAGAGAGAGAATCCTAAGCAGGCTCCACGCCCAGTGGAGAGCCCCATGCAGGGCTGGACCTTATGACACCGAGATCATGACCTGACCAGAAATCAAGTCAGATGCTCAGCTGACTGAGCCACCCAGGTGTCCCAAGAACTTTTTTTTTTTAATGTCTCATTCACAGGAAATGGGTATGGGGGGACATATATTTTGGGGTTACCACTTCAACCCACTATAATATATACTGAATTCTGTTTCAAGAAGGAAGACTCAAATACATTTTACAATTTTCTCCTACTTCAAATTCATAGACATGATTTTATAATATATAAAAATAAATACATTGTCCCATGCAAAAACTGAAAGGAGTTTAGATGAACTGGAAATTCTAGGAAATCCCTGAGAAACAGAAAGATAAAAAAAAGCCACAGAGCAAACCACAGCAGCAAAATGTAAAAGCAACATCTTGATGGCCTGTGCTGGGAGGGCATGGAGCCTGTGAGCACAAGGGGACTGAGGAGGGACAGCAGAGTTATTACTTATGATGTCAGAGCAGGAGCTGTCAGATAGGTCACCCTCAGCAAAAGCAATGGAAGGTTCTCCAGGTAGAAACACTAAGTGAAGGAGTTTAGGAAAAGAGAAGCAAGCACACACATATCCTGAATGGCTAACATTTGGTTCTGAGTACCCCATAGAAAATTAACTGCTAAGGGATGCTGTTCTCTTAGTCACTGAAAACGAGAAGAGGCATAGATTAGCTTGTATGTGTCTCTCTGAACAAAGAGGAGACAAGAGGGTAACAGTTTATCAATTATAAAGATAAGTGCACTAATAAGAAACAAATATCGAATAGAATCCTGAAAGCGAGACGGACAAGCTAATCAATGGAAAGCTTACATGTGTCCAAAGAGTCAACAGCCATCAGAATAGAGTTCTAGAAAATACATTTAATATATATTTAATATTAATATCTACAGAGAGATATAGGAAGATACCACACCCACAACAAGAATAGGTAACTATGAAATAAGAAATGAGTAGAGGTTTTTGAAAAGTAGAAATACAGTCGTTGAAATTAAAAAAAAAGAAAGAAAGAAAGAAACGAAATCACTGTGACTACTCAGACTGGAAAGGAAGATGGGCACAGCTGATAAAACACCTAAACGCCCTGAAGCTCCGAGAGCCAAGGCGTAAGTGCACGGGGTGACTCCAAAGGTTACATCGATGGAAGACATGACACAGACATCGAGAATGGATGAAAAGTTTGCACATCTCAATAAAAGTAATCTTAGTCATAATGAAAGCAAGCACTTATATACTACTGAAAACGTGCCAAGCACTGATATAAGCCATTGACATTATGCTAACTTAGTTAGTCCTCACAACTAGCCTTTGAGGAAGAGAAGTCAGTGACTCACCTAAGGCCATGTAGCTAATAAAGAGAGAAGCTGGGAAATGAACCTCTGCAACCAGGCTCCAGACGGCAGCTAGTCACCATTAGGTGAAGCTGCCAGAGCATGAAAATAATAAACAAGGACAGGAGACCTGATTGAATAAGTGATAGTAGAGTATCTACAGAGTTTCTCTGAGGACTAAAAACAACAGAAATATAAAACAAACCAAATGACAAATGGCCCATTTCTAGACCTGTTTTTTCTTCTTCCTCAGCATTCCAGCCTAATCAACAAAGTTGGCAAGGAGAGAAGAATATTGTGTGCTTGGGTAGTTCTTGAAGCATTTCCATTCCTTTAAAAGATTTTTTTTAAAGATTTTATTTATTTATTTGACACAGAGAGAGAGACTACAAGTAGGCAGAGAGGCAGGCCGAGAGACAGGGAGAGGAGGAAGCAGGCTCCCTGCTGAGCAGAGAGCCCGATGCAGGCCTCGATCCCAGGACGCTGAGATCATGACCTGAGCCGAAAGCAGAGGCTTTAACCCACTGAGCCACCCAGGCGCCCCCTTTAAAAGATTTTCTAAAACCACCATCTTCTTTAAAATCAGGGTTAATTAGGGGAGTATACATAAGTCCTAAAGTTGTATTTTCCAAAAATATTTCTACTTACTCAACATGCAAACATAAATACAAGCAGTATAATGAGCCCAGTGACAGTGAGTCGGAAGAAAGAAAGATTCCAACGACTAAGGAATAAAACACTATCCCTCACTATAAATAAGTCTATAAATTTTCTTATTATCTTTACCCGTACTTGATTCTCCAATTACAAAGGGTGTTGCATTGCCAATGGAATAGCTATTTATTCAATCCATTTGATGTTTCTGAAATTATTTTGTTTCAATGGAACTACAGGCACATCTCATTTTATAGTGCTTCACTTCCTGCATTTCACTGATAAGTTGCATTTTTTACAAATTGAAGGTTTGTGGCAACCCTGCATTGAACGAGGCTGTCAGCACCATTTATCCAGCATTCACTCACTTCACGTCTCTGTGTCACATTTTGGTAATCCTCACAGTATTTCAAACTTTGTCATTATTAAATTTGTTCTGGTAAACCGTGATTGTCTCGGGGTACCATGAACTCACAAAAGACTACAAATTTAATCAATAAAGACTGTATATGTTTGGACTATTCCACCTACCAGCCATTTTCCCATCTCTCTCACCCTCTCCTCAGACTTCTCTCTCCCTCTCCTCAGACTTCTCTACTCCATGAGACACAACAAAATGAAGTAGGCCAACTATTTTTTATAAAGATTTTTATTTATTTATTTGACACAGAGAGAGAGAGATCACAAGTAGGCAGAGAGACAGGCAGAGAGAGAGGGGGAAGCAGGCCCTCTGCTGAGCAAAGAGCCTGATGCAGGGCTTGATCCCAGGACCCTGAGATCATGACCTGAGCCGAAGGCAGAGGCTTTAACCCACTGAGCCACCCAGGCACCCCAAGTAGGCCAACTATTAACCCTACAATGGCCTCTAAGTGTTCAAGTAAAAGGAATAGTCACACATCTCCCATGCTAAATCAAAAGCCACAAAGGATTAAGCTTAATGAGGAAGGCATGTCCAAAGCCAAGATAAGCTGAAAGATAGGCCTCTTGCACCAGTGAGCCAAATTATGAATGCAAACGAAAAGTTCTTGAAGGAAACTAAAAGCACTAATCCAGTGAATACATGATGATAAGAATGTGAGACAGCCTTATTGCTGATATGAAGACAGGGTGTGTGATCTGGATAGAAGATCAAGGCAGCCACAACATTCCTTTAAGCCAAAACCGAGTTCAGAGCAAGGCCCTAAGTCTCTTCAATTCCATGAAGGCAAAGGGAGATGAGGAAGATGCAGAACAAAAGTTGGAAGCTAGAAGAGTTTGGTTCATGAGGTTAGGTTTAAGGAAAGAAGCCATCTTGTTAACATAAAAGTGTAAGGTGAAGCAGCAAGTGTTGATGTACACACTGCAACAAGTTATCTAGAAAGTTTAGCTAGACAAGTAATGAAGGTGGCTACATTAAACAACAGATTTTCAGTGGACATGCAACAGTCTTCTATTGTTAGAAGATTCCGTCTAGGACTTTCTTAGCTACAGAGAAGGCAATACCTGGCCTTAAACTTCAAAGCACAAGATGACTCTCTTGTTAAGGGCTAATACAGCTGGTGACTTTAAGTTCAAGTCAATGCTCAGTTACCGTTCCAAAAATCCTAGGGCCCTTTAGAATTATGCTAAATCTATTCTGCCTGTGCTCTATACATAGAACAAAAAAACCCTGCAGGATAACATATCTATTCACAACATGGTTTACGGAATATTTTAAGCCCACTGTTGAGACCTACTGCTCAGAAAACAAGATTTCTCTCAAACTGTTATTGCTCATTGACAATCCACCTGGTCACACAGAACTCTGATGGAAGCGGACAGCGACATGAATGTTGTTTTCCTGCCTCTTGACATAACACCCATTCTGCTAACACAGCCATCCTCCCGTGGATCAAGGAGCCCTTTTGAGGTTCCAGTCTTATTATTTAAGAAATACATTTCATAAGGCTAGAGCTGCTATAGCTAATAATTTCTCTGATGGATCTGCAAAGTAACTTGAAAACCTTCTGGAAAGGATTCACCATTCTAGATGCCATGGAGAACATTTGTAATCTGTGGGAAGAGGTCAACATATCAACATGAACAGGAATGTGGGAGAAGTTGATTCCAACCACGAGGCTTGACTTTGAGGGGATCAAGGCTTCAGTGAAGGAAGTAACCGCAGATGTGGTGGAAATAGCCAGAGGACTAGAATGGGGAGTGGAGCCGATTGTGACCGAACTGCCATGTCATGATCAAACTTTCACAGAGGAGCAAAGAAAGCAGTTTCTTGAGATGAAATCTCCTCCTTGTGAAGATGCTGTGAAGACTGTTGAAATGACAGCAAAGGATTCAGAATATGACGTAAACTTAGTTGATCAAGGAGTGGCAGGGCTTGTGAGGCTCGACTCCAATTTTCAAAGAAGTTCTACTGTGGGTCAGATGCTATCAAACAGCATCTCATGCTACAGAGAAATCGTTCATGACAGGAAGAGTCAGGCAATAGAGGAAACTTGTCTGTTGTCTTATTTTGAGAAATTGCCAGAGCCACTCCAGTGTTCAGCAGCTGTCAGCCTGACCAGTCAGCAGCCATCACTCGGGGGCCAGACCCTCCACCAGCAAAAAAGATTACGACTCACTGAAAGCTCAGTTGATGGTTATCATTTTTTAACACTAAAGTATTTTTTAATTGAGGTATGTCCTTTTTTAGACATAATGCTATTGCACACTTAACAGATTATAGAATAGCGCAAACATAACTTTCATAAGCACTGGGAAAGCAAAAATAGTTTTGACTCACTTTATTGCAATATTTGCTTTCTTTTTTTTTTTTTTTAAGATTTTATTTATTTATTTGTCAGAGAGAGAGCACAAGCAGGCAGAGTGGCAGGCAGAGAGTGAGGAGGAAGCAGGCCCTCTGCCGAGCAAGGAGCCCGAAGCAGGACTCGATCCCAGGACCCTGGGACTGTGACCTGAGCAGAAGGCAGCTGCTTAACCAACTGAGCCACCCAGGTGTCTTTTGTTTGCTTTCTTACGTTGGTCTGGAACTGACCCTGGAATGTCTCTGAGATATGTGTGTATATCGCCAAAATTAATTATACTATCATGCCATTATTATACATAGCCTCATTGTCATGAACAAATGTTCATTTTCCATTAGCCCAAAAGAGCAAGATCCTGAGCAATTATGGGTGGGGGAAGATATATTTTGATGTGGTATTATTCAAGGTTGGTGTATTTGGGTGGCATGACTTTATAAGACACTGAGGTCTATATATTGAACCTGAAAAAGTTGTAGGGCTTCTCAACAACAAAAAAAAGTGATTAAAAATGAATACAGTAATTTTTTTTACGTATAAAGGGAATTGCTATTAGCATCATTACATGTGACTATTTACACAACACAACAAGCTATGGGCATTAGACACATGATTAGAATTGAGAGATTAGGTTTATAAAAACTAATAGGAACTAAAATTAGGCTTCCTGCCCCCATGTTCTTGCCACTCCACTATGAGATACAGCATTTGACTTAGGAACAACCACGCAGAACTTTACATGTAATATGCTAATTTCAAAGCAAATTTTAAAAGACATGATAGAAGAATATTTGACAATTTCCTTTAGTAATTAATTCCAGTATTTAACACCACTGAGTAATTGTGGGAAATTTCTCCTGCTACAGGAGAGAATCCAGCCTCTTAGTTCAGGTTATTAATGTGTGTTTTTAATTAAACTCAGCACAGTTGATGAGAAGAAAACATCCTAAAATTTGTTCTTTAATGAGCCATTTTATGGAGCGCTAATACCCTAAGAGCTACAGCAACTTGTCTAACTCAGTCACCTCGCCCACTGTGGCATCTGAAATTTCATATACATAGGTTATTTTAATTAATTCTGATATCTAACCAATTAAAAGTAAGCTAAAATTAAACATACACAGTTTAGAGAATACTAATTTTAAAACACTTATGAAATTACCACTGGATTTATTTATTTTTTATTATGTCATGTTAGTCACCATACAGTAGGTCATTAGTTTTTGATGTAGTGTTCCATGATTCATTGTTTACTATGACACCCAGTGCAAAATTACCACTGGATTTAAGCAAGTGAATACTATCAGCTGCCAGCTCCCTAAAGCCTCTGTTCTAATGAATTACATTACTGTCCTAAAGAGTATATAAATCATCCACTTGACTTTCACTATAACTTAACCACCTATGTATGTAGGCCCAGATAATATGTGGTTGCCTCACACGATTTGGAGATTTTTGTGAATGGAATTCATACCACGTGCATTCTCCTATAAGTTGGTCTTGTTTGCTCATTCTGACATTTTTGAGGCTCATACATTTGGCTATAGTAATGATAGGATGTTTATTTTCAATGCTTTATAGTATGTCACTGTATAACAGACCCTCAGTACATTTTGCCAGCCACTTTTGATAGCATATTTGGGTTGTTTCCAATTTCTTGCTATTAAAAGTAATTTTACAAGAATTTATCCTGATGAATATCTCTGGAGGCAAATATAACAAGAATTACTCTAGTCTCTATGCAGGGGATGGATTTGCTTGGTCACAAACATACCCATGCCAAATGACTGATAGTAAAATTCACCAAAGGGTTTCTTATAGTTTCTATTTATCCTATCATTAATATTGATTGTATTTTTAACTTTTGAAATTTGGAGGCTTTGATTTGGAATTGGGTTGTGTTTTAATGTCAAGTTCCCCACTATTAAAAGTTTTTAGAAAATAAAATTATGAAACATTTATATTTCCTCTTCTGCACAATGCCTATTTATGTCTTTCACTCATTTTTTTATGAATTACCTATTCTATTTATATTCTGAAAACTAATTATGTGCTATTTATAAACACTAGAAATCTTTTACACATTATTACTTCTATTTTCCTTCTCTGTACAGTGTCTTCTAATAAATATAAGTTCTTTCCTTTTTTCTGTCATGAAGATTATCAATCATATTTTGGGCCATGTACTTTCTATTATTTGAGTAAACTTTTCTTCTACCACAATTATAAAGATATTTTCTTATAGCTACACAGATTATCTTTATTTTTTTAAGGATTTATGTATGTATGTATGTATGTATGTGTGTATGTATTTAAGACAGAGAGATACAGAGAGAGAGCATGAGCAGGGGGAGAGGCAGAGGGAGAGGGAGAAGGAGACTCCCTGCTGAGCCAGGAGCCTGATGTGGGGCTTGCACCCAGGATGCTAGGATCATGACCTGAGCCTAAGGCAGACGCTTAACCATCTCAGTGACTCAGGCACCCCACAGAAAAGTCTTTAATTCATCTAATATTTATTTGGGTACAGTGTGAGATAGGAATCAATTTCATTTAGTTATTGTAATACATGACCAAGTTTTCCAATATTATTTATTGAATGGTCTCTCCTTTCTCCACTGACTTGCAACACCTACTCTTCTACAAATCAAATTTGCATTCATGGATGGAATGCGTCCTGGGCTTGCTTTTTTATTCCATTCATTTACTTGTCTCTCTCTTCATCAGCTCTACTATGTCTTAATTACTATAATTTTTAATAAAACTTGGTGCTTAAAAGGAAATTTCATCATCTTATTTTTCTTCTTTAATAGTGGCTTGGTTGTTTTGGTCTTTCACTCTTTTATATAGAATCACTTTTCCACATTCCACAGCAAATCCTGTTGAGATTTGGTTTTGTTTTCTAATTTGAAAGGGTATTTTAAGTTGATGGCACCTTTGGTATATATTACCAAAGTTGGTATATATTACCAAAATTTAATATATAAGAACACATTGTTTCTTTCCTTTTACTTAGGTTTTTAAAATATATCTCTTAAAAAATAAAACATAAAAAATACCTTTTAATATAATTATATATACTCTTCTGCCAAAAGGTTTGTTCATCATTTGTTAGTCTAATTATGAGGTATTTTACATTTTTGATGTTATTAATAATTTTTGTTCATACAGTTATATTCTCCAACTGATTTTTACTGTTGTAAACTCAACAGTAAATGTTTCCTTTTGAATATTGTTATCAAGTAACATGACTGATTTCTAAATTAACTCTAATAATCATAAGTTCAATTATGCTATCTAGATATAATGACAGCACTGTTTCTTCCTTTCCAATTTTTATACTTCTTTTCCCCTTATCTCAAGACATTAGCTAGAGTCTTCAATGCAATGTTAAATGGAAATTGTGATAATGAGAATTGGCTTATCCTGTGTTTCTAATTTTAAGGGAGAGTTTTTAACATATACCATTAATATAGTGTTCATTGTTTTTTAGTAAGAATCATTTACTATGGGATGCCTGGGTGTCTCAGTCAATTAAGCATCTGTCTTAGTCTCAGGTCATGATCCCTGGTCCTGGGATCAAGTCTTGCATCAGGCTCCCTGCTCAGCAGGGAGACTGCTTTTCCCCTCTCCCACTAACCCTGCTTGTGCTCTCTTTCTCTGTCAAGTAAATAAAAAGAAAAAAAAATCTTAAAAAAAAAATCATTTACTATGCTAAGAAAGTTCTCTTATGTTTTTAGTTTTCTAAGGATTCTCATTCTCAATAGATAATAAATGTATAAATTTCCTCAAAGATCTCCTATAGGAACAATGAGGTAAATTACATTAATTCATTTTCTAGTAATAAATGGTCTTCACATTCTTGGCATAAATCAAGCTTAGATTATGCTATATGTTTTTGTTTTATAAATTGCTAGATTTAGATGCAAATAATGTACTTAGTATTTTTGTATCTGTTCATGAATCATTTTTATCCTCTAATTTGCCTTTTCATTTTTTATACTCTTCTGTTTTTGTTGTCAGCCTTTCTTTTTTTCTATAGTCTGGAGGAGTTTGCAGAAATTGAAATTATCTGAAAAAACATATTTTATAAACCACCTGGACCTGGTATTACCACAATGAAATTTTAAAAAAATGTTTCTATTATTTTGATGGTGATAGAAGCATTCAGATTTACCATTTCTCCTGGAGTCAGTTTGGATGAGCTGAGTTCTTTTAAAATTCACTCATTTCATCTAATTTTTAATGTATAAAGTTTTTATAAAATTCTTTTATTAGCTGCATAATGTTAGTAGCATCTTTCGCTGGATCTATTTTGTTTTTCAAAGTGGTATATTTTGGGTGCCCTTTCTATTAATCATCCAGAGATTAGAGATTTCATTAATTATTCAAATAGCACCCTTGGTTATGTTGATCCTCTCTGTTGCACTTTTATTAATTTCTACATTTTATGTTTCCATTTTTTGAATTATCTTTTTAAATTATCTAGCTTTTAATTCAAGTTGGATACCTGGCTTTTTAACTTTTAGCCTTATTTTCTGTTCTAAATTAAACTTTTTTTTTTTTAAAGATTTTATTTCTTTATTTGACACAGAGAGAGAGAGAGATCACAAGTAGGCAGAGAGGCAGAGAGAGGAGGAAGCAGGCTCCCTGCCGAGCAGAGAGCCTGATATGGGCCTCGATCCCAGGACCCTGAGATCATGACCTGAGCCAAAAGCAGATGCTTTAACCCACTGAGCCACCCAGGCGCCCCTAAATTAAACTCTTAACAGGCACCTGGGTGGCTCAGTCGGTTAAGCAGCCCACTCTTGATTTCAGTTCAAGTCATGATTTCAGTTCTGTCCTGGAATAGAGCCCCGTGTTGGGCTCTGTGCTAAATGGGGAGTCTGCTTGAAGATTCTGTCTCTCTTCCTCCCTCTGCCCCTCCCCCAGCTCATGCTCTCACTCTCTCTACAATAAATTAATAAATCTTTTTTAAAAAATCCTCTTTAAACTATACATTTCCCTTTAAGTACTACCCTAGGACATGCCAGAAGTTTTGAAATGTAGTAATTTCCTATTTATTTAATTATAGATAAATACTTCATATTTCTTTTTTAATTTTGATATTTTGATTAGTGAGATTTTAGATATAATTTTTTAATCTCCAAGTATGTGAGGTTTTCTAGTTGAAACTTATTATTGATTCCTAATTTAATTCCATTGTGATTGAAGACTGGCCATTTTAATTCCTCCTACTGTTTAAACAATTATAATCTTTATGTCTTTTTTTTAGTGATTACCTTAGCTATTTTAACATGCACTCTAAACTAATGAAACATTACAATTAGTGTATTTATTCTTCTACTGAACAAAGACTTTATATTTTTAACTCTAATCATACTCTCCTACCTTACATGTTACCTTTGCCTTGTATTTTAGTTCTATTATTTTATTCCCACATTTGGAAGGTATTATTGCTATTTTAGGTAATGATTTTTCTTAGAATTTATGCACACATATTTCAACACTTTTTTCCCCCAATTTGTTATTATATGTCAGATTTTACTTCTGTTACCATTTTTCTTACATCAGAAAATCATTTACTGAATTTAAATTTAATGTAGTAAGAGTCTATAGGCAGTAAATTCTTTCAATGTTTTTTTTCCCCTAAAAACTGCCTTCTTTCGTTCCTTATTCATTTTTTTCCTTTTTAAAGATTTATTTATCTATTTGAGAGGGAGAGAGAGAAAAAGCATGTGGGATAGGGTAGGGGCAGAGGGAGAGAATCTCAAGCAGACTCCCTGCTAAGCACAGAGCCCACCATGAGGCTCTATCTCAGGACCCCGAGATCATGATCTGAGCCAAAATCAAGAGTTTTTAACCAGCTGCTTAACCAACTGAGTTACCCAGCATTCCATCTGTCCCTCATTCTTGAAAGATAGTTTCACTGCATCTAAAATTCTAATTTGACATTTATATTTTTTCAACATATTAACAATAATATTTCATTGCATTTTATCCTTTATTCTTCTTTCTGAGAAGCCAGACATTAGTCAAATCGCTGTTCCTTTCTCAGTAAATTGTATTTTTTCTCTGCTTGCTTTTATGATTTCTCTATCTCTGATCATTTTGATGATTTTAAATGTGAATTTCCATTTTATTATTTGCTTGGGTTGCTTTGTTCCTACTTCTGAGAAACCTCTTTTTCATTACTGTTGAGAAATTCTTATTTATCATTTCTTTGTATTTAAATTTCCCCCTATTATCTATGGTAATTCTTTCTAGAATTCCAATTAGATACACCTTAGATTGTCTCAATCTCCACAATGTCTTGCATTCCTTTTTCATATTTTCCATAAAAAAGTCCCTATGATAAATTCTGAGTATTTTTTCCCCAATTTATCTTTTCCAAATCTCTATAAGATCATGGCTAACTATTCATTGAGGTTTTTATTATTATTATTATTGTTTTTTCTAGAAATTTATTGTCCAAATATTCCTGAATCTCTTTTTACTTGTTTGTATTTTCAAGCTTTTCCTTCATTATAAAAATCCTAGCCATAATTAAGTTTATAATTTTGTGTGTGGTATTTTCAGTTTTACATCTTGGTGGGTATGGTATGATCCTAATGTTTGTTTAACTCTCATTCATGGCAACCTTTTGCTGTTTTAATATGTGACTTTTGTTCATGAGTTGTTCATTCTCCTCAGAATTATATCTTAGGTATTATGTGAGACTAAAGTTTAAAGTTGCCATTCCTCTAGAAAAGAGAGTCATTACCTGTGTAAGTTGCCTGGCATGACCTTAAAATAAGTAAACATGAGATTCTTCACATAATAAAATTGTGAATTAAAATCCAAGAAGGACTTATTTTCCCCTTTTTTTTTTACTCCCTACTCCTCTTACCACGGTATGATGGACACGTTTCTTTGGACTATTTTTGGCCCATACTTTACAATACTTGAACTTTGCTCCTTTCTCTCACCCTGCCCTCCCCTCACCACCACCATACAGAGGATAGAAATGTTCAATTCCACGTTTATCTTCTGAACTCCATGCCTTAGGCACTCCCTAGTCTTTGTCTTTTGTCCCCAGGTCCCAGAAAGCTGTTTTTAAAAAGGTCAGGTCTCCAGAATTCCACAAAATTCTTTAGGGGAAGACTAGCTTGATCCTCACTTTCCACTCAAGAGTTTTAGCTTTCTTCACATGTTGGCCTTTGTGGATTTCCCATTTTGTCAGTTCTGACTTTCCTCCTTTCAATTATATTATATGCAAATGAAAACAATGAAAGAATTTTAAAAGGGTAGTAAAAGAGGAGTTATAGTCTCTTCTCCTTTGAGTTTACTATACAATAGATGTGTTAAAACTAGTTAAAATGTAAACACTTTATAATTTATACCATATGTACTCGGAAGTATAAAAAGCTGCCGGGACATTTTACACTAGATAAATTTGCCTTGAAGCATTGTTCCTTAGTTTGCCTCTCCAGTTTTTATTTACCACATGAATTTTTTTCTAAATTAGGTGTAACTGACATACAACATTACAACGATTTCATATGTACAATTATCATGTGAATTTCTGACTCCAGAATAAATTTATATTTTTTGTCCAATAGTAATAGGAAGTTGAAGTTAGAAAAAAACAAAGTTACTACTTTTTTCCTATTAGGCCTAACATAATGGCTAAGACTGCATTCCAAGTTTCCCTTGAAAATACCTCAGAGATACTTCTTCCTTTATGTTTCCTTAATTGCAAATTAATAAAATTATTAGAATAATCAGCTTTTTAAAAATCTGTACAACATCACCTCCCAATATGTAGGGTTGCCCGGTAAAACAGAATGCCCAATTACATTTGGATTTTAGATGAAAAATGAGTTGTTTTTTTTTTAAAGTGTAATTACGACCCATGCAATATTTTGGGCATTCTAAAATAAAAAGTATTTATTGTGTCTATGAAATTCAAATATAGGTGAGCATTCTATCTTTGTTGTTGTTGTTACTGCTTGCTAGAAATAGCAACCCTACTGGTACGGCAGCATCTTATCTTTACATAATATGTATGTACACTTTTTCTAGAGTACCAATAAATTGTGTCCCCATATCCTTTCTTAAATGTTGAGCTGGCCCCAAATGATTAATTTTCTTATTTGTAACAGCTTGACCTCATTTATGTTTTAGTCATACATTTAAGTTTATTCACAGAGGCCAATTTCTACAATATCAAGAGTAATGAGAAGGCTTCTTTTAATTAATTAACAAGAATTTTACAAAAGGCCAGGTGTTTACATTAGAAGATTAATGATTGCATTAATCAGATTGCATTTCGTAATTCTGCAAAGTCAGCAAATAGGATTCTCAAGCACTCAATTCAACATTTATTAAAAAGAAAACAAAACTTCTCTCATGTGTGTCCTCTCAAATATATATAGACTATATGTACCACATATATCCACTATATATATCACATATCATATACCACATCTATACACCATATAATCAGATATGCCATATATTTCATCTCATATATATCATCCTGATAGCCAAGTCTCCTAATACAGATGAAAAGTTTGATTTTTTTCACAAGATTATTGTTATATTCTTAATACCAAAATATATAGCTGGCAGATTTCACCCATGATCTTCATAACTACACAAGTAGATTCAATAAAGATCCAGGAAAATATAAACTTTATATATTGTACAAGAAATAGCAGGAATATCATATACAGATATGGGTAACCTGAATTTCATACTATGTGTCTCTTCTCAACATTCAGATTATGCCTAAATATCAGAATCACACCCTGAGAACGGCTGAAAAGTCTAGTAAGCATTTTATGGTTGTGTGTGTATATGTATGTGTGCACATGTGTGAACACAATGATGACCCTTTTATGTATTTTTTAAGGACAGGCTTGAGCAGATCAATCCATTGTTTAGGCAGCAGGGAAACACAGCTAATTTCCCCTTGGTATGCAATTATACATGTATTTATGGAACACAAATCTGAGTGCCACTTAAAAAAGTAAAGATTGTTACTAGAAGGGATTCAGAAATCTAGTACAGCCCCTTCACTGTCCTGATAAGGACAGAAGCCTCTGGGATGTTACCAGTCTCCTACTGTTCATGGCTATTCCCCCAAGGTTGGGTTGCTGGCAGTTGCCCAGGTATTGTCTTTCTCTTATAAAACTTCCTGACAATCTCCTACTAGTTCATTTAAACTAGAAATGTTTGTGAGCTAAGATGAAAATATCTTTTTCAAATTATTTCATTCATAGGAAAAGACAGTCTTCTACTTTCCAATTTTGTTCATTGTGTTTATTTGAGAACAAAATAAGTATTATCAGGTTGTTAAAAGGTACCATGACATTTCACAGACTGGAAAGATTTTAAATGTTACCACCAGGTTACACCCCTGAGTACCAGATTCAAAAGTACTGGATTTATTTTTTGAGTTTATTTTTTGGGTGTTTTTTGTTTGTTTTACACATATGCATTTAGTGTGATTTTCTTTTTTTTTTAAAGATTTTGTTTATTTTTTTGACAGAGAGAGAGAGTGAGCACAAGTAGGCAGAGCAACAGATGGAGAGGGAGAAGCAGGCTCCCTGCTGAGCAGGGAGTCCTATACAGGGCTCGATCCCAGGACCCTGGGATCATGACCTGAAGGCAGACGCTTAACGGACTGAGCCACTCAGGCGCCCTAGTATGGTTTTCTTAAGAGCAGGTAGAGCTTTGTGCGGACAGAAGAAGGTGTGAATCCCAGCTCTCTCCTTTTCAGTATTAGGCACTGCTGACCTTTCCCTTTGTGTAGAATAGCTCTCTGCCTTTACACACTGCTGGCATTTCTCCATTTCACTGTGGGCTCTCACTATAAAAATGCTGATGCTTCTTCCTTCTTCAGCTAACCTTAAGCTGTTGGGAGCTCCTCAGTGCTGGGTGCTGGGCCCTTTTTTGATTCAATAGTTTCTCCCAGATGATCTTCTAACTTAAATTATATTTAAATGCTGGTGAATACCAGGAATCCTAACCTCGCATTCTAAGAGTCATCATACATGTCCACACAGACACTGAGCTGCAAAGCTTGCTGCCTTTTGTCTATGATGTACAACCTGCGCAACTGTACATGGAAGCCCTCTCTGAGATCTGGAACTCCCTGTATAAGTGTGAAGTTAGCAGATCCACTTGAAATGACTCATTGGCACTTGATTGGTACTTAGATATTTTTATCTTTATCTTAGAGTGAGAGTCATGGCTTGGTTAGAGTTTACCAAATACAGCTCCCTCCTCCCTCCCTCCTCTCTAGTTACCTTGGTGAATTACAACTATTGTTCTGCATATACTTAGTTTTTGAGGAAAAACTTAGTTTCAGTACACTGTGATTGCTCAGAATGTAAGTTTCCATCAGTTATCAGTTTGAGGTAGGTTTTCTCTCTGGGACTTACAGGAAAGACCAAAAGTATCTGGAATATTCCAAGTGCGTAATAAGTACATGTTGAAGGAAATAATCAACAAGTGAAAAACTGACAGGTCAGGGTTCTTGAACCAGCAATATAGACACATCAAGACCCAAGAGACAGACTGACATGGTGGGCCTCGCTGGCATCTCAGATCTTCTAGCTTTTTCTAATACTAAAAATGTGATGCTGACCAATATCGGAACATCAAAAGGCTTTGTTAATGAGAGATATATACATGCAAAAACTCAAAAGGTCAAGGCACAGTGCAGGCCTACCTTTTGGACTAGAACAGGACTTGGGTCAAAATCTCAGTGCTTTAGGTAAACTCTGTCACCTGAATTTACCCCAAATCTTAGCAATTCACTGGGATAAAGCTGAACAGTGTTGCCACAGCCCTTACTCTGGTACCACTCCCCCAACTAACACATTCATGGTTTTCAGAGCCGGATGTTTTTGTTTTGACTCTTTTGGAAGAATGAAAACACAAGTATACAGACAAAATAAAATATCCTCTGCCAGTAACTGGGTTGTCATTCATTCTGCTCTAAGTACAAAGTCTGATAATATGTTTCTGTAATTTCTTATACAAAGAAATACAAACAATCATCTTACAATAATTTGGCCATCGCTAACAATTATGAAATTTACTGTCCCAAGGGTTTTTCCAATTTAAAGAGGGTTAAATTGCTCATTTGCATGTTGATTAGCATTCATTTTAAAAAGTGGCAAACGCAATTCATCTACATCCAACATTTAATGACAAACTTAGCATATCTAACCACTAAATTTAAAGGGGTCACTACTCTGTTTATTAGATATTTTTTGGATAATAAGCTTATTATTTCATATTATCTCCAAATACTAAAACTACTGATTTATTTGCTTTCCTTGAGATAAAAAAAAACAAAAACAAAAACAAAAACCAACAATGTTTTTCCCAGGGTGGCAGGTACAGCATTTCACAATAAAACTCAACTATCTTCACAAATGTGTGGGTTTAAAATAAAGAATGATGCAAGCTGACATTTACAACTGGAATTTGTTTCCATAATGCAAAAACAATCACTGGTCTGTGTTCAGTGGCATTTGATAATTTAAGTTTTTCTCCTGCAGCACTGCTATAATACACAGTTATTTAATGAGCAAAAAAAGAACCTTATTTAACCCTTCATCAAACTCATAAACTCAATTTTTCAACATTTAGAAGATCAATACATAATGAAGTAATAAATTATTACAAACGTGACAAAAACAATTAAATGGAATTTTCATGTTATATATGCTTTAGAAACAGTATGCATCTTGATAACTAGGGTTTTTGGCTTTTACTTAAGCAGAGATTAAATTCAAATGTTATATAATTTTAAGTTGTCTAACTTTATCTTATTTTATTTTTATTCAAGTGCAAGAGATAAGCTAAAGGCTTCTTGTATTTAGAGTAAAAAATGTTCACAGATTTACCACCAGCAACTTCTATATTGGTCATATATCGGAAACAAGGGAAATATGATTAATTGCTTAGCGACACAAAAGCAGGGATGATAAAGGAGAAAGGAGGTAATTATCTGCATCTATCTGAAGCAGTGTCAGAGCCAAATATTCTGTAACTATATAGATTTCATTCAAACCACTTGAAGATCTAGCGATAACTTCCTTATTTCCACCAATACTAATAAATGTAGTCATTATCTTATAGTTCAGTATCTGCATGTACCCAATACTCTTCTAGGTGCTGAAAATGGAATAGTAAATAATCCAGTCCTACCAATTTTGGATAAAAAAGAAGTAGATTATATGCTCTGAGTACTGGGGATCCAGTAAAGGGATCCAGAATGCTTTGATGAACCAGGACCAGCTTTGTAGGTGACCTGTAAATTGAGTTTTACAAGATGAGGAGGAAACAGCCTGGCAAAGAGAAGTTGGTGGGAAGTGTGAAAGATCACAGTGCAATGCTTTTCTAGGGGGAAAGTTAAAAAGAAAAAGAAAAAGATGGGCTCTTCCATAGCCTTTCACTGAATATTATCCTTCTTCACTGCAGTGTTTGTAGTGATTCAAAAGGACTGTGGGAAAAAGAGATTTCTACTAGAGGAAAATATATGACTGGTGATAGAATCATAGACAGCGACATCAGAGAAATATGTGAACTCTTCATATGCAACCCTCACGTTTTGTCACACTAAGGACCACTCATATGGCTCTGTCCATCTAGTGTGAAATAACTCCTCTTACTGAACTACAGAGGAAACACAATTATATCTGGGAGAGAGTACTTAGCAGTAAAAGGTAACATTTCTTTTAATTAGATGCGATGTTAATGGAGTATGCACTGTAAGCCAGGATCTGTAGTTACTCAATTCTCTCCAAATCTAGGTATTTTTACTCCTTAATAAATGAGAGACCTGGGCGCCTGGGTGGCTCAGTGGGTTAAAGCCTCTGCCTTTGGCTCAGGTCATGATCCCAGGGTTCTGGGATCGAGCCCCACATCGGGCTCTCTGCTCAGCAGGGAGCCTGCTTCCTCCTCTCTCTCTGCCTGCCTCTCTGCCTACTTGTGATCTGATCTCTCTCTCTCTCTCTCTGTCTCTCTCTCTCTCTCTCTCTCTGTGTCAAATAAATAAAATAAAATCTTTAAAAAAAAATAAATGAGAGACCTATACTTGCAAAACATTCGTGAAACAGATTCTGTGATAGGGCCTGGAGGGCAAACAGTGTATTTGGGAGGGCTGGGAAAAGCTGGTGAGAAGCAGGGGCAGTGGTGCAGAGAAGGAAAGAAGGCCAGTAAAGGGTGTCTAAGAAACTACCCTTATGAGCAAGCAAAGTTTCATTGCATGGAAGGTCCTCAGGAAGGGAGGACACCCATGTCTCCAGAATTCTCCTGTTAATAGAGAAAGGGACTGGGATATTTATACTCAGGAGATCCATTTGTTTGGGATCCTTGGGGCTGGGATGGTGTTAGTTCAGCCTCTTATCTCTTATACATAAAAGCAGGATAGCCTTCTATGGTTTCAGGTGGAAAAATGAAAACAAACAACTCAGGCACAAAGGTACAGGCACTGAGGGCTGGGAGAATCCTCGAGAACACTGAAAGCTCTGAGTCATGGCGACAGGGCACTGCCACCATCTGCTACAGATATGGTGCAGTTTGGAATAGCCATTAAAAACTAAATAATAGAGAAAGCATGGCTAGGAATGATTAAAACGAAGTGAGTCTATTGTGCCTTTAAAACAATATGCCAAGCACATTTTGAAATACTAAAGACCCATCTTCTTAAAACCAGTGGCTAAAGCAATTACACATTACAATGAAATAGGAAAATTTTGAAGTGCTGAGCAAGAAATTACACTCTGCCCCCAAGGTTTGAGATCGTGGTCCAATATTAATAACTTGGAGTAGAGAGCTGAAGAAGATGAATATGAAGTTAGAAAAAGAAGTCTCAGGTTAGAAAAAAAGTAAAAGCAGTTGAGATGTATCAAATATAAAATGAAGAGTATATGCAGAAAGTATAAGAACTATGTCAGTTATAAATCAAGCAAGAGGTCAGTTAGGAAAAAAATTCACTTCTATATTATAAATAACAGACGTTATTTAAAGAGAGAAGATATATGGCCAATAATATAATGATTTTTCACTTAAAAAAAAAGTAGCCGTAAGTCTTAATGCCAGTGGCACCAAACACACACTTTTTATGGAAAAAGAACAGGGGAAAAGGCCTTTCAGCTGACCATGGGCTTTGTATAAACAATCATAGGCAGAGCTCACGTAACCATGAGGGAATTTATAGACATATCCCTTCTAAAAATACTTCAGAATTAACTCACAAAAATTGGAGGGAAATAAAGTGTGTGTGTGTACATATATATATATATATATATGTACACACACACACACACATATATACACTGAATATATATATTCTCTCTATATAGTCTATATATATATATTTTTCAAACTAGAAAAAAAGGCTAGGTTCTGTCAGTACTAACTAGAAAAATGACTTTGGAAAATTCTTGCACATCCATAGACCCCAGTTTCCTATTTACAAATGGTAGTTTTTATATGACAGTTTGTAGGGTAATGTTGAAGAGGGAAGCCTTCTAAACATACTAGTAATTAGAACTGGAACATTTTCTTCAATATATTTATAATTAATGAATTGTTATTTCATTTCTATTGAATAAGTAATTTATGTACAAAGATGGAGAAGTATATATTTTAACTTAGAATTTATATATGATCAATCATTGTGAGACTGTGCTTGCCTCAAATTAAACACTCGATAAACAAGAAGAGAACATGTGTCTTGAAAATGGTCTCCACAAACCTGAATATTTTCAATACAATTTTCAAAACCACTAGAATAAAAGTCAATCTGCTACATTCTACATATATCAAGAAACTCTGTGTTGTCAAGAAATTAGTAAGAGTGTAAGCAAAACATGTATTCTCTGTGTCAGTGTATCTCTCTAGGCATAAATAAATGGATCTGTGCGTCAGAGCCTCTCTGGTCTATCAGGATTACCAACCCCAGACTCAGTGATTCAAAAGCAGCTTACCTATCAGAATGCTCTTAAAGAGCTTAATTTGAAATTCAGGTGATACACACCTTACTGTATTCACAAGCACCATAACCCAGCCAGTCCCATACATATGAGGCATTTTAAAAAGAACAGGATTGAGAACGGGACTTAAAAAAGTTGAAGGGTTATGCTCCTCTGAGGACATGGGAAGGGCAGAAAAACCACGATTTGATAAAAGGCTGAAGAAAAAGGAGGAATAAGAATATAAATCGGTCATGCCCCTGAACCCTAGTGGACCAGCTCTCTCTCAAGGCAGAGCGCCTCTTCAAAGAGAAAAGGTACTTTTATGATAAATAATGCTGTGGTTTCCACTTTGTCGCATGATCTCCATCTGTGCTTGTGTTTGGCCTCTGGTGATCCACATACCTTTGGGCATCCCCAAACTCACTCAGTCTGTCCTGTACAAATCAGCCCCTTAGAGCTTCCCCTCATTTCTTGTACCCATCTCTACCAGCATCTTGGCCTTTGATTCTCTCAGATGGAGTGTCTACATTTAGACCCAAATAGATCCAAGCGGCAACAGCTGCTTCCATATACATAAAAATCCTAATTGAGTGGAAGTGAGTAGATCCATAGTGTGGCCGCAGAAGAGAGAACCATAGGTATTACAGGTAGACATTAACAGAAGGTAAATGTAAGGCTCAACGAAAAAGATCTAAAGCTGCTTAAAAGTAGATGGTCATCCTGCATCAGTCCGGAAACTCAGGTCTGCCTCCTTAGCCCTAGCTTCGAATGCTGCCAAGACATGTTCACTTTCCTAAGTGTTGGCTCCACTGGGGCCAGTTTCTCACCTTTGATCAACATCACTAGCTCCTTTCTCTGTGCTTCAGGCTTCCTGGGAGCCACTGGAGAAAGGCAAGGCATTGTAGTGACTAGCCCAATACAAATCTCAATCAGCAAACTGCATGCCAGCTCTGTTTGCCTCTTGGCAACACTTTTATTCAGTTCACAGAGATTCTCTAGTTTAGTGGCTTTTGGAATCCAGAAAAAAATCCATTTTATGTCATGACCCAGGATCTTCATATATATCTATTTAACTGCAACAAAATTTTAGGAAACAAAGTTTACCCTTATAAAATGTAGTGCACACTAATATATTCTGTTGTATTTGACTTCATTTTCAAATATACTAGTTGCAACCCACTGAAGTGATTATATGACCCAATAATGAATCATGACCACTAATGGATCATATACTTTTGTTTGGAAAAGTACTGGCTTCATGACTTTGGCATATATGTTCAGTAAATGACTCCCAAAGTCAAGATAAGTCATAAGTGTATTCTTTTTCTTCTACATTTCAAAATACACATTTTATGAACATACTTTTACTGATGTTCTTGTTCTCACAGCTCTGCCCCACCCCCTCCTCTCCACACCTGCTCTGGTCTGCTTTGATCTAGTCCCACTTTGCCTACTGAAAACATGTTGTTCTATCATTCTCATTCTGCTGGTCCCCAACTGCCCTTGTATTTTGAATCTCTTTTCCCCCACTTTGTTCTTCCCCTCTACAGAAAGATTTGTTCAGGTCAGGTCTCTTGTATTTTGACAAATAATGAAAACAACGACAAAAATTTCCTTTGAGTCAGCCTTCTGTGAAAAGAACCTATTTTCTTAACTCCTCATTTCTTAGTTAATTACTCTTGCTGAAACTTGGTAAGTGGTTTTAAACCCTTTATTCTAACTAAAACTTTTTGTGCTTATGATTTCTGTGCCTGGATTGGAAATGCCTTAAGAGCAGCAAGAGCGTATTAGACCTCCTTGGTGTGTAACTTCCTAGAATCACATGGGGCAGTGTGGGCGGCAATCAGCAGGCCCCAGGTGACTGGAATAAGCTGGAAAATGTCATGACAGGCGGTTCCCATGGCCCATCTTCTCTGGAACATACGCAACTCTGAAACCAAGATTCTACAGGTCCCAGGAATGAAGCCACTGACTGCTTCGCTCCAGTTTTTCTGGACTGTTCTCATCCCTGCACCTCCTGCCTAGAACTAGGATACAACACAAATTGATTTGTTTAGAAAGTCAAGGTGAGAAAAATAATGTTTTGTTTGGAAATGTGTAGAGTAGTTTAGCACGAATCATCTTGACGCCATCATGACATCAGGCTCCCCAGCGAAGGGGGCCCGCTTCACATCTGAGGAAACAAATGGGATTCATTAAGCTAGAAAGACGTGGCTCAAAATACAAAGCTGCAAAGTGATTGAGCCAGGACTCCAATCGAATTCTGAGTGTGAAAGCTTGGCCTCTGTCCTACGTCAGGGTTCTTCCATAATCAAGAATCAACTATAAGCAGATTTTCTTCTAATCAAGTATGTGTATAAGTATGTGTTTTGGGAATGGCAGTTTCCACATAAATAATGAACTATAAATGTTCTGGCTATTCTTGTTCACAAATACTTAAATTTTTAGATCTCTCCTAAGTTTCTTCACCATTACTCTTTCCCTATGGGATAAGTGAGATAGGTCTTATTATTATAGTTTTCAGATAAAGAAGTGACACTAAAAGAAATTGTTACTTCTCCAAATTCTCACTGTTCAGTAGCAGTGGGGGTCATAGTTTTAGGTTCACATATAGCATTCCACCCACTTTTTCATATTATCTTTATGTCCTTTACAATGTTAAAATCCTTCTTAATGTTTAGCACATAAAGTCTGAAAAGTAGATTTGGATTTTAAGAATTAATTAAAAAATAACATTCTAACCCTAAAAACAAGCCTGTGAGATTCTAAAATCTGATCAAAACATTTTAATGGAACTGCAGAAAATACACTATGATATGGAATTTACTAATTTAAGCCTCATTCATTTTCTTATTAAAATAGCACCAATTCTAAAATCCAAGAAAAGTATTTTATAAAACTAAAATAACATATGGTTATATATATTTTATTTTCATATACATGAATATAATTTTATTTATTTTTTAAAGATTTATTTACTTATTTGAGAGAGAGAGAAAGAGCATGAGTGGGTGAGGAAGAGGGGGAGAAAGAGAATCTCAAATAGACTTTCCACTGAGCACAGAGCCCAACATGAGACTCCATCTTAAGACCCTGAGATCATAACCTGAGCTGAAATTAAAGAGTTGGACTCTTAATCCACCAAGCCACACATAAATGTAATTATATTTTATTTTTTTACTTTTTTAAAGATTTTATTTATTTGACAGAGAGAGAGAGAGGCAAGAGCACAAGCAGGGCAAGCAACAGGCAGAGGGAAGGGTAGAAGAAGGCTCCCAGCTGAGCAGGGAGCCCAATGCGGGGCTCAATCCCAGGACCCTGGGATCATGACCTGAGTCAAAGGCAGATGTTTAAGCAACTGAGCCATCCAGGCGCCCATGAATGAAATTTTAAATCTCACTGCAGTTTAGAACACTGAAAGCCTCGTAGTTTGCCAAGAAATTAACATAATAAAGTGTATATTTCTAATAATACTAAGAGGCCAGTTGAACGTCATATATACTTCAGATAGACTGGAAAGTTCCACTTTTAATTATCTTGAGAGAGAATCAATTCTTCTCCGTACATGTATGAATGGAACTTTTCTCTATATTCATGAATTGATCCTGTTCTCCTTCCTTTCAGTGGAAAATTTTGTACTCTCACAACACTTGGCTTAATATATTAGAATTATGTATATAGTTGTCTTCTCCTGCTCTTCTCACCTCACTTCTCTAGGCATCTCTACATGTGCCCAAATCTTCATCAGTTTCAAAAATGAAACCCGAACACTTGGTCGTCATGTATATACAAGCTTCCTGAAGACCAGAGACACATCTTACTCCAGTTTTCCTCTTGAACCACACTGGGCTGATCTCTGCAAATGATAGGGGCTAAATAAACATTGGTTGAATTTAATGAAATTTGAAGGCTGAACTATAATTATTTACTCATGGCCTTTAGCAAATGCAATTAAACTCACTACACATTATAACTTGATCTGTATTTGAAAAGGTATAAAAACTTAGGAATCAGCTGTAAAAGTAGACATGTGGTTATGGAATGAATAAGTCATGGGAATAAAAGGCACAGCATAAGGAATATAGTCAGTGATATTGTAATAGCATTGTATGGTAACAGATGGGAGCTACACTTGTGGTGAGCACAGCATATGTATGAACTTGTCAAATCACTGTGTTGTTTACCTGAAACTAATGTAACACTGTGTGTCATCTATACTCAAATCAAAATATTTCTAAAAATAGATATGTGATTCCCAATTAAAGATTCAGAAAGAAAGTGGTTTTAAAGAGTGGTTTTGATTCCAGATATTTAAATTTTTATTTTTTAATAAATATTTCATTAGTACCTATTACTAAACATTTGTTCTGAGTGCAAAGACATTGTGGAAAGTGTTAAAAGAACACCATTTCATTTCAGTTCAGCTAATTGTTTAATGCTTCAAAAAACATATTTTTGGCCCAAGTTAAAATTCCATCAGGATTTTCCTGTACAGGAAGAATACATTTGATATCCATAACTGCTTTTTAAAAGACTGTCGTAAAGAATAGGTAGCTGTCACTGTTGGTATTATGGCCAATTAAGTCATTTTTTCAATTACATGTCTTGATCCAGAATGTCTTTGTAAAGGGCAGCTTTTACACAGCTCAAATTATGCATACCAGCTTATTCAGAATTGAATCTCAAATGCATTTCAGTTTCCTTAATGATGCATAGAACATATGGACTTCCATAAAGTCTGAGGATTATTCAAAATTTCAATACAGATTAACCCCATATTTATCACCATTACTTTATGGGAAAATCTCTTTTTGTTTACATTCCTTTAGCTTGACTCTACAAAGACTTAGGCTATGAGGGAAAAAATGAAAGAGCAGTGTACTACTCTGCTCCTACTCATTCAAGTTTTTAATCTCAAGAGTATTTCAGATTCAGACTCTTCTACATTTCTCTAGACAGATCAGGTGCCAATTTATAGTAGAGCAAAGAAAATATTAATTATCCTTTTAATTTTTATCTTTGTCTTTTAATGATATTTGGTAAGCCGGAAAACTGAAACCACTAATAGAAAACAGGAAGATAAGGATTCTATTATATAAATATATGTTTGAAAAACTTTGTTATCAAAGTAGTATTTGTTGGGTCAAACAGTAAGGTATTTAAGACGGTATTTAATTTCATGGAGATCCTATGAAGTAGGTATCATTTACTGCTCAAAGAGGTTATGCAGATTATTAGATCTAGGGTTAGGACCTAGTCTGATTGTAAGAGCCCTTAATCATTCTGGGCAAAGGTCATACTAAATTGAATACATTTCCTCTCATTAGGCTGATG
Source organism: Ailurus styani (assembly GCA_002007465.1). Taxonomy (NCBI): domain Eukaryota; kingdom Metazoa; phylum Chordata; class Mammalia; order Carnivora; family Ailuridae; genus Ailurus; species Ailurus styani. Next base: position 3,729,282 of record LNAC01000106.1, read on the forward strand.
GTAATAAAACAAAAAAGGATTTACCCAAATTAAAAAAAGAAAGAATAAGAAAAAGGACTACCACAAAATAATAATGCCAAACAAAAGGAGTAATTTCAAGTTTATATACCTCAACCATTAATGAGCTTATACAGGCAGACCTCTGAATATATTACCAGTGGTTCTAGGCCAGGACAATAAAGTGAATATTGTAATAAAGTGAGTCAAACAGATTTTTTGGTTTCTCAGTGCATCTAAAAGCTATGTTTACACTATCTTATTTTAAAAATACTTAAGTGCTAAAAATGTTAACCATCATCTCAGCTTTCAGTGAGTCGTAATCTTTTTTGCTGGTGGAGGGTCTGGCCCCCGAGTGATGGCTGCTGACTGGTCAGGCTGACAGCTGCTGAACACTGGAGTGGCTCTGGCAATTTCTCAAAATAAGACAACAGACAAGTTTCCTCTATTGCCTGACTCTTCCTGTCATGAACGATTTCTCTGTAGCATGAGATGCTGTTTGATAGCATCTGACCCACAGTAGAACTTCTTTGAAAATTGGAGTCGAGCCTCACAAGCCCTGCCACTCCTTGATCAACTAAGTTTACGTCATATTCTGAATCCTTTGCTGTCATTTCAACAGTCTTCACAGCATCTTCACAAGAAGGAGATTTCATCTCAAGAAACTGCTTTCTTTGCTCCTCTGTTAAAGTTTGATCATGACATGGCAGTTCAGTCACAATCGGCTCCACTCCCCATTCTAGTCCTCTGGCTATTTCCACCACATCTGCGGTTACTTCCTTCACTGAAGCCTTGATCCCCTCAAAGTCAAGCCTCGTGGTTGGAATCAACTTCTCCCACATTCCTGTTCATGTTGATATGTTGACCTCTTCCCATAGATCACAAATGTTCTCCATGGCATCTAGAATGGTGAATCCTTTCCAGAAGGTTTTCAAGTTATTTTGTCCAGATCCATCAGAGAATCATTAGCTATAGCAGCTCTAGCTTTATGAAATGTATTTCTTAAATAATAAGACTGGAACCTCAAAAGGGCTCCTTGATCCACGGGNTCCAGATCCATCAGAGAATCATTAGCTATAGCAGCTCTAGCCTTATGAAATGTATTTCTTAAATAATAAGACTGGAACCTCAAAAGGGCTCCTTGATCCACGGGAGGATGGCTGTGTTAGCAGAATGGGTGTTATGTCAAAAGCCAGGAAAACAACATTCATGTCGTTGTCCGCTTCCATCAGAGTTCTGTGTGACCAGGTGGATTGTCAATGAGCAATAACAGTTTGAGAGAAATCTTGTTTTCTGAGCAGTAGGTCTCAACAGTGGGCTTAAAATATTCCATAAACCATGTTGTGAATAGATATGTTATCCTGCAGGGTTTTTTTGTTCTATGTATAGAGCACAGGCAGAATAGATTTAGCATAATTCTAAAGGGGCCTAGGATTTTTGGAACGGTAACTGAGCATTGACTTGAACTTAAAGTCACCAGCCGTATTAGCCCTTAACAAGAGAGTCATCTTGTCCTTTGGAAGTTTAAGGCCAGGCATTACCGTCTTCTCTGTAGCTGAGAAAGTCCTAGATGGTGTCTTCTTCTAATAAAAGACTGTTGTGTTTCCACTGAAAATCTGTTGTTCAGTGTAGCCACCTTCTTCAATTATCTTACACCTACTGGATAACTTGTTGCGGCATCTACATCAACACTTGGTGCTTCTCCTTACTTTCATGTTAAGGAGTTGACTTCTTTCCTTAAACCTCATGAACCAAACTCTGCTAGTTTCTAACTTTATTCTGCTTCCTTATCTCCCTCACTTTTCATAGAATCAAAGAGATCTAGGGCTTTGTTTTGGATTTGCCTTTGACCTAATATTTGAGAATGTTGTGGCTGGTTAGCCACTAAATCTTTCTTCATATCAGCAATTAGGCTGTTGGTTTTCTCATCATTTGTGTGTTCACTGAAGTAATATTTTTAATTTCCTTCAAGAACTTTTCCTGTGCATCCATAACTTGGCTAACTGTTTGATGTAAGAGGCCTAGATTTTTATGTAAGAGACCCAGCTTTTGATGTAAGAGACCCAAGCCTATCCTGGCTTTGGACATGCCTTCCTTACTGAGCTTAATCATTTCTAACTTTTGATTTAAAGTGAGTGATGTGTGACTCTTCCTCTCCCTTGACCACTTAGAGGCCATTGTAGTGTTATTAATCACCTGACATCAATATTTTTGAGTCTTTGGGAATAAAGGAGCCCTGAGGAGAAGGAGAGTATGGGGAAATGGCCAGTCACTGGAGCAGTCTGAATACACAACATTTATTGATTACATTCACTGCCTTCATATGTGTGGTTCATGGTGCCCCAAAACAGTGACAATTATAACCTCAAAGATGACTGATCACAGGTCACCACAGCAAATATATTAACAATGGAAAAGCTTGAACTATTCCAAGAATTACCAACACATGACACAGATACACAAGGTATGCATATGCTGTTGGAAAATGACACCAGTAAACTTGTTCAACACAGGGTAGCCACAAATCTTCATTTGTAAAAAAAAAAAAAATGCAGCCTCTGTGAAGGACAATAAAGTGAAGCACAATAAAATATATTATGCCTGCCTTTAATAATTCCATTTTGAGAACAAGCTCATTATATTATCTAAATATGTGTTTCATAGTTTATTTGGGGATATAAGTCAGAACATTATATCACTACAGCTGCCTTTCCCCAAACAGATATGAACTCATTTTTAACAGTTCTCTGTCTAAAATTAATAAAGTCACATTCCTGAATAAAATATTAATGTTTTTATTTTCTGCACTGAGGTAGATAAAAAACTTTTTACGAAAAATCTTAGCCCTGTTTTTCAAGTGTTCTTCCAACCCACCCTTCCACAGAAGCCCATCTCCACACTGAGACAAGTTTACGTTAGCTTTGCTTCTTTCATAATAAGAATGAAGCACAGAGGTATGTCTTTACTCTGCATATGAAATGGTTATATTCATACTTAGTGGGAAATCCTCAGATTCCTGGATATGCAATACTTACCAAAAGAGGACTTCACTCTGCATTGATTTTTCTGCCCAGAATTACTTTGTAAATCATACAGCCACATGGCTTTGGACCCTGGCACGATTTTTATCAGTCATCCCATAGAACTAACTTTAAGAAAGCCATCACTATAGTTAATCCAAGCATTCTGGATTAGTGAAAAATCTTTTAGAGGAAAGAGATTACCAAATTTTTGAACTTAGGGTTTTTTCACAATACTCCTTTTTATCCTTTTTCAAATAAAGATTTTATTTACTTATTTGAGAGAGGGGGGGAGAGAGAGAGAGACCATGAATTGGGGGAGGGCAAGAGTGGCAGAGGGAGAGGCAGAAGCAGACTCTGAAGCTGAGCCAAAGGCAGAAGCTTAACTGACTGAATCACTCAGGCACCCCCTTTATTATCCTTTTAATATCCATGGAATCAGTAGTAATGGGTGTTTTTTCATTTTTAATATTAGTAATTTGTGTCTTCTGTCTTCCTTTTATCTTAGTTAGCCTATCTAAAATTCTAGCAATTTACTGATCTTTTTCCAGAGCCAGTTTTATTGACTTTCTCTACTCTTTCTTTTTTTTTAAAGATTGTATTTATTTATTTGACACAGAGAGAGAGATTACAAGTAGGCAGAGGGGCAGGCAGAGAGAGAGGAGGAAGCAGGATCCCTGCTGAGCAGAGAGCCCGATGTGGGCCTCGATCCCAGGACCCTGAGATCATGACCTGAGCCGAAGGCAGCGGCTTTAACCCACTGAGCCACCCAGGCGCCCTCTCTACTATTTCCATTTTCAGTTTCATTGATTTCTGCTCTATTTTTTTCTTCTCTTCTGCTTGATTTGGACGTAATTTGTTCTTTTCTCTATAGCTTCCTAGGGTGGAAGCTTAGGTTATTAATTTCAAGTCTTTCTTCTCTTCTAATATAACATTCAACATTATGAAAGTGTTTTGTGAGCTCCACTTTGGTCGCATCTCACAAATTTTGATAAACTTTATTATATTTTCATTTAGTTCAAAATATTTAAAATTTCTTTTTAAGACTTTCTTCTTTGACTCATATCATTTAGAAGAGTGTTTTTTAATCTCCTGTTATGTGGAGCTTTCCAGCTATCTTTCCCTTATTGAATTCTGGTTTAATTCCATTTGGTCTGAGAGCAATTTTTTATGATTTCTATTTTTAAAACATGAATGTTTTTAATGACCAGGATATGGTCTATCTAGGTGAATGCTTCACATGAGCTTGGAAAGAATATCAACTGATCAAGTTGGCTTATGGCACTTTTCAGTTCAACTATCTTCTTAATTGATTTTTCTGCCCCTGGATGTATCAATTACTGATAGAGAAGTGTTGGCCTCTTCAAGTTAGTAGAAGATTTATCTATTTCTTCTTGCATTTCTTTTTAAAGATTTTATTTATTTATTTGACACAGAGAGATCAGATCACAAGTAGGCTGAGAGGCAGGCAGAGAGAGAGAGAGGAGGAAGCAGGCTCCCCGCTGAGCAGAGAGCCCGATGCGGGCCTCGATCCCAGGATCCTGAGATCATGACCTGAGCTGAAGGCAGAGGCGTTAACCCACTGAGCCACCCAGGCGCCCTCTTCTTGCATTTCTTTCAAATTTGTCTCACATCTTTTGATGCTCTGTTATTAGGCACATACACATGAAGTATTGCTGTGATTTAATCTCTTTATCATTATGTAATGTTGTCTTTATCCCTGATAATTTTCCTCTCTTTGAAGTCAGCTTTGTCTACAATAAATATACCTACTCCAGATTTCTTCTGAGTAACATTAGTATACGATAGATTTCTCCATTACTTTACTTTTAAACTATATGTATCTTCATACTTAAAGTGGGTCTTCTGAACAACATGTAATTGGGTCTCTCCTCCTTTTTAAGTGAACTCTGACAATCTGTCTTTTAATTGGGGAATTTAGACCATTAACATTTAAAGTGATTATTGATATAGTTGGATTAATATCTGCCATACTTGTCACAGTTTTCTAGCCATTGTTTTGTTCTTTGCTTATTTTTTGTTTTTGTCTTCCATTCTCTGTCTTTGCTAGTTTCAGTTGGGTATTCAACAGGTTTCTATTTTTTCTCCTCTCTTTGCATATCAATTATATTTTGTTTTTACTCCTTTTAGCAGTTGTACTTGATTTTGAAAGAAAAACAAACAAACATTTACAACTAATCCAAGTCTTTCACACAACACTCTAGCACTGCAAGGGGAGTGCAAGTATCCTATGACACAGTGTTTCCAATCCTTCCTTCCTGCTTCTTACAAAATTGCTGGCATTTATGCCCCTTATCCGTAAGCTATAACCACTGAATACATTGTTGACAGTACTTGAAACAAATGGTTATCTGTTACATCAACTAAGAACAAAAATATATATATAAGACTTTATTTTACTTTCATTATTCCTTCTCTAATGCTCTCCCTTTCTTTATGTAGATGGAGTTTCTGACAAACATATTTTCTTTCCTTCTGCAGAATTTCTCTTAACAGTTCCTTTAAGGCAGGTCTACTGGTGATAAATTACCTCAATTTGTATTTGTCTGAGAAAGTATTCATTTATTTTCTCTTTGTCTGATTTTCTGCAGTGTGAATATGATACACCTACGTGTAGATTTTTGTATTTTCTCTAAGATTCTGATTAGTGTCTCTGAGCTTCCTGGATCTGTAGTTCATTGTCCATAATTAATTTTGAGAAATTCTCAGTGATGATCACTTCAAATATTTCTTCTGCTTGCTTGATTGCTCTCTCTCTCTCTTTCTCTCTCTCTCTCTCTCTCTCTCTCTCTCTTCTCATTCAGGTAATACCATTACAAGTATTTTATATCTTTTATAATTTTCCCACAATTTTTGGGTTTTCTGTCTTTTTCATTATTTTTCCTCTTTGCCTTTCAGTTTTGGGAGTTTTAATAGGCATTTTTTTTTCAAGTAAATTGATTCTCTCCTTAGCTCTGTCCAATCTACTGATGAATCCCTCAAAGGCATTCTTCTTTTCTGCTGCAGTTTTTAAAATTATTACTGTTCCTAATATTTCCTTTTTTATTAGTTTCCATCTCCCCTCTGTTTACATTACCTACCTGTTCTGGTATGTTGTCCACTTTTTTCATTAGAGCCATAAGCATATTAATCATAGTTGTTTTAAAGTCTCAGTCTGATAATGCCAACATCTCTGCCACATTTGAGTCTTATTTGAATTCTTTTTCTATCTCTTCAAACTGTGTTTTTTGTGGTTTAATATGTCTTGCAATTACTTTTTGAAAGTCAGACAGGATGTATTAGGTATGTGAAACTGAGGCAAATACGCCATTAGCGTGAGATTTTATGTATATCCAGTTAAGGATTTGGCTATTTTCTGTTCTTGAAGCTATAATTTCATCTGTGGCTAAAATTTCATCTGGTGTCTATGTATTTATCTCCCCTGTTGATTTTTGAGTTTCTCTAGAGGCTTCTTAAATAAGATTGGAGATATGCCATTCTTTCTGCGGTATTCCTCTACAATTCTGCAGGAGCTCTACTGATGTGGTGGTAAGGTTGGCAGGAGAAGGTGAAGTGTTCTGTACTCCTGTGACATCTCTCAGCCTTTAGTGACCTGTTGGGCTATGACTTTCTCAAGTGCTTCTCAGGGCTGGCCTCTTCCTTCCTCACCACCCTTTGTGGAGACAGGAAGACTAAAGGGGGAGATGGGTATTTCTCTCCCCTGAGGTTGGCAAAAACAGTTTTGTTTTGCTTTGTTTTTTTTTCCTTGAGAACTTGTCCTGTTAGGAAGCCCACAATGCTCTGACAGATTATTAAATGACTACTTTTCCTCTCCCCTGCCTGAAGCAGAAAGGGATTATTTTTTTCCTCTTCACTTTAAGACCAAGATAGATTTTCCAGAGGTAAAATTTATAAAATCCTAGTGGCCTGCTTGAGACAGCCCTTTCCACATGAGTTTTACCTCAAAGTTTTCCACACGGAGCCTCCAGCAACTTCTTCATTATAGGTTAGGTTTCTGTGCACTCCTCTTGGTTTCCTCAAAATTCCTGCACTTCATTGTTGCTAAGTCGTAATTTCTTATATCCACCTGCCCCATTTTGGGGAAAGCAATTTTCCCTGTAAACCTCAATTCTCTGGTGGATGCAAGAAGAGTTGTTGATTTTCCAGTTTGTTTAATTTTTGTCTGATTGTGTGGATAGGAGTAACAACTTCCAAATTCTGTACATAATGGTCCAGAAACTGGAAATATGTACTTATTTTTATATCTATAGAATACACAGTACTTAGTACAAATTATTTTCGAACAAATGACTGAAAGAGTGAATTATTGAGTGAATGCCATACCCAACAGAATTACACAGAAATAAGAAAGAAGTAATTAATTATAACTGATTTATACATTATGCTTTGCCTTCTAGTCTCTGGCCTTATCAACATTGTAGACAGTGAGTTCTGGCCTGACCTACAGCTCTGTATTATTTTAGCTATTTGATTTTTAATGGGTATAATTTTATCCCTTAAATTATCAGATTAATTTATATTGTATACATGTATATATTACCAAATAATTTGTATATATTACCATTTTGTGCCAGATACTTAACAGATAATATTTAATAGATAAGGAGAATAATATTGCCATTTGTAAATCTTGAACAATGTGATAATAGAAGCTGTCATTAAATATTACAGTATTTATTTTACGCACAATTCATTCAGCATGGAGTCGTCATAATATGCTGAAATATTATGTCAAGAAGCTAGAATGTAAGTTGAAAAAAACTAAAAAAATAGGCTCGGAAAAGTAAACCTATAGATCTGAAAATACAAAAAGCATATACATGGTAAAGAACCAAGATCTGCTGTATGGTTTTTCATGATATCTGACATCTGAAATACATCTAAGTGAAGTTACTAAATTGTGTTCAGAAAGTAAAAGCCCAGTAGGTGTTGTGGCTCCAAGGATCCAACATTAGCAGCAAATTATGTCTTTTTTCTCACTGGCAAGTCTCAACCTGAGATTAAATCAAATGAGAGAAAGTTGTATTTAACTACAAATTTACACAATCATAATTGCAGAGATAAAATATTTATTATTAAAAAAAGTTTTGGGGCACCTGGGTGGTTCAGTTGAGCATCTGACTCTTGATTTTGGCTCAGGTCCTGGTCTCAGGGCCACGAGTATCTAGCCCTCCATCAGGCTCCACGCTCAGTGGGGAGTCAGCTTGAGATTCTCTCTCTTTCCCTCTCCCTCTGCCCCTCCACCCAACTCTCTCTATCTTAAATAAATGAAATATTTTTTTAAAAAAGGATTTATTATTAAAGGTCTTCCAGGTTAGCTTCCATTTGATGAAATTATCCCTCAAATAATATTCTTGAGAAATGAGCCTCTAGCTTCTCTTAGAAAGCATATTTTGTACAATATGCCTCAATCTGCCTTACTGAACACTTACTATATGCTAGGCCCTGGGTTAAGATTTTCATGTATTTTTTTTTCATTAAATGTCACAATAACTCTCTGAGGAATAGAATGTTGGTTCTATTTTACTAAGAAACAAAAAAACATATTGGGCTACAGAGGAAGGAAGGGAGGGAGGGAGGGAGGGAGGAAGGACATGCAATGTAGCAGACAAGGAAGACCAACTGCCAAGGGGAGGGCAGCTGACATTAATCCAGCAAACTTTTGCTAGAGAAGTAAAACTGGAAAAGTGGAGGTTGGGACTTGAAATAAGAAAACCAGTTAAAGTTTACAAAAGAGTAGACAGGCCAGCATGTCCCCTAGCCTACTCTGGCAGAAAATTGAGGCTTGCTCTCTGGAGATACTGAACCAGGTAGGATTTAGTCTTAGGAACATCTGATACAGCTTAGGGCTAAGCTATAAAACCATTTAAAATAAGAAGATTAAGTGAAAATTTGCATTACAAGTGAGATTTCAAATTTCTTTTCTGTCCACGACTTCCAGGAGCTTCATAGATATTGACACTTGGAGGTTACTCAATAAAAAAATAATAATAATACTACCCTATCACACCATACTGAAGGTTGCCATCTGCCAAACTCAACCCACACACATAAAATTTCCAATCAAATTTTTGGTCCCTCAGTTATAAATAGGAAGGTCAGGTAAATAGCCAACTATAGAAAATATTTGAGGAATGCCTCTAGCATGTGAACTGCAGATCAAACCAAATGTGCACTTGTTTGCTTTCTCTCTCATTCTCTCTCTGTCTCTATTTCCCCACACACATACGTACAAATAAAATATGCAATAATGTTCAGTAGAAAAATTAAAAGATAGAATTGTATAAGTCTCCCATAATGCTGACATAAACACTAAGGCACTGAAAATAGTAAGAAAAATAAGGACTTTGGAAGATTCATTCCAGAATTCTAATATCCAAACAAGAGAGTTTGAACAAGAAGAAAGAGGGCAGATGAGGAAATTATTAAATATACTATTAAAAAATTCCCAAAACAAATGAAATGACTTTTCCTAATCAAAATATTCCACGGAATGGCCTGCACAGTAATTTAAAAGTGCCTCATACCAAAGTCATTGTAGGATGTTAGCATATTAGGCGTCTTTGGAACAGTGTGTGTGGCCCTAATTCCTAGACTTCACATGTGGCATTCCCTCCACCTAGAATATTCTCCCTCAGATAAATCAAAGACTCCCTGTATCTTCTAAGTTTTGCTTATTACTGTCTTTTCTTTAAGGTCTTCACTCAAGTCCCTAATTAAAATTCTATTTGGCCAGAGCACTCCCTATACACTACACTCTTTTATTTTCCTCCAGAGCACATAGGTCTATCCAGTGCTCTATATATTTTATTATTTCTGTCCCCCTTTTCTGTTTTTCGGCACTCATTATGACGTCAGCTCCACAAAGATGGAGATGATTGCATGGTTTGCTACTCTCAGTAGATGGAACAGTGCCTGGCCCATAGCTGGCAGTAAATAAATGTTTGTTATGAGAAGAAATGATGAAGAGACATGTCTAAAAGTTTTCAGAAAGAAAGGATTAGGGCTGAAAATGACATATCACTTTTCAACAGCAACACTAAAAGCTAAAACCTGGTTGAAAAGCCAATCAAGTATGAGAGTAGAATAAATACATTTACATTTACTGATAGACATGGGCCCCAAATTTTTACCTTGTACGTATAGGAAGCTTGTGGAGACTAGGTTCCACAGATAGGAGGAAATAAGATATGGGAAGTCATGAGATCAAGGAATTGAGAAATACAATCTTGGAAAGAAACAAAAGCAGTCACAGGATGATGATATCAAGCACAGTAGCTGTGCAGTAGGAGTGGAATGCAATCTACTTGGACTGGAGCCAAAAGAGGAGTCTGACATGCATTTCTCTAAAATAAGAAGGGGGAAAATATAAAAAAAGAACTGATCTATTGCCCCATGTATCTGATATTTTTATTGAGAATTTGTTATATTATAGATAGTTCAGAGATAAAGTTAGTAATAGTGACATAAAACTGGGCAAATAGAAGACTTAGGCACTTTCTAACTTCAGGAGAAAAGAGCTATACAAGAAAGAAAGCATAATCATAAAGTAATCATAGTACCTAGGAAGCTCTGATTAAAAAAACAATTTATAAGTCACAATGATATGAATTCTGGGTATTGATTTAACAACACAATAAAATATAAATCTTCATGGAATGACAAGATATAAATGAAAATGTATGAAGGCAGAATAATATGTATAATACAATCACATTTTATGTTTGCATTTTATGCAAAAGTTTATGATTTGATGTAAATGTTTAGAGACTTAGCTAAAAAGATAGGGACGAAATTGTTGCTATATACTTTTACTTATTGTTCTCTACTTCTGCAATCTTTAATTTTGTGGTTGTTTTTTTTTTTTTCTTCATTTATTTGTGGGTAGGGGAGGGGCAGAGAGAGAGGGAGAGAAAGTCTCAAGTAGACTCCATGCTGAGCATGGAACCTGACATAGGGCTTGATCGTTTGACCCTGAGATCATGATCTGAGCCAAAAACCAAAAGTCAGGTGCTTAACTGACTGCACCACCCAGACACCCATCTTTAATTTTTGATATAAACAAGCATTTAGGGGCACCTGGGTGGCTCAATTGGTTAAGTACCTGCCTTTGGCTCAGGTCATGATCTCAGGGTTCTTGGATTGAATCATGTTGTAGGCTTCCTGCTCAGTAGGGAGTCTGCTCCTACCTCTTCCTCTGCCCCTTCTCCCTGCTTGTGCTCTCTCTCTCAAATAAATATGAAAAATCTTAAAAAAAAAAAAACTTAAAAAATAAACAAGCATTCAAGCATTCCCTTTAATAATTAAATTTTGTGTGAAATATAGGCCCAAAACACAATTTTAGTTCTTACATAGTAGTCCACTTTATATGTGTTATAATTTAGTCAATAAGTTTTTTTCATTGTATGTTTAGAATGCTTCCAGTATTTTTCTATTTTAAACATCCTTATACATAAGTCTTGAAATTAATTTTTCTAGAATACATGCAAGATGGAATTGTTGATAGAATATTCCCATTTTTAAGCTTTTGATAAATAATCCAAACTGAACATCAAAAGACTAAAACACTCTATATCCTCACAAGGATTGTTTGACAGTGTTTATTTTCTCACATCTTGTCAACATTGGGTAGTAACATTCTTTTATCATATTTGACAACCTTAAAAAAAAAACTCTTCAAGTTTGTGTTTAGTTGATTATTAGTGATGTACACCATGTGTTCATGTGTTTCAAGCCACTGACAATCTTTTGAATGCATGCTTTCTCACACTTTCTCTCCTTGTCACTGGTATAATGGTTCTGATCATCTCTCGTGGGCTCTTAGCCTCATATCTGATCACAGAGCCAAGCTCTCTCCTCTGTACCATCTCTTAAACTGCTTCTAGATTTATTTTTCTAAGTCACACATCTGATCATTTCATTTGCTTGTTTAGAACCCATTGAAGACTAGCAATTTTCTATAGAATAAAGTCTAAAATTCTTTTTTTTTTAAGATTTTATTTATTTGACAGAAAGAGAGAGATCACAAGTAGGCAGAGAGGCAGGCAGAGGGAGAGGGGGAACCAGGCTCCCTGTTGAGCAAGGAGCCTGACAGGACTTGATCCCAGGAGCCTGAGATCATGACCTGAGCCGAAGGCAGAGGCTTAACCCACTGAGCCACCCAGGAGCCCTAAAGTCTAAAATTCTTAATGGGGCACACCACATCAGCATGTATATGAGCTCAAATATTTTCTAAATTATAAAAAGGGTTTTTTATGACAACATTTCTTCAGTAATTACAAAGAACTTGGGGTTAGGAAGGTTCCCATCTTGTTTACTACAACATTCACCTTTCTCTACTTAAGAAGTGATTAAGGAGGGGCGCCTGGGTGGCTCAGTGGGGTAAAGCCTCTGCCTTCGGCTCGGGTCATGATCTCAGGGTCCTCTCTGCTTGCCTCTCTGCCTGCCTCTCTGCCTACTTGTGATCTCTCTCTCTCTGTCAAGTAAATAAATAAAATCCTAAAAAAAAAAAAAAAGAAGTGATTAAGGAACGACATCACCAAGATGGCAATTAGAGTTGTTCCTGATTTTACTCCCCTTCACAAGAAGAACAGTTAGTAACTATTTAAAAACAAGAGACCACAAAGAGAATCCTAGAAAACGGGAGTGAGGATGAAGCACCTTCCACACCTCAGAGACCAAGCAGACCACATTAGAAGAGGAAGAGAAGCGGCTACAGCTTGACCATATTGCCCCTCCCCCAGGCCAGTGAAGCACCACATAGAGAGATCTCCCCTGATCCTCTGGTTCCTCCAAGAGGTGAAGGAGAACCTGGGAGGGACAACCAGCACCCACAGCATTGCTGGTCACTAGTGAGAACCCCAACTCTGATCTGGCCCTGAGAGTACTGCAGGGGAATGTTTGGGCTCAGCTACTGGGAATGTGGGAGGGGCTTGCAACAACCAGCATGTGGGTCTTGTCAGACCCAGTTGAAATGCCCAAGTAGTAACCCAAACCAGAGGATTTGCTCATTTGTAGAACCAGCTCAGTGGTATAATCTGGCCAGGGAACTCTGTGGGATGCAAGTCTGCCTGACCTGGATTCTCAAAATGAGGAATTTTGCTGGTCCTAGAGACTGGTTGGCGCAATCCAGCTGAGTCACATCCCCACTTACAGAGTGTCTCCAGACTCTACCTGACCACAGGGGCTGGCCACAGCTCCCTGAAACCGTGCGCCCCAGTGATGCCTGAGCAGAGAGGTGTGTGGACAGAATGGATTGCCCCCAGATCAATTCACAGCCAAGGCTGAGGATAACCCCAGCAATTCTCAATGGGAAAGCTTGTTCAAGAAATTTAGTTGCCTAAAGCTACCGCTTCCCTGCCCACCCAGACAAGGGAGTTGAGACACAATTCTACCCACTAGAAGAAAACAGGAGTAAAGCTCTTTGACATGGCTTTTGGCAATGATTTCTTTGATATGACACCAAAAACACAAGCAGCAAAAGAAAAAAAAATAATAATAATAAACAAGTGGGCCAAGTGAAATTAAAGCACAGCAAAAGAAACCAACGACAAAGTGAAAAGACAACCTATGGAATGGGAAAAAATCTTTGCAAACCATATATCTGACAAAAGGTTAATATCCAAAATACATAAAGAACTGACACAACTCAATAGCAAAAGCACCCAAATAACTCAATTTAAAAATGCACCAATAGGGTGCCTGTGTGGCTCAGTCGGTTGAGCGTCTGCCTTCAGCTCCAGTCATAATCTCATAATCTCGAGGTCCTGAGATTAAGTCCCTCGCCCGGTTTCCTGCCCAGCAGGAGCCTGCTTCTCTCTCTCTCCCTCTGCCCCTCCCTTATTTGCGCACCCGTGTTCTCTCTCTCTCTCTCTCAAATAAATTAAAAAAAAAAATGCACCAAGAACCTGACTAGACCTTTTTCCAAAGAACATATGCAAAAGACCAACAGTACAAAATAAAGTTACTCAACATCCCTAGAAGTAGGGAAATGCAGATTGAAACCACAATGAGATACCATTTTATGCCTGTTAAAATGTCCATTATCAAAAAGACAAGAGGTAACAAATGCTGGTGTGGATGTGGAGAAAAGTGAACCTTTGTACACAGTTGGTGGAATTGTAAATTGTTATAGCCACTAAAGAAAACAGTGTGGAGGATCCTTAAAAAGTTAAAAATAATACTACCATATGGTCCAGCAATTCCAGTTCTGGAACAATATATTCAAAAAAAAACACAAGAACACAAAATCAAAAGATAACTGCACCCCCATGATCACAGAAACATTATTTACAATAGCCAAGATATGGATACAACTTAAATATCCATAGACATTGTACAATGGAATATTATTTCACCACAAAAATAAAAAATACTACCATTTGTTATGTGGATGAAACTTGAAGGTATTATATTAAGTGAAATAAGTCAGAAAAAGACAATATTGTATGATCTCACTTACACGTTAAGTCTTAAAAAGAAAAAGAAAAAAGAAACTAATAGAAAAAGAGATCAGAGTTGTGGTGACCAGATGTGGAGCAGGAGGAGAGAAGATCGGAGGAAGATGGTCAAAACATAGAAAAGTCCATTTTTAAGATAAATAGGTACCAGAGATATAATGTACATGATAACTATAGCTAACACTGCTATACAATACATAGAAAAGTTGTTAAGAGAGTAAATCCTAGAAGTTCTTATCATAAAGAGAATTTTTTTTCACTTGCAATCATTTCACAATATATGTAAATCAAACCATCATGTTATACACCTTAAATTTACACATTAATATTGTCAATAATTTCTCAGTAAGACTGGAAATAAAGAAGCAATTAATCAATGGTGGATGAATATACTGATGTAGGTGAGAGTAGCATGGTTAATTATAGGAACTTATTCGGTTACTCATTCTTTTTAAAAATATTTATAAAATCATTACTATGTGCCAGACACAGCTCTACATTTGAGAAAGAGATACGTGGCCAATAGAACCAATAGTACTCTGCTATTCTCACTGTGGAACTAATGGCAGGGAAGGGGGGAAGTGGTTAAAAAAGTCAAAAAGAAAAAAAATTATTTTTACAGAGTAATAAGCAACAGTGTGCTGATATACCAACACTCTGGAAAAATCAAACCAACCCAACAAGCACTGTTTGTAGTGCCTGTGGATTTCCGACCACATACCATGTCTGATTTCAAGCTACTGAAGGTTTAAGAACCAGCTCACAGAATTCTTATATGTGGAACAAGTGGTTCTGGAGAGCCAGCATCAGTCCAGCCCGGCCACCACTGAGTGCCCACAGGTACTAAGATTTGGAGAACCCACAACTGGCCACTTGAAGTAGAGCATGAAGGAGTGATCCCTCAGAGAAGGTGACATTGAGCTACCACAGAAATGCAGGGAAGAACCAGGAAATTGAGAGTCAGATGGAAGAACACTGCAGATATATATGCCAAATGCCTTAAGGCAGGAAAGTACTTGGCACATCTAAGATACAGAAAGAGCCAGAATATAGATCTTTAATTTATGTTTCTGTCAGGAGACAACCTTAAGATCAAAAAGCCTCTTAGCCAGGGTGAGAGAAGTATTTTAGCAAAACCGAATGATGAATCAGAAGCTAAGATCAGCTTTGGGTCTTTTGTACATTTTTTTTTGCCTATCAAGGTTCCAATTGCTGCTGGCTGATTCCAGGAGGTGAGGGGGTTGGGGCAGTGAGGAATATATACACACCAGAAAGCTGGGTTTATAAGATGCAAAATATAAACAGAGTTAAGTAGTATTTAATTTTACCAATAAATATGTTTCTGAGAATTTCCATTCTAGATAGGTGAGTTTATATTTCTGCAATCTTGCTGACCCTACAAATTAACCAGACCCTGAAGTTCTGCTGCCACATTAAGAGGACTAGTAATAAATAAACAAAAACAAACAAACAAACAAATAAATAAATAATCAGGCTGATTTGTGCAGTATCTGGAGAAAATAGAAATCATATTGTAGGAACAAAGCAAGGCGTAATTGGACTGAATATCTTTAGCAGTTTTGGGTGTCTTTTCCTCTTGGAGACAGGATGGCAAAGATGACTCTGTTCTGTTATTTTACCCTGTGCAGGTAGAGTGGGGTGAACCCAAAACAATATTTTAAGAATGAATCAGTTGGAGTTCAAATTCAGGCTTGACAAGTGAACAGCTCCTCCTGAGTGAAAATAAATCCAATTGTGAAGCAAACGAAGATTAGGAGGATTAAATGTCACATGTGGAGGATCTAAAAGTGGATTTGTTTTTTATTATTGAAGATATTTTTATGGGTTACTTGTACGGGGATCAGGCTCCTTTGTTTTTTTCTAAATTGAGATGAGCCAGCATGTCTCTGGGGTGGGAGAGATTTTTGCTGCATGTGAGGATGTGTGGTTTTCATTTCCGTATTACACACTTGCAGCTCACCATCTTGAGAAAGGAATTATGAATTGTAGATAGTCGCACAGGAATTAGTTGTTATTAACATGTTAGTTATATTAATAGTTACACTGCTGTCTTCATCCAAGTGACTGTAATTTGTATATATATTCAAATTGTTTTAGTGGCAATGCTCAATATTTACACGGAATTATAAGAAGTTCAAAGCAATAGGGAACACAACTGAGTTATTTCCATAAACATGAGTTATATGAGAGTTGGGTTGTCAAAGCTAGAAATGAATTTTCTCCTTGTTGAATAAACATTAAAAAATCAGCTTTTTTACTGATAAGCTATCCTTCTCTACCAATAATACCAAAAAATCCTTAATTTTTGATTAAATTATGGAAAAATAATATTAGATGCCCAATAGAATTAATGAAAAGCTATGAATCTCAGACTATTTTACTTTATTCTTTAAAGTTATGTATTGACTTACTTTTCTAGAATTGTATCTCTGAATAATATAATCTTTGTAATAAAATAACCCATGATACTGCTATTTAGATACAAGACAATATGAAAGCTTTAGAAATCACTTACTAAACTGAAGGATCCTAAATGATTATAAGAATTCATATTCCCTTGCTTCCAGCTCTATGCTGTTCTATTAGTGAATGACAGAATTAATTTCACGTGAATTTAGATTCACTTCAGAGAATACCAAAAAGACCATCTTGTTGGAAGTTCAACAGAAGAGGCCAGATATTTTGTCTGAGTCCACATGGAAAATAAAATTATAGAAGCTATTCATATTACTCAGGCCAAAAAATGCTCTCAGCCAAATCCTCACCACTATCATTATAATCATCATCACAATCAAGAAGAGCCCTTACTAAAGCAAGAACCAAATAGACATATTTAGCTTTGGAATTAAAAAAAAAAAAAGAGTTGCATGTTTTACTTTAGTGCATACTTCCTTTTTCTGTACATAAAATTCAGTTTCATTTAAAAGGGAAATTGTAAACTCAGCTTCATTTAAAATTCAAGTTATTGTCAAAATTTTGGGCTAAAAGAAATCTTCAGATAAAAGTATTTCAACATTACCCAAGAAAGCAGTCTTCCAAAGTCTACCACAAATTTAATTATTCCATTGTTTTCCAAAGCAGGCAGCTTGGACAAAATTCTGCACAATGTTAATAGGTTTTGATCAAAGAGAATTTGGAAAATGCTGTTAAATCCGCTTACCATGAGATTTCAGCTCTTTGAATACCCAGATATAAATTGTCAATCTATTCATTAAATACGCAGGAGCATATGTTGAAATACAGCCACGAGATGGGAGGGCATCCCAGGCAGAGGGAAGATTATGAGCCAAGATGAGCAGGTGGGAAAGCATAAGGCATCTTTTGAGAAACTGTAGGGAAATTCTGAAGTTGCAGGAGATAAATCTGGAAATGGAAGCAAGAGCCAGACTGTGGACGTTTTGAATTGACAGACTAAGTAGCTCAGACTTTGGAAAAAGTCAGTCATTGCCCATTGAATCTGGTAGTTTAAGAAGATTAATTCGGCCATAACTGGATAGCCTGGTTGGGAGGAGGGGACATAGTGGAGGTGGGGAGTCCAGTTCGAAGTTCCTAACAGATTCAGCAGTGAGATTAAATATGAATGGTGAAAAAAGATTGCAAAATGAAGAACGAGAGCAAGATCTATTGCAAAAGAAGAATGAGAGAAATGAAATACAGTTTCAAAGATTTTTAAAGAGCTCCTCATGATAGTGACAGTGACTTTAGTGGCCATAGTGAATCTGTGGCAGTTTCTCTGTGTTCTGGTCATACTTGATAACTGCCACGTGCCCTGATAGAGGTTTTCTATCAGACAGGACCTACCATCTTTGACCATGTGGTTGATTTCTATTCTTTCTTTAAAAATTCCAGCTCACTTGTCATCTCTTCTTTCTTAAATCAGTTTTGTAGGTTTTCTTGGTATCTTAGGTATGCAATTTCTAGAACACTGAAATCAATGTATTTTAAAGATGGGTTAACATGTCTGTGTTCCCAGTTAGAATGCAGGCTCCCTAAAGTCAGAGACCAAATTGGTCCATTTTTCACAACTAGCACGATAGCACATAGCTGAAACTCACCACTGGTAAAGGAGCATAGCAAGAAATGTTAGAATGCTGGTAAACCTAGAGAAAGAAAGAAAGAGAGAAAGAGGAAGGAAGGAAGGAAGGAAGGAAGGAAGGTAGGAAGGAAGGAAGGAAGGAAGGAAGGAAGGAAGGTAGGAAGGAAGGAAGGAGGAGATGCACAGATGAAATAAAAGGATTGAGGAAAATGTTTTTGTTTTTTGTGTTTTTTTTCAGCAGTTTGGAAAAACAATGGAAATAACACTGAAGAAACTAATAAAAGGGGAAAGTGATCAGGTAGAATTACAGAGTACAAGGGAGGCTGTGGCACATTGGTCAGGTGTGGAGAATTCATCCCCTTCACAGTCCAAATACTTACGACAGTTTTGAAAAGATGCCCTGTGCTCTTCTATTTCCTTGCCTGAGATTCTTGTGTTTCCATGGTCAAGGATGCCATCTCATCTTTAGCCTCTATTTCAACATCAACTTATGCATGTTTAAAGTACAGATCAGATGTAGCTATCCCACGAGAACCTTCTCTGGTTAATTATATACTGTATCTATATATACAGGGAATTTATAGATATGTGGCCTAAGACCACCTACATAAAATCCCCTGAGAATGATTCTTATAGGGAATTTCTCTTTATTGATATAGTTCATCTAATAAATGACAAAAGGATGATGGAATTAGAATCATCATTTTACAACTCCAAATGATAAGGGATTTAAACAAATGATCAACTATGGCTACAAAAGCCATTAGTGGAAAAATGTAAGTGATGTACTTAATGATGGGTGGATCAAACTGGTAGCATCTAAACCCGTTTCTTAAACTTACCATCCTAAAAATAGAGACAGCTAGATATCATAAGCCTCTCCATGGAAGGATACAAAATGCCTTGTGATATATTTTTGCCAAGGAAAAAATATGAACTGGAATTTGTTCAGATCTCTATATGTAACAATCAGTTTAAAAGAAATACAGGAGATGCAGACAATGAAAAAAAGACAGCACCGGGTTGAATTCAGCAAAACCCTGAATACATCCAGTTTTTTCCGCAGATAAATTGTAAGAAGGCAAATGTAAAGAGGGACTAGAAAACCTATAGTTTAAATATATATTAAATGAAACTTAAAGATGTGTCAACCAAAAGTGTGGATGTTCTTCGAGCCTGATTTCAAGAAACACAAATTCAAAAATCATTTATGGGACAATTAAAGAAACAAGATCATCAACTGATATTAAGACACTACTGTTACTTTTTAGGTCTGATAGCGGATATGTTGTGTAAGCATCATTCTTCATCTTGAAACAAGCACGGACGAAATAACAAGACATCTGGAATTTACTTCAGAATAATACAGGCTGGTCACAGGTTGCAGGGTGAGGGGTAGAGGTAGAAAAGAAAGGAGACTGGAGCTGGAGTTGGATGATAGCCACGTAGTTCAGTTTTAAATATGCTTGGAAAATTCCATGTTGTATCATTTTGAAATGTAAGTTCTTAGACCCCCTCAGAACTATTGAATTACAATACCCGAAGGAGAGTCTGGGAATCTGTGTTATTAAGTTCCAAAGTGATTATGATGCACAGTAAGATCTGGAAATCACAGTCCTAAAACAGTTTATCCCATGTCCTTGCTCTTGTCCGAGAAATATGGCCAATTATAGATACATGCTACATCTTTAAAGATAGAAACTGATTCTTTGCATCTCTCAAGACCAAATATTTTGGATGCGCTCAGTAAATGCTGGCAATGTTAGTCAAAATATTTATTGTTGTTTACTCTGAATAAATATTTTAGGTCTAGATAATACAAGACTTACCCACACATTCCAAGATATCAGGTCTGTTCGGCATCAGGAGTGTGCACCTCCTCAAAGCTGTTAGCAATAATCCTCTGGCCAGGTGGGATTTCTGTCTAAGGGGTATTTAACATTCCCAGTTCCTAAGTGGCCAATATCTCCATAACTCATGCAACAAGGATTAAAATCTAACAGGGTAAGATTAATAGTTCCTCTTTCATGGAGAAATGGAAATAGAGAATATTAGCAGCCATGTATAAAATATCTAAACTGATAATGTGTATCTATGACCTCTTAAGAGGAAGAAATAAAGCATTTCTATCTGAATTACCTCTCAACTTAGTCTCCCTGAATCTTTGTTTGTTCATTCATTTGCAATGGTTCATCTATCAAGAAACTATTTTGACTCTCATAAGAGGGTATTCTTAATTATTTTTCCCACAGTCCTAGGATTCCCTTAACCTCAGAAGTTTCCAAAGAACCCTAATTGATTCTGTCCAGTGTTCTGGTTCGGCCACTGACTAGTTAGGTGGTTTTAAATATGACACACTTTTTCCTGGGTTCTGGTTTCCCTATATGTATAATTCGTAAATAAATATCAATCTACTTTTAGACCATCTTTAAATTCACCTACAGGTTTATGATACTTCTAGGAAAAAAATATTTCACCTAACATTTAAAAAGAAAACAATCTTTCAAGAAAAATAAATAAATAAAAAAAACGGTTTCACCTCAGTATCTTAGATGACAGTGAATAAGGTCGAATGCATACATTCTATTCTGAAGGTAGAAATCTAGGAATGAGGATTTTCCCCACTTCAGCTTACCTGCTTATGAGCATGATCATAAGAATTAATATGATTGTCAAACTCCTGGTGCTTGTGATACTGCTTGTCACATAATTCACAGTAAAAGTTTGCCTTTACATCTTCCAAGGCTTTTGCTGTAGACTTCTCCTTTTCTGGAAAATCCTTTAAAGAAGGCAAACACGTTGGTTATATTTCTCTCTAATAGCATAAGCAGATCTCATGTTAATCAAGTTGTTATTTAATTTTACATCAGTTTTTGGAAATTCACGGCACTCTGGAAATAACTTTCAGCTCAGCCTTATTCCTAACTTATCAACAAACAGGTAATGAACTTTCTCAAAGAAGCAGACCATTGGGGCACCTGCATGGCTCAGTTGGTTAGGCGACTGACTCTTGTTTTGGGCTCAGGTCATGATCTCATGGGTCATGGGATCCAGCCCCATGTTTGGGCTCCCTGCTCAGGGAAAGTCTGCTTGAAAATTCTCTCCTTCTGCCACTCCCCCAACTTGCATGCTTGCACTTTCTTCTCTGCCTCTCTCTCAAATAAATAAATAAATCTTAAAAAAGAAGAAGAAGACGAAGATGGAGGAGGAGGGGAAAGAGGAGAGGAGAAGGAGAAGGAGAAGAAGAAGAGCCCACAACTGCAGTCTGGTCATTCCCTTTCTTCTCATCGATTTTCAGGTTGTGGTTCTGCTGACTCACCACCATCTCCTCTGCCAACCCAATGATGGATCTCAAACAAGCAGCCACCAGATCCTTAGAACACCCATTATTATGAGGTCTCTTTACTATAATATTTAATTGGGACATCGATTACATTGCTTTATATCTTTCATCTACTGCTTCATGTATTTTAGCTTCACTAAAGTTGTCGGTGTTGGGACTTGCTATTCTCAGCACACAAGGCCTATTCCCACCTGGTTAAATTGATGAGGTCCTACTCCTTGCCCAACACCCAGCTCTTTGTCCCTTCTGGAATGCTTTCCCATGACTTTACCAGGAGGGCAAAACCTCCATTTTGTTGCTTGTTACTAAACACATCTATGACCATTCATAAACATTTCTTCTTCTGATAATACCCCATATATTTCTGTGTTTCACACAATGTCATCCTCAGCCAACTGATCTATCTGCTCCATACAGTCTCCATGGGTGACCTTCATTCACTCTATAGCTAGGATCTTATTTATCCATAAACTCTCACTCCAGGATAAGCTTCTTCTATAAGCATCAGTTCATGCTAGACACTGCCAATAGGATTACCACATATTTTTCAAAACTATTACCCTTACAATTTTGATGGTGCTCTATCTCAAACAGAGTTTTGGCCACATCATTTCCCTGCTTAAACTCCTCTTGAGCAGGAGAGAATATAGTCAGAGGTATTATAATAGCATTGTATGGTGACAGATGGCAGTCGTACTCATAGTAAGCATATATATAGAGGTGTTGAATCACTATGTTGTACACCTGAAATGAACATAACATTGGGTGTCAATTACACTTCAATTAAAAAATAATAATATAATCTTCTTGAATTCTCTCATCATTTGTAGAATAGTGGTGATGAATACCTGCCGGGCATAAACTATGTGCCAGGTATTAGGCTAAATATGTGATGAATTCTCTCATTTATTCCTCACACCAACCTTATAAAAATAAGTTCTTTTTTAATCTACATTTTACAGATATATTAATCAACACTTAGAATCACACACTCATGGTCACTGAGTTAGTAAGTGGAGAGGGGATGTGAACACAAGTAATGTATGCCTAGCTCCCTGGTTAATAAATAGCTGTGTTTTGCCACCTCCCTTAAGGCTAGTCCTCTTAATGCACCACACAAGCTCCCTCCTTCCTCATCACTGTCATATGGTATCAATCCATGCTCCCATATCACCTCCTTTACTTCTATCACCAGACATGTTACACAATATCAAATGATCTGTTTTCACATCTATAGATCCTCTGAGGGCAGGAACTGTTTTATCCATTTTTGTGTCCAAAATGTCAAACATATTGTCTAGCACAGAGTTACCTGTTTAATACATATTAAAAAATTAATGGATAACAGTAACTCACATGTTCATATCTCCCATCATGCCACCAGTTCTCCATTATTCCCATGTCTAAATAAAAGAATGACTGGCACATAGAGGATATCAAATAAATATACATAAAAAATGAAAGGACAAAATAAAGGGTGGATTTTAGTTCCATTTCTCTAAAATGACCAACCCTCTATAGAAAGAAATCAGGCCATAAACATAAATCTCAGGGCCACTGCTGACCAGATAAGAAAGCAAGCACAAGGAAGAGGGGCAGATTGTCACAGGGTTGGTTGAAGTGATGGAGCAATTAATTTGGACATGGGAACATAATGATTCAAGCCCAAATGTAAGATGCTAAAACACAGGGAAGGAAGGACATAAGTACCATTAGCAAACAACAAAACTAGACTGACAATCTAGATTTTCCATCTAAGAGAGTTAAAGCAGGAATTTGGTTATATTATTGGTTAATGGGGGCTATAAAAACTACTGACAGATGTAATTAGTAATGAGAATATGGACCTCAATTTAAGGACAAAAACCCAGTTGCTCAAAGAATTGAAATAATGCCTTGTTAATGTTGTCACTTGAGAGTTGAGGCAGAAGTGCAACATTGAGGTAGAGCTAAATCTTTGGAACTATAAGCTTACTATCGGAGGAAACCATTAGTTCTCTTCCCATCTTTTTCACTAGGAATTTTTTTACATGTCTTCTACATATTGTGTAAAATTTCAAAGACTTGATTGGAACTAGGGATTACTCATGTTTACCGACAGTTTTTCTCCCTTTGTTGTAACACTGGAAAAACAGCCTTAGAAAAGTGACCATGTGCCTTGGACAGTGAGCACCTGTGCCTCAGTGCTCAAAAGCGCCTCAGCTTCATTAATGGAGGCAGGGTGGCAACTGAGAATTCAGAGGGGCTAAAAATATACTTTCATATTATTCCAGATTATGTAGAGGATTTTATAACAACAGCTCAATGACCAGGGGTGAAGCTCCTTCAGTTACTCTCGGTATCTTCATTTAAACAGCATTTATCTCTAAATCAACCTTTAATTATGACATCAAATGAATTTCAGTGTAAAAATTTGTAATTATAACAGAGTTCTACCAACACTTTTGCCATCTCCTGTGAATGTTCACACTTTGCAGTCATCAGACTAAAATACATACCCCATTTCTTACTTCATTTTTCTTGCTAGGAAATTGTCCTACAACTCCCATTTTCCTTCCTTCTAAGGGATCAATGATATTCCCCAGGATATATTCTAGTTCCCTTATTAAGAGAGGAGGAATACACACATGGGATGTAAATGTCATCAGCAAAGCATACACAGAGAGTTCACAATCCAGTGTGTCTATCAAATCCAGAAGTAAGAACATAAATTTAACAGCAGGTGACTGGGTCAGAAATGGGGTAGATGAGACCTGAGAATAGAAATCTCAGGTACAGGAGAATATAACCCAAGAGTTGGGTAGGGCTAGAGGAATCACAGAGGAAAGGAAAAAACAAAAAAAAGCTTCCTTAAGCATCTTTGGCAAAATTGGAAACCGAGCTTGGAGCTATAGTTGACTTTCAGTAAATGAACCATGACCAAGCATATCACCCAGTGTGAGGTGGGCCTGTTCTCAAGTGTGAAGTTGGAGCTAAGTTGGTCTAGCTGTATGTACCGGAAGGCTGGAGGGTAAGGGCTCAGTCTAGTAGACTAGTAAGGCTGGTATCACATAGTCTAAGTCTACCATTTAGAAGAGGTAATTTGTGCTTAGTGATTTCATGAGTTCTATCAAATCAAGCAATGGTAAAGCAGGACACACTTTCCACTGTGTCATGCTGCTTCATCCATCCATCTAATCACATACTCATCCAACTAACCATTAAGCACTGATACATTCAAGAATTGCTAAAAATGGAACTATCCTACAATCCAGTATTTGCACAACTGGGTATTTATCCCCAAAATACAGAAGTACTAATTTGAAAGGATATATGCACCCTTACATTTATTGCAGCATTATTTACAATAGCCAAATTATGGAAGCAGCCCAGGTGTCCATGGACAGATGAATGGATAAAGAAGATGTGGTACATATATACAATGGAATATTATTCAGCCCTAAAAAATAATGAAATCTTGCAACAACATGGATGGAGCTAGAGAGTATAATCCTAAGCAAAATAAGTCAGAGAAAGACAAATCCTATATGATTTCACTCATATGTGGAATTTCAGAAACAAAACAAATGAACAAAGGGAAAGAAGAAGAGAGAGACTGACAAACCAAGAAACGGACTCAAGTACAGAGAACAAACTAATAGTTACCAAAGGGGAGGTGAAAAGCGGGATGGGTGAAATAGGTAAAGGGGATTAATAGTACACTTATCACGATGAGCACTGAGTAATATATAGAATTTCTGAATCACTGTATTGTACACCTGAAATAATACAACACTGAATGTTAACTATACTGGAATTAAAACTAAAAACTTAATAAAAAATAAAAATAAATGAAATTTTGTTATTTAACAACAAAAAAAGAAACTCTTATTAAGAAACTTCTAAATGGGGTGCCTGGGTGGCTCAGGAGGGTTAAGCTTCTCCCTTTGGCTGAGGTCATGATCTCAGGGTCCTGGGATCGAGCCCCACACTGGGCTCTCTGCTCAGCAGGGAGCCTGCTTCCCCTTCTCTCTCTGCCTGTCTCTCTGCCTACTTGTGATCTCTCTGTGTCAAATAAATAGATACATACATAAATCTTTAAAAAAAAAAGAAACTTCTAAATGTCAGTTTCTTAAAGGTTCTTGACCTCAGAAATTTAGTGTAAAGGGAACAATTTCATGTAAAATGTTAAACAACTGTAAATTGCAATAGAGTGATAAGCATAAATTGCTATGAAGCATTACCTAGTTTGGACTAGTTAAGAACAATTAGAGGAAAAAGTCAAGGTGTTTTTTTTTTTTTTCTTCTCTTTCTCAGATAGCATTAGTTACACTGTCAGCCCTCAGAATGTCTTGCCTTTTCGTTAAATGACAGGATACTTTCACTGGTCAAATAACTTGGAAAGCAACTTAAGATAACATTTGCTCCCTGAAATAATGACATAATCTTTAAATATAGATAGACATAAAATAAATATGAAAGAAGTAAAAATAACTACATATTGTCAGTATCAATAAATTTTAAAAAATTAAAAAATGAATAAAATTCACAATAATACACTTGACACGCAAGACTTAACATACAATTCTATCATTGACTTGCTAGTTATTCAAAGTTCTCTTCTCACACTTCGTCTAAAAGAGGGGGCTTTAGAAGCTTATTTAATAGAAAAAAATAACATTTATGAACTTAAAGAAAGCTTCATGTTAACCATTCTCAATGATTCATTAAAAGGTTGGAAATGAATTATAAATTGAATATGACAGTTATCTTAACAAGAGTCATTTTTAAGACATTAGGTATTGCCAGTGGGCATATTGTTTCAGTTCAGTAAGAATTCTGTAGTAATTAATTACTTTTAATAACTAATATTTTGGGTGCAGGTAGAGAAAACTGTATTTTTATTACACCAAGAATTTTACATTCATGCAAATAACAGGTAGGTCTGTAATGTGGCAAGAATGCTGCCTAGAGTAGGGCATTTAGTTAGAAATATGGGTGTTCTGCTACCAAATTATTTTATTATTGTAATGATGATTACACAGTAACACCCAGTGAGCATTCACTGTAAACCAGAAATCTGCTAGGTACTTCATACTTGTTAACTCCCTTAATCTTCACAATAACCTTATGAAGTATTATCTATTATTATTCCATACAAAGATATGGAAGGCAAGGCACAAGCATGTCTAGAAACTCACTCAACATTGAAAGGCAGAAACTGGATTAAGAATCAGATTTGCCTGACTTCAGAGCTATTAATCACCATGCTAAAGGCTGCCCCAATTACGTAGCCTTCATCCAGATCCCACAAAATTTCAAGCTGCCTCTGCTAACTTTCTATAGACTTGGGATGATGCAGAGACCCTAGTTCCCAGACAGAGTAAGGGGAGTGATTATAATTTTAAAAATCTATTAAGCTCGTGAAGCTGAGAGATAGGCACTAGGAAAATACGAGGTGGTCATCTTGTTGTGAGTGGTTGTGAATATGTGCCCTGATTATTAAAAAGGAAGAGAAAAAAAATCAATTGCTGTTCTTCATATCTCCTTGATGGTAATACCAGCTCAGAGCTTTGAGGATTGAATTCATATTCTTTGTATAAAAGCTCACATTTGACCTTTCACTGTTATGTGTAAGAGATTGCTTTAAGAATTCTAATATTCCCTAACCTGTTCTATTATATTACCCCCAAATAAAATCCTGCTTCAAAGAGAGTGCTTTCCTGCCGCCACCTCCCCCCTGCCGCCCCCCAATTAAGTGGCAGTGGATCCAGAAAACTCTTTTGGTCCCTATTGTCTTCCTAAATCTCTGCAACAGACTGGGTAATGAAAAACTCACTTTAGAGGGCTTTATTTACTTATTTATTTTATTTTTGTGATAGGGAAAAATTATTCTTTAGAGACTGACTAGCTTAAATCTCAGCCTCTCTCTTCTAGCAGTTTCCGTTATTTCAGTATAAATTAAGGGGAATAATAAGTGGTTTGCAGGATTGTTGTGTGTATAAAATGAGTTTATTTTTATGGAAACACTTAATACAGTGCACGGTAAAAGTAGGAACTTGATGTCCAGAGATTCTGTGTGCATGTGTGTGTGTGTGTATATATGTGTATGTGTGCATCATTATATGTATGGGACACTAAAAAAGTACTTAAAAAACAGTACCATTCTACCATGAGTCTACAAAGCAACTTTGATTTTCTAATGGAAATTTGAGCAAGTGAGAGGACCCCTTCTCATTCTTACCTCACCATCTCACACTAAAGCCCAGTCAATCCCTACTCATAAATGCAAATTTCGTTGACATAATTTGTATTTTCAGATGTCTTTACCTCGTTTTTTCTAATTGCTTAACTTTTGGACTTTTTTGGAATACCACACATTGTCAAGAGATCCTCATATGTGCTCAGTTAGTAGTAATATTAGTAATATTGATTTTTCTAAAGACGTGACTGGCTTCTTTTATAGAAAGAATGGTCTTTGCATTATATAGCATCTACCACGGTACTTGTTACTTTGAAAAACTCAATAAAGACTTGTTGAATAAGTGAAACAAATGAATTAAGAAGCAGAGAATGTTATTCCCACTAAATAACAGATAGTGTGGCCGCCTGAGCAATGTATGTCTATCATGAATTAAACTATTGAGATGATAGTAGAATAAGCAGATGAGTATGATCCTAAATACAGGGAAATTTAAGATTTTAGAACTATATCTTTTTTTTAAAAGTGTACATTCTGAGGTCTACGGAGCTTATTGAGGAACTACCCTAAAGAAAGGAAGAGGAGCCCTGCACACAGATTCACAAGAAGAACTACAGATTCTTGACTTTTGGTACTCTCCCCATTTCGCCATCATCTGCCCTTCTCATCACAGTTCATTAAGAATCAAGTTTTGGGGCGCCTGAGTGGCTCAGGGGGTTAAAGCCTCTGCCTTCGGCTCAGGTCATGATCTCGGGGTCCTGAGATCGAGGCCCGCATCGGGCTCCCTGCTCAGCAGGGAGTCTGCTTCCTCCTCTCTCTCTGCCTGCCTCTCTGCCTACTTGTGATCTGATCACTCTCTCTCTCTGTGTCAAATAATAAATAAAATCTTAAAAAAAAAAAAAGAATCAAGTTTTGGTTTCCCAGACTTGAATAGAACACGACCAAAGTTGCACCTTTCTATCAATGCCCAGGGAGGTGTGATGTCAGCCACTTCCTAGATTTAAAAGAGAGCTTTCCCCCCTCTTATTAATAATTCTTTTAAGGTGCCCAGATTAGGAAATAAATACAACAACCGTAAATATATGAACTTGCCTCTGGGTAGCATGGTTTGGAGACAATTCGGCATCATTTCTAATTTGGACAGAAATGACAGATTTCTGACTTGCTGGCAAGATGGCAGAGTAATGATTGAGTTTCTGCTCATGAAGTAACAACTAAATACTTAAAGTTTGCTTGTATAACTGCTTATTTTGGAAAAGCTTCCTAATTGGCTGCATTTGAACAGAGACTATTTTTGAAAAACACATGCATTTCCACTAGAACCACTGTTCATCGGCATTCTACACCACCAACTACGTCTTCCTCAGCATAAATTAATATACAGTTCTTCCATCAGAAAAACAATTTAAAAAGAGAATGAGGTAGTTCCAGATGCACCCTAAGATAATCATAACAGTAGCTATTGCTTCATTGCTTACCTGTGCTTGTCTGCCATGGAGGTAAAAAGGTGCAGGTATAATTTTCAGATTGCTTATTGATCGGATAGAGATGCTACAATGCACATGTTTTAAAGGTCATGAATTGGTTCGCAGAGGTTTTTAACAACCAGTGAAACAGTAAAATGCACATAAACTGATGAGCCTTGCTGGACCCAACGTAGTATGAGCTCATCAAGGTTCAAGGAACATCAATCTCTAATGGAGAGCATTCCAGCCCTCATCAGTAAAACCAAACAGTATACGTGGGTTGGAGAGAAAAAGGGGGTGTATGAAAAGATATGTAAATTAACCCAGGGTCAGGGAAGTGGTTGAATCCAGTAAATAGCAGTCCTTGGCCTGCTAACACCCATTAGTGAAGAAAACATGAATGAATAAATATAGTGAGTGCAGGAATAAATACATTGGACTTCTTTCTCATTTTTTGCCTCATTATTTATAGTGGTAAAGGGAAGAGAACTGGAACATCTGAAATATGGATGGTGTTGTTAAAACCCATGTAACCGTACAACTCAAGAGTGAACCCCAATATAAACTACAGACTTTGGCTAATAACAACATAACAATATCAGCTCATCTGTTAGAACATATTAACCCACAATGCAAATGCAAAATGTTAATAATAAGGGGGATCAGGTTTAAGAGTTGAGATTATACGGGAATTCTCTGTGCTTTCTGCCCAATTTTTATGTAAACCTAAAACTGCTCTTGAAAAAATAGTCCCTTATTTAGGAAAAAAAATATACAACCAAATCACAATTTACTAGTCCTACCTTCACTCAACTCAAAGAAAAACAATGGATGGTAAGAATAATCAAATCCATGCTATGTTATGCATACAGCTGAGTCTGAGGCAGGCCAAATGACAAATGTGAGCTTCTTTGTATGGAGAGATCTTGAGACTCTCAGCTCCCCTCTGTTATTTTCCATGCAACAAAGAGCAGCCCTTGTCATCCTTCCAAAGAATCATGACCTACAATCATTAGATCCACTAGAAATTCAAGGGCAAAATTTCTACATTTGAACGAAAGGTTTGAGGATGTATCTATTGTGTGGGTGTATAAAATATGATAAGAAAAGGAATTTTCTTCCTCCAGACTGACAATACTGTCCCATTTATAAAGGTAGTAATTACCACCCTATCCATTCAGCCCACAGATATGTATAACTGTAATGAATATAGACATATTGCATTCATCTAAATTGAATACATTTAAATGAATACATCCATTGTGCATTAGACAGAAAGTACCTTCATTTAGCCATTACTCCTGCTGTAACTACTTATTGTAAAAATGCAATTAATAGTGCCTGACATTTCATTTTCTAATATGAGAGAAATCGATGAAAAATGTCAGGTAACTAAGTTTTCTAGAAAGTTGCAAATGACACCTGCTCAATTACAAACCATTTTTTGAAATTCAATATTCCTAACCATTATTGAGGGGAGAAATGGTCATTCAGAGATGCTGATCTACACATTCTTTCACCTTTGCTTGGGAACGGACTGCAGTGTTCCCTTAAATAGATTCAGGTGATTGTCAGGTAAGTTCTCATTCCCCAGCCTTCTCTGTCTGTTCTGAGGCTAATCTGTATGGTTCTAAAAAAAATGGTGTTTACATTCTATATGTACAAAAAATAGGCCTGGAAACTCCTGAAGTGATGGGCTGAAATAATATAATACAAATGATTTTAAGGACATGCAAGCCAGATGAATGCCAAAATTCCAAGGGCATTGTCTTTCTTTTCCTGAACGTCTGCTATCACGTCTGATAAAAAAGTCTACTGCATTTGGTTTATTTGTTCTATAACCCAGAGATGTTTAAAAAGTGAATGTGCTCAAAAAGACACTTCATTATTTCAAACTGGCTGCTCCAGGCTTCTATCTATTGCAATTCTAATAGGTAATTTACTTTCAAACTTTGAGAAAACTAGCAATTGTGAAAGAAGGATGCTGTATAGAAGCTCTATACTCAAATCTTGAAATATTAACTGCAACTTGGGAAAATGTGTCAAAGAAAGGAAAATCTATTAAAATGCTAGTTTGGGAAAAAGGCATTCACATGGGCTCAAGGAAATGTTGTAAACTAGATTAGGCTCATTTCAAGATCATGAAGTGGTGTACAAAATCCTGGCTCCATTGTCATATAATTTGGAAGAAATATTTGTCACTTATATTTTGTCCATTTATTATTATTCTGCTAGAATCTAGGGATTTAGGAAATCCCTAAAAAGAAAGTCTGCATACCAGTTTTATGGGTACACACTCGCTTTTTTGAGAACAACCTTAAAACACTTGTCAGTGCAAGTCAGAAAGCCCGATGAGCTGGAAAGTGTGGCCAAAGTCAGTTAGTGTCATAATGGTGGTTCCAATGGTATATCTCACCCAGATGTGGCAAATAGACTATAGTCGTTACAAATTTTCACAGCTGCTTGAACATTTGGACGATCCATACTTACTGTTAAAACCATGACCAATTTAATAAGCCATACAGTGGTGGTCCAATCTAGTGTGTGTGTGTGTGTGTGTGTGTGTGTGTGTGTGTGTGTGTGTGTGTGTCTGTCTATCTGTCTGAAGACAGAGCAAGCTACAGTAAAACGGAAGTTGTGGGTCCATTGTAAAAGTGTGGAATACAAAAGTGAGAATCATTACAGAAGCATGTAATTGGAAAGGACTTGAGAAATTCTTCTCCAGATAAAGAGATTTAATCCAGAAATTTTGTGGTTTGTACAGGCTGGTGTAGAATAAGTAGCCAATCTAGGATGAGAATCGAAGTTCTTGACTTCTATCTTTGGGACCAGTGGTAGGGCAATTGATACTATCTCTTCATTTGGAAAATGAGACAGAACTAAGAATGAGATTTTTGTGTCTCTGAAACTCGAGAAGTATAAATGAAAATTCAGACTCCTAACCCCAATCTCTTTATCTCCTGAATGCTTTTACTCTTTATTATGTGAAGTGCTCCCTTTTCCCCCTTATGTTTTACCTCCAGTGACTAACTATACATTCTTTTAGTCTAGGGATAATACCTTTCTGGTCTTTTGCAGTTCCTGTGGCACCTAAAGCACCAAGAGCAACACAGTGAAAACTTAATAAATATTTATTTCTAATCTTTGAATTCCTGTCCTGGTCTTTAAATCTCCAACTGAGACACATTTACTACAAAATGTGTGGACTCCTGAAAAATATCCCATGACAAAAGGTATCCCATTGAGGAACACTGGTAAGAACTCTGTCAGTCAGAGAATGTCAAAGTCAAGGTGATTCATTTGCAATGGAAATATTGTTGACCTTTCTGTACTTTCAAGTCTCCACAAATAAACTTCAAATCATAGACAATCCTAAAAGGACTATATTCCATTTTACCCCCACCCCCCACAAATAGCCTTTGGCTAAAAAAAAATTGCCTAGGCCTAAGGAGAATATTTGACTTATCCCTTTTCTCCCCTCCAGTATATTATTTTAAAATCCTACTTTGCATTGCCACAAACTTTATTCTTTCCTTCTCATTAGCATTCTATCTCACTCTTCTATGGGAGAATATGGGTTCTTCTATTTACCCCGTGTGTCTCTTTTCTCTTTCTTCTGCTCATATGGACATATGTCTTTGCCCATATTCCTCATCTAGGTTTTACTTCTTTTTTTCTGTTTCTTGGCATTCTTCCCTACATGAAAATCCCTACATGGAAAACAGTAATACCGTTGTGATATTTGGGCATTCAGTAAATGACGAGGGATGCTCTTGTCTGAGGCTTTGCGGCTGCTCCTAGGAATGCCTAATGTATTTATTTTGAAGTTTAAGGGCATTGTTGTTTCTTATCAGGGAAGGTTTTCTTTTCTCTTTATGTTATAGAAGAGACTTGTTTCTACTAAAAGGGGTATAAATGTCCCCTGCTGTCATCGCAGCTAATACAAAATAGACGTTTACTGAAATGCAGCCATGAATAAGGATACAGATTCCAGCCAGACTATTTAAGCAGACGGCAGTCAGGCTTTTGTGTGGCATAATGGATGGAGGGGAAACAGTCTCTAGGAGTCCAATTTTTAAAAAATAATCACAAGTAGTATCCAGAGGAACAATATAGACAGGAACATCATTCCTATCTTAGCTACTGATCAGAAATAACACCAGTTGGAAAAGAAGAGGAAGTGGGGGATAGAAACCACATCCTCCCTAAAGTTGGGTGGCTTCTTATTTATTAGTATATAGAGTAAAATCTGTATTATTCATATCACAAAATGTAGGTTCATTCATTCTCAGCAGTACTTTAGGTACCTTCTTAAACTCCAGAATTAAAGAGCCCATCAAGTATTATTCACTTTTTATATGTAAAAGTCAAATTCAAGACTATCAATTTAGACTCATTATCAAATTCTATCATAATAGGCTTATTCTGCTTAGGTATGCAAGCACATTACAGAACAGCATGGCTAGTTCCCTTCTCTGAATTCACATAGCACTTTAAATCCCCACCAAATGATTATATATCCCTTTGTGTTGTGGCTTGCAATTTATGAATTAATTCTACCCCCTCAGGTGGTCGGAGAGTCTTTGAAAACAGGAATTGTGTGTTGCAAACAGGAATTGCATGTTACATTATCTTGTACAGTGGAATAGTACAGTAATACAAAGCTTCATAACACAACAAAATCCTTACCCTACACCAAACTCCTTCAAATGTAGCATAGAAAAGTTAAAAAAAAAATAGTCTGAGGTATGAATTCTTTTGTTTTTTGCTTTTTCTTCCTTTCCATCTCAGATACCCCTCCAATATCAGAAAAGAAGGTAGCTTCTTCCTTGCTAGAGTCAGTCTTTAGCACTTGCTAAATTCGCATCACTTAAGTTCTGTAAAACAAGGCTAAAAATGTCATTCTCACAGGATAATTGTAATCATCAAATAAGTTCAAACATAAAAACCACCTCATACAGCTCTAGGCACCACACAGCAGTCACATAACTACAGATAGACAGATAGAGACAGAGAGAGATGTATGGGAATGTATAAAATAAATATAGTCTTCAATGCTAAGGACGTGGGCAAAATGGAACGGTGAAGCAGGAATGGTGTCTAGGAAGGCCTCCGTTCTGAAACTAGTTATTAAAAATGGAGGAGGCGATATGTTCTTGTGGTTAGAAGCGTAGTTCTGTATCAGGCAGCCTGAGTAAAAATCCGAGCTCCGTTCTTCCTGCACATAGGGCACTCAGCAACTCCAGCTGGATGTGTGCCTTCCACTATAAGACAGGAGCGGGAGATGATGGCCACTAACCCAGAGGGCCACTGTACTCATGGAAACAAACCGAACGAAATACTTGGCATAGCACCAGCCTCATATTGCTCTTCGTTTGGTTAATTTGGGTCTATTTCCTAGGTTGGGCAGTTTGTTTGTTTTTCATTTTGTTTTTTTTACAGAGTTTAACAGTAAATTGAAGAACACAGCATAGGATTTGAATGTGATATACTGTGACAGTTAAAGACAAACAATGGGCTGGTTAGAGTAGACATGTCTGGGCTGGAGAAAGAGACTGGGAGAGACTCCTTAAAGACTGCACCAAAAAAAATGTTGGCTCCAATAAGGGAAGGAGGAGCTACACTTCCCATAACTGCCACCCAAACAATGTAAGTAAATAAAGAAT
The DNA here is from genome assembly GCA_002007465.1 of Ailurus styani. NCBI lineage: Eukaryota > Metazoa > Chordata > Mammalia > Carnivora > Ailuridae > Ailurus > Ailurus styani. The sequence continues at coordinate 3,764,492 of LNAC01000106.1, forward strand.
GGGCCCACAAAATCCAATAAAAGGAATTTCTTCCCACAGGGAAGACATGTAGTTATCTGTACCCGACTGAGTGATGTACTGTGTAGATGACAAGTTTTTCTTCCTATGGGACCGTCTTTGTGTTGCAAACTAAAGGGAAAAAATTCAATGCAGAAACAAGTGGAAGCTTCGGTCAGACACTTAATCATGCTCCTATGAGGATACTGGTGCCCTTTATTGCTGACTCTTTTATTTCCAAACTCCCCATGGCGCCATATTCCAGATAAGTTACTTGTTAGAAATAATGTTCTTTGCATTAAACATACATTTTCTTTTCTGTAAATAGGCTCTGCTTTCTACTACAGATGGTGAGCTGAGCTGGCTTCCTGACCTGGCCTTTTGCTATGGAGTCTTTTGGATTTCTGCCTTTGGCACAAGTACAGATGGACTAATTTTTTTTATGTACTTTTTTTATTATTGAAAAAAAGCTTTAGCTGTTTTCTGTTACATTTCTATTATTCTATAAAAAATGTAGTTTGAAATTTTATCAATTTATAACATATAGGAATCGACCTGTCAGATAAACAATAAATAATCTTTATGAATGAGTAAATTAAATTAAATTCTACTACATTTATGTGAAAATATTCCTTGGGTGTCATGACAAATAATCTCAAGGTCATCTTATTTTTTATTTAATATAAAACGTGTGCTCCCAGTGCCTTTCACTAACTGCAATGTGACCATATTTATTCTATAATGTATCACTAAAACAACAAAAAAATTTTTTTATAAAAAAATATTCTTACAGGGGTGCCTGGGTGGCTCAGCGGGTTAAAGCCTCTGCCTTCAGCTCAGGTCATGATCTCAGGGTTCTGAGATCGAGTCCCACATCAGACTCCCTGCTTAGCTGGGAGCCTGCTTCCTCCTCTCTCTCTGCCTACTTGTGATATCTCTCTCTCTCTCTCTGTGTCAAATAAATAAATAAAATCTTTAAAAAATATTCTTACAAATGGTATTAATATTGGACAGAAAAAAGCATTCATTCAAGGTAACCCAAAACTTTGAAGGAGATTAGGAATGATTTTGAAAATTGTACATTTTTTTAAAGATTTTATTTATTTATTTGACACAGAGAGAGAGAGAGAGAGAGAGAGAGAGAGAGAGAGAGAGAGCACAAGCAGGGGAGCAGCAGGCAGAGGGGGAGGGAGAAGCAGTCTCCCCGCTGAGTAGGGAGCAAGACGTGGGGCTAGATCCTGGAACCCTGGGATCATACACGAGCTGAAGGCAGACGCCCAACCAACTGAGCCATCCAGGTGCCCCTACATTTTATTATTAATAATGAAATGGCAAGGGTCAATTTTTATAGGTTCTAAACTAAAAAGGCTGTCTAGACTCACGCCAACTATTTTGGTTCTTTAGCAAAACTTTCAAAAAGACTTATGTGTGTATATGTTTGTGTGATAATATTTCCATAAAATATTCCCTTCTAACCTGCCTTAAATCAACTCATTATTTGATCAAGTCAGTCATATAATCAAACATGAATTCGTAAAGGTTTAATTATCTGTTGATTATGTCAATTCTTCTGTTGTCCATTTAGTTAATATTTTCATGAAAACCTGGCTAGTCTAAGGTCAGTGCTCTAGTCATCTGTCTCTAATGACCAGATCTGTATGTTGAAACACACGAGTAAGATGTCATTATTTCACAGGATGTTTAGCAATGTCTAAGCATTCAATTTGCTAATCAGTTAAAGAACAATTGATTCAGCTAGAAACGAGGTCATGTTTCTTCAATATTCAAAACTAAAATATAGGAAATTTTCCACTTTCTTTTGTCCCCATTTAACTAAATCAAATTTAATTTCACCAACTTATGCATAAATTGTCTTTTCTAATATGAAGGAAAAAATCAAGAACCTAAGTGTGTTCTTAAGAAGCTAACTATGAATTCCAATGAGTAATCAAGTGACAAGTATATTAAATTAAGAGCTAAGAGTCTTGTTTCCTCATAAGTAAATTTTTGAAAACATTTCTCCCTTTTTATTTTACTGCAGAAATTAGAAACAGGAGAAACACAGCAAAAACTCATGCCATATGCAAAATATTATTGTAATCAGATAGCCAATGGGAGAGAAAAGGGAAAAGAAATGAAAGAGTTATGATACAGATATGTTCTTTGGTAGAAGACAAATTTGCAGAAAGAATCCATCAACAAACAGAGAGCCGGTAGTGTGACTAAAACTTGTACATATTTTACATCTGCTTTTTATCCTCTTCCTGTCAGATTTTTGTGAGAACCTATATTAGCTCTAAAGGAAGTCTTAAACTTGCTATAATCAGGCACTAATGGCTTTTCATTGTTTTGTTTTGTGTGGATTAGGAACTGAAGGATTTGAAGTTGAATTCTTAAACTCCTCACACACCTTACCAAAAAGCTAATTAAATATTATCATTTCATTTTTTATCACTATAGAAGAGTTTTCATTTCTTAAGATTTTATATAAGTGGAATCATACAGGATGTACTCTTTTTTGTCTGACTTTTCAGTCAGCATAACTGTTTTGAGTTTAGTCCTTGTATCTATCACTTGTTCATTTTTATCATAGGATGGTATTCTACTGTATGGTTATTGTCATTGTTTATCCATTCCCTGTTGATGGGCATTTGGATTCTGATGGTACTCTCAACTGGGGAAGGGGTGGAAGTGTTGTAGGGGTAGAAGGAACTATAAAGAGGCTCTAGAAAACATTTGGTGATATATATAATATAAATAACTGAATATGTATGATGATCTTGATCGTAGTGATGAATTCATGGGTACATACATATGTCATTAATTGATTAAACTGTACTCTTTAAACATGTGTAGTGATAAAATATCAATGATTGGTCTTTCTAATTTAATTTCCATATTCCTAATAAGAATTCTTCATTCTGGGCGCCTGGGTGGCTCAGTGGGTTAATGCCTCTGCTTTCGGCTCAGGTCATGATCTCAGGGTCCTGGGATCGAGGCCCGCATCGGGCTCCCTGCTCAGCAGGGAGCCTGCTTCCCCCTCTCTCTCTCTGCCTGCCTCTCTGCCTCCTTGTGATCTCTCTCCCTCTGTGAAATAAATAAATAAAATCTTTAAAAAAATAAAAAAAAAAAAAAAAAAAAAAAAAAAAAAAAAAAAGAATTCTTCATTCTCCCATTGTTAGGAAAAGATCTGGGTAGATATTATCTCAAACGTAACGACAATAATGTTTTCTCTCAGTATATAATTATTTCTTCCTTATCCCATTCTAAAAAAATTATTGTCATAGGTTTCTATAAATGTCAAAAATAATTTTGTTGCCAGATAAAATTTCATTCACACATTTACCTTTCCATGAATAAGGTATAACTTACTGTGGAAAATATGCTTAGAGGCTGTACTTTTAAAAATCTAGTTCAGATTTCTCTCCCTGACATTTGGCTACATTTTTATTCTGCTCCCTCACATAATGTTCTCAGGCAATTATTTTTTTTCTCTTTTTCCATGTATCCTGTCTGGCCTGGTGATGTATTTTACCTCTATTTTATGGACGTGGTGGAGAATGCTTAATTTAAGCTCATGATGTGAATACTGCCAAATGTCATTCAAATAATTTTTTAAAATACAGATTTCATGATTCATTATAGAGATTAAAATATTACCGAAGCTGTAACTAGAGGTTCAGCTGAGGAGATAGTTAATCCACATACCTTGTAGGCATAGCCATACAGCTGATGAGTTATTCAGCATTTGGTTGAAAGCAAATTCAATAACCTGATAGACTAATTTTTTGTACTCTTTTAGTGTTTATGAAGCATTAACAACAGTCGGGTGACAATTTTGTGTGATAGAAGATAACTTCTTGTACCTTATGGCCCCTTGAGAGTAAATGCAGAACATCACGGCAAAGCAGCAATGAATTATATATTGAAATTAACTGCTCCCTTGAATGTTTTGTAGATTGATAAAGAATACTAAAAACTAACATATTGACAAATATTGATATTAAAATTCCCAAACTTACTTTTATGAAATACATATAATACTTTGGTATTGAAAATGAACACTTGGGGTGGTTAGGTGGCTCAGCAGGTTAAGCGTCTGCCTTTGGCTCAGGTCATGTTCCTGGATTCCTGGGATCAAGCTCCACATTGGGCTCCCTGCTCAGCAGGGAGTCTGCTTCTCCCCCTCTCTCTGCCCATCCCTGCTGGTATTCTCTCTCTTGCTCACTCTCTCTCTCAAATAAATAAGTAAAACAAAGTCTTAAAAGAGAGAAAATGAACATTTTAGGGACACCTGGGTGGCTCAGTCAGTTGAGCATCTGACTCTTGATTTCAGCTCAGGTCATGATCTCAGGGTCATGGGATTGAGCCTCATATCAGGCTCCCTGCTCAGAGTGTAGTCTTCTTGTCCCTCTCCCTCTGCTCCACCGTCCCCAACTCTCAGTCTCTCTCAAATAAATAATAAATAAACTCTTAAAAAAAAAGAAAATGAACATTTCTAGGTTTCATGTAAATTTTAATTGTCACTCTTGAGAACTTGGTTCTATTTAGGTTGATTTTTTTTAAAAAAAATTCTGTCTTTAGCAAACATTTATCTTACCTAAACTGGACATAAAAAATTTTAAAGTTATTCATACGAAGAAAATGCAATAAATGGTGTGTGAGCCTGGTTTTGAGGTAGGAAACGAGGGAGACCTAAGGTCTGTACCTAGAGTAACCTCCAAGCTAGATGTGTGTGACTTCTCTCATTCTCAGTTTTCCTACCTTGGGGAGGAGAGATGGGGTGGCTGGGTGATGGACACTGGGGAGGGTATGTGCTGTGGTGAGTGCTGTGAATTGTGTAAGACTGATGAATCACAGACCTGTGCCCCTGGGGCAAATAATACATTATATGTTAATGATAGATAGATAGATAGATAGATAGATAGATAGATAGATAGATAGATACAGGGTTTGGTTAATTGACAAGTTTCTTTTGAACTCTAAGATATACCATTAATTTTTGTCTTTTTAGAAGACACTTCTTAAATACCAAAGTGTATGTTTGAGGAGAAAAAGATTCAGTTAATAGAAGGTTTCTGACAGTACAATGTGAAGATGAGGAAAGAGTTTTGGAGGAGAGGAGGTGGAATTATTCAGGTTTGCGGGTTTCTGCACTGATTTACTCATTGACAGAACCCATGAATGCTTACTTTTCCAACCTTCTGCCACTGTAGACAAAGCCCAGGGCACAAGAAGCCATTATACCATATGCCACCTGTCACACATTCTTAAGAGTTAATAACATATCAAAACCTTCCAAATATCTTAAGTCTAGTTATTCATGACAAAATAAGGCATCTGATTATATAATTGCAGTTTAAATGTGTTGACATATACTTATTTAACCTGTTTTTTTTCCCCTATACTTTGTTTTTGTTTTCAATTTGTTTGGAAATGCCTTAGTTTCTACTCCATCAAGATAAATGACTGAAATAAATTAATGTAACATCTTTATTGATGTACCTTCATATTTGCAATTCACTAGTGAGAAAGAATATGGACTCAAATTTGTAAGGTGGAAAATATTCTTTCAGTTAAAGGAGTTTCTAAGTCAGAAAGCAAAAGAAAAAGATTTGGGAATTGAAAGGATCAATCCCAACCACTAAGAGCTAAAGTTAATTTCCTGCCAATGGTGGTGAAGGCAGTGATTAGAGGAGATATGCCTTTGCATTTCCAATGTGGAGCTCCACACAGCAATGTTCCAAGTCCAGAGCGAAGAATTCAGTCACTTTCCAAAAAAATCAAAAGCCTCTGAAATTTGTGCTTTTGCAAATAAAATGCCGAGGGTAACTTCAGAGTTATATTCCAAGACAGTCATCAAGGTTGACAGAATCTATCAGGTCTTGACAGAAGGATTTAGATTAAAAAGGCAGGGGTAGAGAAGTTGGTTTGTCCATCAAGGTCCTTGGAATGATTGTTTCCTTGGAGTTTAAATTGCAAAGGGCTTTTATTATTTCTAAAGTGAGCAGAAGAAAAGTGATTTTCTCAGGTGCCAAGAGATGTATTTATAGATGCAACACAACTACTAAGCCATATCACTCAAGGCTCATATAGGTGAAAAAATCTATTGTTTTATTTTTCTAAACCTCTTTTTTAATCAAGAAAAGATTACTATTGGGGAAGAGTTATTTATTTTAAAATCAGAAGGCTGGCATAGGGCTTATCAGGAACTACTGCTTGGGTATGGACAAAGTTATATGCCCTTTTCTATAACAAAAAAGGGTTGGGGCAAGAACATAACCTTTAAAAGGAATACAAATAAAGGAAAAGAATGAATTCTGAACATTTTTATATTCAGGTGTTTGGTTTTAGGCATTTGGATACATGATAAGAATAGTTTAATTTCTTTCTTTCTTTTCTTTTTTTTTTTTTTTTGCCTCTGATTCTGGGGCTAGTTCCTAAAAGAGAGTGATACAAATCTTACTATATCAAACAAGCAGACTTTTCCTATACAAGAATAAAAATGTTATTTATAGTGAGATATTTTCTTATTCACTCAAAGACTAACTTTAAAGTAGCACAGAGGAAACTTGCTTTTAAAAACTTCATCCTTGGGACGCCTGGGTGGCTCAGTAGGTAAAGTGTCTGCCTTCAACTCAGGTCATGATCCAGGGGTCCTGGGATAGAATCCTGCATCTGGCTCCCTGTTCAGTGAGGAGCCTGCTCCATCCTCTGCCTGCCTCTCCCCCTGCTTTTGCATATTCTCTCTCTCTCTCTCTCTCTCTCTCTCTCTGGCAAATAAATAAATAAAATCTTTAAAAAAAATAAATAAAATAAAAAGATCATCCTTTTTTTTAAAACAGGAATTAGTACTTTAACTGTACTGTGTATAATAATATTTCTAAGGTATTTCCTAGATAAGCATCTAGGTTAACAGATATGCTTTGGATTGTCTCCTATGATTCTCTAGAGCAACTTGAGTCTCAAACTCTAAACATGGTAACAAGTGGGTAGAGTAGCTTGCATGGAGAAGGATAACAGAGTTACGCAAGCTAAGGACCATGACGATGAAATCCATCTCTATAGCAAAGGAAGAACTGGGAATATTTTTTAAATACCAGAAAAAAAAAGCACCAAAAAAGAATTGTTTGCAAATACCGAAGTCGCGAAATAACACGAACACAGAACTCAAAGAGAATAGAAGAGAAAGGAACTAACATTTAAGGTTGACATACCCTATGTTACATGCCTTATAAAAACTTTGTATCTTATAAAGACCTTTATACCACCCATGAAATGAATCCATGAACTGGATTCTGTAAGTTGCTCTACTAGGTCTGTACTTTTCCACTCCTCTTAAAGGAAAATTCCGTATATTGAAAGCAAACCAAAGGGTATTGCTTTAAATGATGTGTGTACTCGTGTGCGTGTGTGCACATACATGTCTGTGTGTCTGTATACGAAGGGTTGGAGTCCTGCAACCCCTGGGCTTGTCCAGAGCACTCTTGAGCATCTCTGCTCAATGTGGAAGCTCAGTTAGGCCATCTCTAAGGGCTCTTTGCCTCACAAACCCAATCAGTGCATCATCCTATTCTGATCTTACTCCAAGCCACTTTTTCTACATCTAATCTTAAACTGGACCAGCCTTTGCAGGATGGAGGACCAGGCAGTAGTTTGCCTGTTTATTGGAATTTGCTAGATTTCACAGAGACAGCAGCTTAAAAAAGGCTAACTGTATAAAAGGTTGGAATGAAGGGCCGACAAAAAAATTTGTCTTTGCCTGTCACTCCTGCTGGCTTCCAAATGACTCAGGCCTCCCAATAAGATCCCGAATTTGGAAGCTGCATTTTCAAATACCAGAAGGATTTAGACACGAGTGTGCAGATGGTTGTATAAATAAAATGACTGTCACTGACTTATTTTTCTTCATAAAATGAGTGCTATGATTCTGGCTAATCTTGTCACAGCCTTTTTACCATTAAGGCAGGCATTATTTGAAAATTAAAAGCATTCAATTTTTCATTCACATCTGAATTTTGCTCTATCTGAACTTGCAGATGTACTTAGAAATACAGGATTTGGAACTAAAGAAAAAAAAATGAGTGACCAAGGAGAAAACCTGCTACATCCTTCCTTCCTTAGAGAAAAAAAAAATATTTTTAAACAGGGAATTAGTTTTATAGATTTTTTTTTCTACCACTGTTATCCTGACTTTTCTCCTACATGGATGGGCAGACCAAGCTAGATTATTCCTTTGGGATTTTCAGGCATCCTGTGTGTGCTCCAATATATCTTACGTATGGCTGCCCGATAAATAATGTCATTTGGGTCACCTGCCTCCTGAACAAAATACATATGCTTAATTCCTCCATGACTGATTCCATTAGCCTCTGTAGTCTTGTTCCTCATGGTACTCCTGTATATATTCCTACCAAGGTAAATGACTCACTATTTAACTCTCAATATTCATTCTTTTCCCTCCTCTGTACCTATGCTTTAACTCTTTTTCCTAGAATGCCATTCTTATGCCTCATTATGTTTATAATCAGCCAATATTCAAGACTGAAATCATCTGCTAATTGCTGAAATCAATTCCATGGTCTACTAGGGTCACACCTGGCAAAAGCAACCCTTTGCCATTAGCCCCCATTGCCCTTAAATTCTTTTCATAGGATCTGCGTCAATTCTTCATTGCACATATACCTGGCCTTTAGTGCCTATTTCTTGAAAACACTGATCATACCCATGTTTGGTAGGATTTAACACTTTTGCTAGTACAGAGTAGACATTCAAAGTATACACTTTTGAACTAACAATTGGGCAGAGAAACTCTACCTGTAGCCACAACACAATCCTGAGCAGAAGCAGATAACTGGTAAATTAAATCAAAGAATATGGACCAGCAATGCAAATATTCCATTCAATTCTGATCATTTCTACTGAAAAATAGTTTTCCATAATCATGGCATATCTCTCTCTGTTACCCACCTTTATGGAAACAGAAGCAGAGAAGGACTCAGGTTGTCTGTGTCTCTTAGTTCTCAGGAAGAAGAGACAAGCTTGTTTATTTACAAAGTAAGTGAATTTCAAGAAAAAGTGAATTTACTATTCCCTCTTTTTTTTTAATATTCCCTCTTTTATATTAAACAGTGTGTTTCCAAGAGCTAGCTGTAAAACATATTCCTCCAGGAGTGTTGGCCAACAATAAGAAGAAATTATTTCTTGGGTTTTTACCTAGCATATGCTTATCATGGGCAGTAGTCACAGCTACACTAGTCCTCTCTTACCTTGTCTTGCACTAAATTCTTCTACTGCCACATACAATTCTCATGAACATTATAGTAGGTTGTACTTGTTGAATTTGGATTGCTGATAAGGTCAAGCTCAAATTAGCTTAGCCTTTCTTTGGAGAATGTGTTTTAACAACCTCTAAGTAAGTGTCTCTTCACATGTTATCCCAAGTTTTGATTCATGAATGCCACCCATTCTGCTGTGCTTCTTAAAAATAGAATGAATAAAAGCAAGTGATTTAGTATCTATAATTAGATAGCACACCACTGTAATAGCATCTTTAAGAAAGGGCAATTTCCTATTTGATCTTGTTTGAATTAAATGTCATCTGCTCAAAGTTAATTTGTTGGAGTTTCTATTTGAATTTATCCTCAATTCAGAAAGCCTACAGGTTGAAATATTAAGAATGTATTCTATTGATTTGGTGGCTTCTAGAGAATAAACTGGCACATAACACATCTCTTAGGAAGTTGTTCCTAGCAAGAACATTTATTCAAGTGCACCTTATTAAAACATAACTTGCATACAGTCAGGAAACAATTCATCAACTTGGTTTAGACGAAGTGGACCCATCCTTTCAGCCGGCATACAGATCTAAAGCGGAACACCATCCGTGCTGCTGAATATCCATCAAGCCCTCCCACAGCCCTCTCCTGCAAAGATCATCAATCTACCTCTAATACAGTCTAGCTTTGCCAGTGATAGATACTATCTTAGTGCATTTGAGCTGCTGTAACAAATATCATTCACTGAGTGATTTAAGCGGCACTGATTTCTCACACTTCTGGAGGGTGGGAAGTCCAAGATCAAGGTACGACAAATTCAGTGTCTGGTGACAGCCCACTTCCTGGTTCAAGGAATGGAATTCCACTTCAGAAGACATGTGGAAAATATTCAACATAGTTAATGAGCATTTCTTGCTGTGTCCTCAGATGGGGAAAAGAGCAAGAGAACTTTCTGGGGTCTCTCATATGGGCTCTAATCCCATTCATGAGGGCTCTATGTGCTCATGACCTAATCACCTCCCAATGGACCTAACTCCAAATACCATCAAACTAGGAATTTTAACATATGAATTTGGGGGGGGTGCAAATATTCAGTCCAAAACTGGTTTCTTCTCAAATTATGGTTATCACATTCATTTATATTATTGCCTGTGATATCTCACTTGTTTTCATTACTGTGTGATATCCCATTATAGGAATATACCAACATTTATTTATCCATTCCATTTTTGAAACACACGTGGGTTTTGGACTATACTGAATAGAACTGTAATGAATATTTTTAACATATCTTCTGAGGTGGAATTACTGAGTTTTAGGGTATAAATATGTTCAGCTTTATTAAATATTTTATTACAGGTTTGATGCAACTATTTTTATGCTTACATAAAATTTAGTAGTCTATAATTTACATTAAATGACTCAAATATTAAAATTTGGGTAAAATCAGTGATAGCTCTATTGGAATTTAGAAATACATGGAAGAGAGATCACTGTTGATTGGTTGGGGGTGGGATATAAAGTAAAATTCTGTAACTTTGAATCATGATTTACAGAGAGCCAGATACATGTTTCACCCAGTCAGGGATTAGCTTTTTGAGTCAAAGAAGTAATACCATTAATTTTACATTCTTTGTTAAATAATGTGGGACAGAAAGAATTTGGGGATTAATTGATGCCCCAGGAGGACTTAAATAGAAGCCTCCAACTGTAATCAGTGCCTCGATTGTTGTTTCTGGAAACCCTGGGTCTCCGTGGCACCACTGGAATCACTCATTACCTTCTGTTTAATGCATTCTCATCAAATACTGGGATAGAATTAGCTCTACCTTTCACCATTTGTTCATTTTGAGGACATATGAGGATGAAATATACAGTATTGGTACCTCAAAATGTTTGAAAAGGCCAATTCCAAAGCTAAGATTGTATTTTATTACTTAAAATCGGATGGAGGGGCAGGAGTGAGGATGGGGAGAAGCCTGCTTTAAATGTTAAATTATGAGTGAGATGCCATCCCCTGAGTTTTGCTTAATCACAATGAATTCTATTTATAAACACCTATATTTCAAATACCATGTTCTATAAATGTAAATTAAGTACGTTAAATTTGCTACACTGCTATAAAACACACCTGGTAGGATATCTCCAAGTTTACTCTATTGAGGTGGCAAAATAATAAAATAAAAAGTGACTCTCTAGTTAGTAAAATGGATGACAAGGCGAAAGAGAAAAAGATACATTGGAGGGAAATAAATCAATAAGGAGTATGCTAGGTGACCTTCTATTTACAGACTGGATTGACTAACACAGGTACAAGCACTCTAGTTGTAATTTTTTGCTTAACTTAAGAGTTTGACTAGGAAATCTATCTAAACATTTTGAAAGACTGACTATACCAACTGCTGTCACTTTCTCACTTTCCATGTACTCCTGTTGCAAACCAGTACCCTTTTCTATCTTCTGCTGAAATGATTCTCTCAAAAGGCATCAAAAAATTGTATTTTCCAAACCAAATGCATCTTCCAAATCCTCATTCAGATATTCTTGTGTCCTCCATTTTTTAATTTGGTATCTGTGAGCAACTTGGTTACCCATTTCTAACCTATCATGCTTCCTTTCTTTGACTAGCTTTATGTAAAATACAGTGCCACAAACTCAAAGTGCCCCTTCAGCTATAGGGTTTGATGAGGCCATGAAGTCTTTTGACAACTACCCCACACTGTAAGTCAATTACACAAGTTCAGTTCTGAAAGTGTCAGGCTTTAATCCTCCAAATAGCTGTTCCTGTGATGTCAAAACCCAACTGCCTGGCATCCCAGAATTTTTTCAAGTCTGAAATGATTCAATTATTAACTGGGGGGAGCAGTACATTTTAGGATTAAGATCTAGACTTTGAATCAGATGACCCAAGTTAAAATCCCATTTTTGCCACTATTACCTATTTTACTTTGAGCAAATTAATCCTCCTAAGCCCTGCCTCCCCATCCATGAATAATGGTGCTATTAATAGCTCCTACCACATTAGTTATTAGAAGGAACAAATAAGGTAATGGATACAAAAGCCCCACATGACTCATATTCTTTAAACCCCAAATAATCTATTATTTTTATTATTCTTACTAGTTTTTGTTTTGTTTTGCTTTGTTTTAAGTTAGAAATGGGGAGAGTATAAATACATTTAGTAAACTAACCAGGAAACAGAGATCAGTGCAGGCTAGAATCAGACCTTATTGATCACTCATATAAACACTTTCCCTGATATTATTCTGTTCCATACTGTTAATCTTACCATGAAAAATCCCAGAATATGATCATGTCAGATTTTCCAGGCTAAGTAAAAGAAGATACCCTAGAGATGCTAGACTGAGGGATGATTGTTAAAAGGTGGATTAAAAATTGCTGGGCTCTTGAATGAGGGAAGACTGACTGAGACAGAGGTGTAAACACTTCCCTCCCCCAATTCCCTCAACTTCCCCATTCCCACATCAGCCCCAGTATAAACTGGGAGAAATACACCTCTACTGTTTCTGAATTCATAGCCTTAAAAAAATGACCAACCTGTGCTCAGGGGGAGCTAGAAGTAAAGTTACCTGCCATTTTTGTTCACTACTACAAAGAATAAGGACAAAGACCTTTAGACATTAGAGAAGCCATAGCTTCTGTAACAAGATGTCTATTACTGAAGGAAATTGATGAATATGTTCCTTAATTAGACAAATCATTCTGGGCCATCACATCAAATTTAAGGTATCAAAAAGATAAAATATCCACCTTCCCTCACTTTGAAATGAAGAGTAAAATTCTGTTACTAATCATACCTATTTCAACTTGATGTGTGTTTTCATGCAACACTTAACGAAGAAAATAAAAAAAAAATTGTGACTACAGTTCAAAGTCAGTAAATACAATGCTTTCCAAATAACTATTTCACAGATTGGTTCAGTCTGGGTTCTAAGTGTACAAACAGAGAGTTGAAGTACATGTATTTGAAGGTCACTGAAATTTGGCTTCTCATTTTATCCTGAGGCCTTTAAAGTTGTTCAGCGAAAACACCCTGAATGGATCTTTAAAGAACCAACTTGAAGGCTTACCAGTAGCTTCTTATCCCTTCCAGACCACAGGGTCTGAAGCCTAGGATGTGGTGGTCCTAGTGCACCATCCTCTGGCATTCAAATTTCTTCCCAACCTGTTTATGTACTTACTCTTGCTACTATATACTGTTTAGTTAAATATGTTATATTGATAAAATATAAGTTTGACATGAAGGAGATATTTCTAGGAAAACCAGGTTTAATGCTTTGGAAATGTTCAAGAATTGATGATATTGAAGTACATGTGAAGACAATGACATTAAAACATTGGAGAGGAACAGCATAAATCTAGAAAGATTTGGCATTCATATTGCTTCGCAAGTAGCAACAAATTTCCCACTCTACTTTGAATAACCTAGAGAAACTGAGGATGATGAATTAGGATATGTTTTGTATAAGAAAATGTAATATGCAAATGTACTCCACTAAGCAGATCCATGCTCAAAGGAAAGTATTTATCTTTACTACAAAAGGTGAAGGAATATTCTGAATTAAAAATCTTCACCTCTGTATGTGTCATGTCTCATAATTTCTGGATTTAATGGACAACATTTTATTAACTAACCAACCAACCACAGTCCCAATGGCATTAGCTAAGAAGGCTGCCCATTACAACTCATGAGGCACAGAGCAAACAACATCAAATTCCCTCTTAAATGCATAAAATTAAAAAATAATTGAGAGGTATTAGCACAACTATAGCTCAATCCTTTCCTATTTCTTTTTCCTTCCTCAATTTAGCTTTGAAATTTGCTAAAATAATGTGGTAGAACAGTTTGCTCAGATATCTAAAAATAACCACTTGGGGATTTCATTTAACTTCAGAAGGTCTGCGAACAAATACTTATTTTCATGCCATTGGTGTGTATTTTCATAACAGGATTTACTACTGAAAAAGCTTATGGTAACCTGTATATAAATTCTATGAAGACAACAGGTGGGAGAAATAAAAGAAAAATGTGCATCTTGTGAAAAGGTAATGGGATAGTTATTTTCTCATTGGATAAGCCTGTTTCTGTTAATGAGATTGTTAATTTCCCTAATCGTTTCATTGAATACCATGTTAAATATGAATTTTGGGTACTCAAAGTTAAGCACAACATACAGGTTTTATTTGAATATGTAGTGTATGTTATTATTAAATCTTTGTATCTGTGCTTTAATGACCATTTTATTTTATCAGTATTGCTAGAAAAGGTCTTTTTTGGTGGTTTCTTTAGTTTGTATTTAAGATTCAATAAAACATGAGACTACTTAGAATAATAAGAGATTTTATGACAAGTTGTATAATTTAATGGTCACCACTCGGGCCCCTCATTTTTCTGTTTGAGATTCAAGCCTTTTTTAATAATGAATGCCATAATTTGTGTTCTACCTGAGCTGATATATGCAGAGTTCAATGAACTCTAAAGCATTTTTATAGCAGGACTTTTCTTTTATCCTTCTCATAAAAGTCATTCTTTAATTTTGGCAACTCTTATCCCAACTGTTCACAATCTTTTAAAAGCATTGTAGAAGAAAGTACACTCTGCATATGTTCTAACTTCCTTTGTTGGGAATGAGTTGCTTTGTTTAAAATACAGCTTGGTGATTAAGTTTCATGCTTTCTTGATGCATAGAAACTCATTTCACGTTGGAATCCCAATATACAAAAATGAATATTCAATGAAAAAAATGGCATACTAGGCAGTATAACCTGAAAGCTTTGCAATTGTGGGAACCAGAGGATAGACTATCCATCCAGCACTACTTCTTTTTTTTTTTTTTAGATTTTATTTAAATTTAAATTAACATATAGTGTATTATTAGCTTCAAAGGTAGAATTTAGTGATTCATCAGTTACATATAACACCCAAGGCTTATTTCAACAAGTGCCCTCCTTAATGCCCATCACCCACTTACCCCATTCCCCCACCCACTTTCCCTCCAGCAACCTTCACTTTGTTTCCTATGGTTAAGAGTCTCTTATGGTATGTCTTCCTCTCTGATTTCATCTTATTTTACTTTTTCCTCCATACCCCTATGCTCCTTTGTTTCGTTTCTTAAATTCTACATGAGTGAAATCATATGACAATTGTCCTTTTCTGATTGGCTTATTTCGCTTAGCGTAATACCCTCTAGTTCCACCCATATCATTGCAAATGGCAAGATTTCATTTTTTTGATAGCTGAGTAGTATTCCACTGTAGATATATATACCATATCTTCTTTATCCATTCATCCACTGATGGACATCTGGACTCTTCCCATAGTTTGGCTATTGTGGATATCTACTACCTTTTCTGAAGAATTACACAAACTATGATGGCGTTGTGAAATCACTTCTTTGACAGAAAGTAGCCACCAATAATCTAAAAGTTATTTTATACACAAAAACAATTTAATTTTGTAAAACTATCCAGAACACATTCTGACAACAAATACATGGGATGATACACAATAGGTCGACACTGACTTGCAGTGATTCTATTTAGGAACTCACTTATTGCTCTTCTAAAAGCATCTAACAGCATTATTGTATATTTGGATTGTTTTACCTCATAGCTCCTTAGAGAAGGTGAATCAAGTTCTTTCTAAATCTACTTTCACAACCAAATCTCTGAACAGAATCTGCTGTTTGGAGTGCAAGATATCTTTAGAGACTATATATAGAAAAACAATTTGACTACACTTACAGTCTTTGGATTAATTTCAGCTGGACATAGGTTAACACATAAATCATTTCAACATGTCTCTGGAGGTGTTTCCAGATGTTTATTTTGGAGTCTTCATTTGATCCTGGTAAAATTTCCTCTTTGGCTTTTTAAAATATGAAAACAAATCTTCCTGAAGCATTCCACCCTTCGTAATTCCAAACCTATTATAAAAATCTCCATCATTGGACAACAGCGCTCAAGAAGACCTCTCATTTCTTTTGATTATTTTCTCTATTCTGCTTTGCAATTTTTTATGTTTCTGTGAGATACAGATTTATAATTATTTTACCAATTCAATTTAACACCTTCTCAAATTATTCCTATTTATCCTCCATGCCCTGTATAGACCTCAAACATTTCATTGTCTGTATAGTGCATGTCATATTAGTAGAATACCTAAAATTCAGATGTAGCTCAGTGGCAAAAGGAATGGCCTACTTATACATACAATTCCATACTGGAGAAGAGGCCAAAAAGCACTATAAAAATCAAACTACTTTTTCTTTTCTTTTCTTTTCTTTTTTCTTTTCCTTTTCTTTCTTTCTTTCTTTCTTTCTTTTCTCTTTTTTGTAGTTTTCTAGTTATAGTATAAGGCAGAATAATCTGTTTGAAACACAAGCTTTGAATCTGGGAGACCTGAATTTAAATCCTGATTATTCTACCCATTAGGCATGTAACAACGGATAAGTTATTTGATTGTAATAAGCTACCATTTCCTCATGTTTTTAAAGATTTATTTATTTGAGAGAGAGAGAACATGTGAACGCAGATGGGGAGGGGCAGAGGAAGAGAGAGTCTTAAGCAGGTTCCACCCTTGGCATGGAGCTCAATCCCACAACACTGTGATCAGGACCTGAGCCAAAACTGAGAGTCAGATGCTTACTTGACTAGGCCATCCAGACTCCCCCACTTCCTCATATTTAAAAGTAAGGTAGAAATACATGTGCTGGGACGCCTGGGTGGCTCAGTTGGTTAAGCAGCTGCCTTCGGCTCAGGTCATGATCCCAGCGTCCTGGGATCGAGTCCCGCATTGGGCTCCTTTCTCAGCAGGGAGCCTGCTTGTCCCTCCGCCTCTGCCTGCTTGTGCTCTATCTCTCTCTCTCTGAAAAATAAATAAAATCTTAAAAAAAAAAAAAAAGAAATACATGGGCTATGACTGCTATGAGGTTTAAATGACATAATATATATAAACTATGTGGTATAGAGCCTGACACATTGAAAACACTTTATAAACTGTCACTATTAAATTTTTCTCATTATTGAGCATAGAGACAAATGGTCCTACAAACCTATAGGATATGGACATATGGTATCAATTCCCATACAGTAAAAGAGGATCGTACTGTGCATCTAAATCATTCACATTAGATTCTTACAGTCTTTAAGAGAGACGCTGTTAGAAACTTTAGGAAGTTTGTCATAAAAATAATAAAGATAAGGCTAAGTTTGGAATTGAATAAAGACATAAAGAGAGTATCTTTTCAGTATTGTTTAAAAACATGATGAAGATTGTTACTGGGAATATCAACGTCCAGAATGACAACACGAGCCACGTATCTACTGTGGCCCTATGGACACACCACTCAAAGAGCATCACAGAAGCTCTGAAGTCTTCTCCCTGAAATCGTACCTTTCAGCCTATGACAACAGAAACGGGAATATTTTAGCATTTTTCTAGTTCGTAAAATATCTAATCTATCAAAGTTGATATACTCGTACTTTTTCCTAAATCCCCATGATACTTTCCTCAGAAATGGAAAGAGGTAGGGCACTTGTGAGATCACATGAATCCTGGCATACAACTACAATTGGCTCTGTTTAGTATTTCTCAGATTGCTGACTTTGGGAACACAGTGCCACATGGCAGTAATGGGCAAGGAAAAAAAGATCTTTTTGCAGTTATTCTCAGGGTTTTTTGTATGCTAATGTCAATGAGACTCTTCTATGGTAGATTATGCAATATTATTAAAACTCATTTGATAAAATGAGAATTGAGTGACATTTTTTAAAATTTATTTTTTTCCGTTGAGACATAATTGACATATGATATTGTATTAGCTTTAAGCATACAACATGATTATCTATATCTATGTATCTATTGATCCAAGTAAATAAATGATCCCCGTAATAAGTTATTACCCGTCACCTCACAGTTACAATTTTTTCCTTGTGATGAGAACTTTTAAGATCTACTCTATTAGCAACTTCCTAATACATAATACAGTATTACTATCTTTGAGTGATATATTTTAATGTTCTTGAAGAATCCTTGAGGAAGAATTGAGAGATACTAGGTTATAAAAAAAAATCCTTTCAAACTAAAGAAATGTAAATTTGTTATTCCCTTGTGTAAATATATCAACTTGTGTTTGTCAAGACATCCAGGGAGAAGAAATGGAGGAAGGAAAAAAGGAAGAAAGAGGGAATGGAGGAAGGGGGGAAGAAAAAAAGAAAGGAAGGAAAGGAAGAAAGGAGGAAGGAAGGAGAGATAGAAGACAGAGAGAAAGCAAGGAAGGGAAGAAGGAAAGAAGGCAAGAACAAAGGAAGGAATGGGAGGGCTCAGTCTTCGAGCATCAGACTCTTGGCTCAGGTCTTGATCTCAGGATGGTGAGTTAGAACCTTTTGTTGAGCTCTGAGCTCAATGGGGAGTCTACTCGAAGATACTCTCTGTTTCTCCCCCTGCTCATGCTCTCTCTCTCTAAAATAAATAAATAAATAAGTAAAATCTTAAAATGAACGAACAAAAAGGAATAGAAAAAGAAGCTGGTTTTAAGTGATTAAAAAGACAATGTCTGCATTTAGAATAATATTTTTTCCTTTTCAATTGAAGGTCTATGTGGAAAAGGTTTATGAAGCAGTTAGAGATTCAACCATCTGCTCTACTGGCTACTCAAACTCTAGATTGTACATGGAAAATCCATAAATATTTCATGGAAATATCTTTATTCTTACAACTGGACAACACTTTCAGTTATAACTGCTTTTTAAATTAGATTTACCTCTGATAGCTCAGGAGTGATAGAAATAAAATAAATAAGCAAAGGAAAGAAAGATGACACTAACCCATATGGAACTCACTTTTTTTTTATCTTAGCCAAAAAGGTATATCATCATTGTGTTGGCTGATTCTTTAACATTTTCTCTGCCTTACTGAAAACCGCCTCCCCAAAAAAGGAATAAAGAAAAAAAAAGGGGGGGCGGGAAGGAGTTCCTCAATTTAAAAAGTGACATACATTAATCACAACGTTTAAGAAATACTGGGCTCCTATGCCTGTTTTCAACTGCAAAAGTTCTTAAAGTCACCAGTGGCCTCTGCTGGCAGCTGTGATTTCACTACAGGAAAATATAAAGGGGTAGTAAGTACAAAGAATTAAGGAGGATTTTAAGATCTATATTAAATTGGGTCATTACATTGATTCATTACACTCAATCAACAAGTACACTATATTTTCCTAGAATCTATTTTTGGCTCAAAAGCTACTAAGGAGCTTGACTCGGGTCATAGAGCTAGAATGCATTTGAAAAACTATTGTGTTAAATAATATCTCCATAGTCATCACAAATCCCAAATTTGAAGTGCTGCCTATGTTCATAAAATGAACTTATAATAAAGGTTCAGAACTAATTGCAGAATTAAATGTCTGAAAAAAAAGGAAAAGGAAGTGGACTAGGGAGATATATATCTATATTTCTTATTTCAAAATGGTGACCAGTTGTAGCAAATTATATTCACATTCAATAAAACTTCTCTCTTTTCCCCGATAGAGATGTTGCTCAGACTACAGTATAGACACTAAGCTGACTCCATAATAGATACTATTAGAATGTCAAAAATAATATATCATGTGACAAATCCTAAATATGTTCCTTTTATCCATCATATTGTACAGTCATTATCCATATAGGCCATTATCAACATGCTATCTGAAATTTTATTACATGTAATACATGTGGATAAAATTCACAATCTCATGTTGGTATAGACATTAGCCATTTACAGATTACTATCCTAATACATCTCCTAGGTCAGAAAAGTCTCTGAAATCTAATAAATATATGACTGAATATTTTCATAATTTAATATCTCTTCAAACTGGAATTAATAATGTTCACTTTTACCCAGATATTGAGATATTTTACCAGTTTTCTACAAAAAGGTAAGAAATTCTTTACCAAAAAAACCCCAAGAAGCAAAAAACAAAAAACAACACAAGTTTCCTATTCAGCAAACAATACTTTAAGCAAAAGCAATAAAACTTTGATTTCTTCAGTAATTGTAATTCTGCTTTTACCACCTCTAAATTAAATACTAATAAAATCATGCATGCTTTTTATTGTGCTAGCCATTGTTTCATGTACATTAGTTAATTCCAATAGAATTGTTTTTAATATAAAATTGCAAAGCATTGAGTTCATGTCACCTAGGGAATGTTCTGCGGGCTTATATTTCAAAGCTTAGCACCAAATTTAGTATGTATAGGTTCAAGAAGAGTGTTGACAGGCCTTTCTCTAGATGAATCCTGCTGGGTTTTAGAAACTGCTTGATTTCAGAAGTCATGCTGTGCTACTAATCAGAGCAGAATTGCACAATATGTTTTCACATGCTACAGAGGTCTTTCCACACAGCTGTGGGAGCCAGGCCCTGGCTCTCAGGCAGAAGCCACCAGCCCTTCCCCTCCTGGTGAATGGAATCCTCACCACAGGACAGTCTCTTTAGGAAAGGTGACTTAGTACGGCAGGATAAGGTCTCCTGACAGGAGGGTCAGCTTTGTCTACCGGGAACGAGTGAATAGCAGGACTTGAGAACTGCAGTTTGTAAATAGCACTAAATATCAAGATTCTAGTCTTAGTTCTGCTACTAAGCCATATCACTTCTGGCTCTGTGACTTTTGGTCTGTCAATTCTACTCCCTCAGCCTCAGTTTCTTCAACTAGCATAAGTGAATAATCACCCGGGATGGCAGCAAGGACTCTGTACTAGAAGGTGCTTAGGATGAAGAGGGCAGTCCGTTCAGAAGTCAGTTTAATAGCTATATAAATAATGACTATTTCAGGAGAAAGGGTAACCAGAAAGTCAACCCGCCCCCCCCCCAAAAAAAACCCATACAAACTAAGGTATTCTAATCTGATAAATGATTTTATTCTTTCTGATCAGTGTCTCAGAGCTCTGGTCTGCTCATTCACGTAAAATCGGTTCATCTTGTTTACAATATTAAGTAAGTTTCATTTTGCAACCCTGTGTTATTTAATGGTTACTGATAAGTTTAATGTGAATTTCAGTGACTTTGGTATTAAAGTTCTAAATTGTTTTTTTCATGACTGGAGAATTTTACTTTATAAGGTTTACTCCAACAATGGGGAAGTACACATAAGGTTTTGAAACCACTGCAGAGCATAATTTTTAAGCATTCTCCAAGATGTCACCACATATGGTTATTCATCACCACATCCCAGAGCATGTCAAATTTTATTAGCGTGACATGATGGAATGTGACAGGAGAGATACTATTGAGCCTGATTTATTGTACACATGCACACATACAAAGTGTAAACAAAGATGTCACATGAAGTGCTGTCTCAAGGTGCAGTTGCCAAAATTACCGACTTTCTAGGCTAAATTACACTAGAATAACTAATTACCAGTTAAGAACTCCTTCAGAAATATATTTAACAATGAGATACCCTAAAGGATAGTGTTCATCCTGGAATTACCACCATTTAAAGGTATCAAGGAGAAGAGAGAGTGATGAGTAGATACGAATGTCACGGCCTCATTCGGTCACACATTCTTACACGGTCACTCAGCTGAGTAGCTATGTCTTTATATTGGGCACTAGCTTGATTGGGATTCTTCTTTGCTTTGAGTGCTCAGAAAATCTTCGATGGCCCTGTAGGAAAGGTGGCAATCTGGGAACGTTCAAATATTTCAAATTCCTTAAATTGGTTCTCATTTTAAATCTTCCCTAAACTCATGGAGGATTGTAACCCATGAATGGAAAGTTCTTATTCTACCCTGCATGTTTTCCTCTTAATTATCGAGCAGGAGGTATGTAAATACTTTATTTCAGGTCAGTGAGCATATTCTATGCCATAATTAAAGTCTTCATGAATTACCTACTACAGGTAAGGAAGTACTCGCTTACGGAATATTACCAGGTGCTAACCCATGAAGTTAGTGAAGATCACTAAGGGTCTGTAATAATAGTAGCCACTATTTAATATACATCCACCATGTTCTGTGCTTTACTTTCACCATCGCCTGTAATCCTCCCAGCTCTCTAAGGCAATGTAATGTAATAAGCACTTTACATGTGAAGAAACTGGGGCTCAAGCTGATCAGGTAACGTGCTCAAGATCACAGAACTAGAAAATAGGAATGCCAGGCTCTAGCCATCTCCAAGGCCCTTGCTCAATCCAGTTTGTAGCACGGACTTTTTGATAACACAAAGATCTGTAGGTCATGGGGTTTCCAATTGCTCATCTACTCTTGGCTTCAGTATGACCCAGCCCGCGCTGTCTCTAGATTCAGAATGGAGACTGAGTCAGAGTGAGCTTACGAACATGAGTGGAGAATTGAAAGATTAATGGAGTTCAACTTTTATTTGGCCCAGACTCACTAATGCTTGTGTAAGCCACCATCTTTAAGATTGGGAAAAAGAGATGACAAACCAAATACATGATACTGAACGTTACTGGGAACCTCTAGGACCCTATCCCCAGGATAATAACTTAGACATTTATAGTGAGTTACGAAATGCATTTTTGTTTAGAAGTTATAAGTGATTTTGGTAAATAGTAACTTCAGGAATGAGCTATATATTATATGATAAGATAAATATTTTATGAAATATTTTCTGAAAACTGATGAAGTTCACAGCAGAAAGTAGTTTATCTTTGCGGGGTTTACCTTTTTTAGGAAATGCATCCCAGAAAAGGGATATGTGAACAGGGTCTTGAAGAATGATGAACCATCTTTCAGGTGGAGAAAGGCATATGTAAGACTATGAAGGGAAATTTTTACTAGAGGGAAATCTTTTTCAATGACATGGGGGATGAAAAGTTGAACTGCAGAAAAGAAGTGTAGGAGATGAACTTAGGAAAGCAGTTTGGATTATAAGATAATCTATATGCTTTAGTGAGTAGAAACTATAATTCGTTGAGGAACGAGTAGGATTTTAAGCAAGGGGAGAAGACTGCTGTTTTGGTGGCCGTGAGAAAGAGAATCAGAGTGGGGGAGAGCAGGGCAAAGACACCTGTGAGGAGGTCATAGCAACAGTCCAACTTTGAGAAGATGAGAGCAGCACTGACACGATGGGCCTGAGAATAGCAAAGAGAAAACATTCTCAGGGATGTTTCAGAGATGAACCTGACAGAACTTGAAAACGGAATGAGTGTGGAGGGTTTAGGGGTTTTAGGGTGGAAAAGCAACTGAGATTTTTAGCTGAGGAGGTTCTACGGAGGGCAGTCCCTTTAAAGAGGATACTGTATGATGATTTGCTCTAGGGAGATAAAATTCAGTGACAAACATTTTGAGTTGAAGAACATCTACATTTAGGAGATGTTTGTACCAGAGTCTGGAGCTCAGAAAAGAGTTTGAGGCTCCAGATAAGAAACTAATTTAAACCAGATTCATACTCTGAGTTTGTTGAGACATGTTCCTTTGTTAAGCCCCAAAAGTTAAGGTAAGGTTAAGTTAGGCTTGTTGTCATAAGAACATCCCTATGAGGCTTTCTGAAATGGACACTATATTCTAAAAGAGTAGAAGAGCAGGTTATTAATTTCTATTAATTGTATTTTATGCTATTAGTCATTAAGCTAAGTATATTTGGCAAGTTCATCCAACTCACAGTGTCAACTTGCAGTACATTTTCCACTTCAAGTTCTATTATTTATTCTCAGCCTTTTTTGAAAGGAATTTTTCAAGTCAAACCTGCTTTCTAGGTTAGGGTCAAGTTCACACCTAACCTATCTATCACTTTCTCTATATAAGCATGCACAAACAAAAGAGAAGATGAAGAACATTTGAACCAGACACTAGAGAGACATTCGGACTGATATGCCTCCCATTGACTTAGTTTACGAGTTTATTTTCAAAGTGAGGCACAACTGTAGTGTGAGTGACGCACAGTGTGGTTAAGTCTAGGAAAATCATGATGTCCTTCTATTTGTGATCTATTGTGTGACACTGTGACACTTGTTCATGATGAAAGGTCAGTGTTAATTCAGTACCAGATCCAGGATTAAACTTTGGAGGTCATAAGATGAGTATAAGACTATACTTTTCTCACTATAAGCACAGCTTTTTGCATTTCAAAATCTTTCTTCCCCCAACATCATGGATATTCTATTCCCCTTAACTTTGTAATAACATTTGCTTTTGGATTGGCTCTTTGTGACTCAGAGAAAGATGACTACCATAGATAATTACTCCATTGTGATTAATGAATCCTTTTCAAAACCGTAGTTACCAGATTGGAAGTCAGATAACTTTTAAAACATCAAAGAATACTATTTATCAAAAGACTTTATTCTTTTTCATTTTGTTGAAAAAAAACTGATGTCCCATTACACTTTAGGAGGTGACAATATGTTCATCAAAGAAGTGTTTTAGTACATGTTTTACAGCTTGTAAAAAGAAAAACGACAGCTACAAAAATCAAAAGCTTTCTCACTAATTGTGGATGAAAAGTGATAGTTGAGAAAGATGAATCACTAATTAGCTTAGGAAATCTTGACATTTCCTTTTTATTAAATAGGATGTGTTAATTAATTTGTATTTCAGATATCATAATTGTGGTTGAAAATGATGTGAAAGATTAAGAGAAATTTAGTTCCTAACTATGCCCAACCTCAGCGAATCCCATCTTTACAGGGAGCTACCCAGGTACTTGTTTTTAATAAATCATATTTCATTTGCATCTTTCGCCTAAATACAAACAGTAGGACTAGCAGAGAGCCTATTCCACAAAAGTTTTGCTCCTGCCTCTCCTCTTGCATCTGTGTTAGTCAGTTTCAAGTAATGAGGGTAGTTGGAGAGCCAGATGTGTGAGATTGAAAGGGACAAGGGGACAGCAAATCCCACAATGGGTTCTCCCTCCTCCCACACCCTCCTCCATCACTGGTTATCAGGTTCTGAATGGTTCTCACTGTGTCCATTAAATGCCCAGTAATGGCCACCCTTGGAGAAGAAAGGTAAGACACAACCACTTGAGCCTATTTTATCTCTGACAGGTATAGAACTTCGGTCTCTCTATAGAACTCTCATTTTCTGCAAACTTACAGATAACTTTAAAGGGAAATATATGTTTATGTTGTCTAAGAGAAGTGGCACAAAAGCAATCCTTTGATTAAAGAAATTCATCATCAGCATCATCGCCATCATCCCTCCAGCAGAGGTTGGCTTCTACAAAGATACAGACATAAGGAAAAAGAGTCAATGCTTTTTGAATACCTACTACATTCCCAGCATTTTCACATACCTCATCTCCAGTCGCTCTTACAGCAACGTTCAGAGGTCTGTCCTACTACTCCCATTTTATAGCTGTGATTATCACAGGGGATCGTAATATGGTAATTTGTACAACTGGAAAATGTCTGCCAAGATTTCAACGTCTTCTTCTACACTACTGTATTACATCTTATCAAAGAAATATCACTGCTCACTTACTCTCTTTTGTTTTGGGTGGGGAACTGTGCTGGGCAGCCCGGAGTCAGTCACTTGCTCCGTCCCGGGCGTGAAGAGGGGGCACTGATGAGCACTGAAGATAGGGTTTGCTTTGCTAGTTTCGTCATTTTGTTTTTCTCTGCCCCGACAAAACACTACATTTTTCCAGTCTCCTTCGCAGTCATGTGTGGCCAGTGAAACAAGTACTAACCATTATGCTGCATGGTCAGGAAAGCAACTTAACGCCTGAAAGGGACACCTCTTTTGCCTCTTGTTTCTTTCTTTCTTACTGCCCATTAGAGTGTCTGGCTCACAACAGGTCCTCAAATGCCGCTTAGAAATTACACGAATCATGCTGCTTGAATCCACTGCAAATTCAAGGTATTTGACCCAATATTTTAAGCTACTACTTTTTAATTTTTTTGCTATTTTCCAAGATTATCTAAGTGTTGTCATTATGAATTCAAACTCTCAAATATAATGTACTCCATGTAAAATCACCAAGTATTGATCTAACTTTGCTGATTCCAGAGAATTTTTTGGAAAACCAAAAACTACTTTCTCTATATAGATATTTTCTTTCTTTTTTAAGTTCTGAAAACAAAAAGCATAGAATATTAACAATATAGGTTCCATTCATTATTTTTTAGTAATACATTTGTTGAACCTGTTAGAGAATTACATAATAAGCAAGTAATTTTCTGTTAATTTATTAAAAATAGAGAAAGGTAATTGAAAAAAATTGTATTTCAATTGCTGAGCATCATAGCTGATCTTGTACTCAAAAGAAAAACATAGAAAAGAAGTTAGAATTTTCTCTAAATATATCTAACTTCATGTTTATTCATTCATAAGTTATATGTGTACAATATGATAAAATACTTGGTTAAAAGTACAAGGAGACAAACCATAAGAGACTTCTAATCTCATAAAACAAACTGAGGGTTACTGGGGGGTGGGAGGGTAGGGATAGGGTGGATGGGTTATGGACATTGGGGAGGGTTTGTGCTTTGGTGAATGCTGTGAAAGATGTAAGCCTGATGATTCACAGACCTGTACCCCTTGGGCAAAGAATAAAAATAAAATTAAAAAAAAAAAAGTTACACTCAATAAAAAAAAAAAGTACCACATAATTATTGAATAAAAATTAAATGAGTAAAGTCAATTGTGTATTCTTTTTTTTTTTTTTTGTAAGGGATGATTGCAGTGCAGCCAACATATTCATCTAACAGCCTTTTTTAAATCTTTTGACATCTTTCCCCTATTTCTCCCACTCTCCACCCCCCGGGGTATTTATCCAAAAATGAAAATAGTAACTCAAAAAGATCGCTGTATCTCTATGTTCATTGAAGCCCTATTTAGAATAGCCACGATATGGAAATACAACTTATATGTCCACCAATAGATGAATGGATAAGTAAATTTGTGATATGTATACAATGGAATATTATTCAGGCATAAAGAAGAATGCAATCTTGCCATCTGCAACAACATGGAGGGAGCTCAGACATTATGCGAAGTGAAATACATCAGATGGAGAAAGATAAATACTGTATGATCTCTCTTATTCATGGAATCTAAAAAACAAACATGAAACCAAAGTCACAGATACAGAAAAACTATTGGTGGTTGCTGGATCGTATGGTAGTTCTATTTTGAGGAATCCCCATACTGTTTCCCACAGTGGCTACACAAATTTACAGGCCCACCAAAAATGCACAAAGATTCTCTTCACTTAAGATATTTGCCAACTTGCTATTTTTTTCTTTTCTTTTTCCTTTCTTTCTTTTTGATAGGAGCCATTCTCATAGGTGTGAGGTCATATCTCTTTGTAGCTTTGATTTACATTTCCCTGATGATTAATGATGTTAAGTATCTTTTTCTATATTTGTTGGTCTTCTATATGTCTTCTTGGAAACATTTCTTTTGAGATCTTCTGCCCATCTTTTAATCCTTTTTTTCTTTTCTTTTCTTTCTTTCTTTTTTTTTTTTTTTTGCTATTGAGTTATAGGAGTTCCTTATATATTCTGGATACTAACCCTTTATCAAACATATAATTTGTAAATATTTTCTCTCATTCTGTAGGCTGCCTTTTTATTCTGTTCATGGTTTCCTTTGCTGTGAAGAGTTTAGTTTGATATAGTCCCAATATGGGAGTTGTTTTGTATTTGTTTTTAATTTTGGTATCGGGTTCAAAAAAATAAAGGTGTTTACTGTTTATATTTTCTTCCAGGAGTTTCATGGTTTATGGTCTTATGTTCAAGTCATTAATCCATTTGGAGTAGAGTTTTGTTTATGGTATAAGCTAGTGGTCCAGTTTTCCCAGTACCATCTATTGAACAGATTGTCATTTCACCATTGTATATTCTTGATTCCTTCATCTTGAGTTAAATGGACAGCATATGCATGTGTTTATTTCTAGCCCCTATTCTGTTCTGTTCATCTTTGTGTCTGTTTTTACACCAGTTCCATTTAAATTACTACAGCTTCGTAATAAGTATTTGAAACCAGGGAATGTGATGCCTTCAGCTTTGTTCTTCTTATCAAGACTGCTTTACCAATCTCTTTTATGTTCATTTACTCGTTCTAGGAAGATATTTTAAATACCTCCTACATGTGGGCAAACAAGGGTTTACAGAAATGAAAAAACTCAATTTCTGTCTACAAGGGGATAAGAGTCTAGGGAAGGGAATCGGGCAATTGAACAAACAAGGGAGTAACATCATAACAGCTACAGAGGAAGTAACACTAGTATGCAGTACATACTAGGAAAATAAATTCCTCCTGAGAAACAGAAGGTCAGGAAACATCATAGAAAAGGGGATGTTTAAAGGAAGTGCTGGTGAAAAAAGCAAGCGTTCATATTCAGAGGCAGGCCTTCTAGGCAAAGATCATAGAATAAGAGATGACATAAAGACAGGAGAGAGACTGGTTCAGAAACTGAGAAGTTCGGGTGGTTGAAGCAACCACTGCACAGTGGGGCTCAGGCGGAGAAGGATGTTGAGTAAAGCAGCCAGATAACCAAGGGCCTCCCATGCTGTGAGACAGACTCGATTAGCAGAACATGCATGCAAAACATGCAAAAACAGGGGCACAGAACCAAATAATCAGGTTTGCATTTTTGAAGCCTTGCTGACAGCAGATTGGAAGACAGTTCTAGGATGTGAGGCTGGAAGCTGGGAGACCAGATAGGCATCTATTGTGAATACCCAAGTGAGACATGGTGAGATGTTCAGCGAAGACAGCAGCATGAGTTTTGAGGTGAGACATGATATTTTAGGGACATGTGGTCATAGCATTCATAGAACTATCAGGTATTTCAACATGGGGCATTCAGCAAACGGAGAAATCTGGGCTTACTCTCTACTTTCTGGTTAGAAGATCAAATGGATGTGCTGGATTTCCCACCACAGTGCGAAAAAAAATACAAACCAGCCAGCCAGAGATAGCAAACATAAGGCTGAATAACTCTTCCCTCTTTCCTTTTTGTGATTCCTGTTGATTTCAAACCTTCTGGAAGTCCAGCTTCCTACCCTCACTCTTCTTTCCTCACCTCTCGAGTCCTCATTCCATGAGAGCTGGTGAGTCAGGGTATCTAATGGGAGTCCCCCCCAAATTTCACACACCATAGGATGAATAAAATTTTTGAGCACATGTTATTTTTATGTTGATGGAAAATTATAAAAAGAAATGAAATTTATAAAGCAGTGTGCTTTTGAGTCTTAGTTTCTAATGTTTTTCTCTTAACACATCTTTTTCTATCGTGGTAAATACACATGAACTAAAATTTATAACCTTAATCATTTTTAAGTGTACAGTTAGGTAGTACTAAGTTCATCCATATTGTTGCACAACCACCATCATCTATCTTCAGAACTCTTTTCATCTTGCAGAACTCTGTATCCATTAAACAATAACTCCCCATGACCCCTGGTAACCACCAACCCTCCTTCTTTCCTCGTTTCTTTTTCCTTTCCCTTTTCCTTTCCTTTCCTTTTTTCATTCGTTCCTTCCTTCCTCTCTCTCCCTCCCTCCCTCCCTTCCTTCCTCTCTTTTTCTCTTTCTTTCACCCCCTTTTTCTTCCACACCCCAGTCTCTGGTAATCATCGTTGAACCTAGAGGACATTATACTAAGTGAAATAAGCCAGACACAGAAAGACAAATAGAGCACGATTTCATTTATATGTGGGAGATACAGAAAAACATAAAGCCAAACTCATAATAATATAGCAGAATGGCAGTTACCTAATACTAAAAATAGTTTATAACCTACACCTAAAAAGAGATATGATACCCTAGTTTTTGTGGTTAAAATCTATGCACACACTCATGGATGATACGCAAAAGTCATAAAAACTAAGACACATGGGCAAAGGCCAGTCAGAACATATGGCTAATGACCTAGAACAGACTCCAGGCTTCATATTCTACAGGTGCTTGTCACCTGGATGTCAGCAGGCAAAAACTCAGAATATACACAAAGATGTCAATCAGCAGCTGTAGTGATTTAGACTACATTTTGGATTAAGAAAATATCAAGGCCAATTTAGTTTAGTTACTATTAGTGGCAAGACAATGAGTAATCGTGTCTTGTATTTTTTATAAATAGTAACAATTTTGGTGAAAGAATGATGCATATTTATGAACAAATTTAAGCAACAGAAAAGACTGAGATATTAAAATTCTAAATCACCTAAAACTGAGAAATTAACTATCA
The DNA here is from genome assembly GCA_002007465.1 of Ailurus styani. Classification (NCBI taxonomy): domain Eukaryota; kingdom Metazoa; phylum Chordata; class Mammalia; order Carnivora; family Ailuridae; genus Ailurus; species Ailurus styani. The sequence goes on from LNAC01000106.1 coordinate 3,794,933, forward strand.
TTTAAAATTTTGCGAACATTATTTTGAACACCTCTTTCTGCATGTGTACAGATAGAGTGTTCAATGGATTGAAAAATAGGATCATAGCCATACACAATTTTTAAATAAAACATATTTTAATTTTATTTGAATATAGCAGAAGAAAGGAAAGAAAATTGAAAAGCAAATTGGTAGTTTGAAGAAAAATATATTGTAGTTTGGATCAGCATTAGTTGACTCCGTGCTATGAAAGATAATTAGCTCCTTTATGTTACTTAAAAATATCTAGCAAAACTCTAAACAAAATATGGCCAGATAAATTCATATAAATATAAAAATTTAAAGTATTTGTAAGTTGATATAAATAATAGTGCATACTGTCCAAGTTGGGTGAATCCCAGGAACACCAAGGTTTAACATTGATACTTCTAGTAGTGTAATTCATATGCTAACAATAAAACAGCAAAGAGTCATCAAAATTGACACACAAATTTTAACAGTCAGCACCCATATGTGACAAACGGGCAACTAAATCAACAAACAAAACCAACTTTGTGTCCTGGTGTATGATCCTTACTTACACGGTGTTCCTCCCCAAGGGTTAATCTTCAACAGCAAAGATGGCCCTTCCATCTCCCTCTTATAGCAGTGCCCAGGGGTGGGGGTGGGTGGGGTGGGTTTAGAGCTCTATTCATAGGCTCTTCGGACAGGGCTCTTGGGACTATTTTCAGGGAAACTACTTTTCATGGAAGGTCAGAATAGTTTTACTTAGATGCTTATTCTCTACTGCATCTTATTCTATATTCCTAAATAATTAATAGATTTACATTTCATAGTAAGTTCATTTACCATCTTCTAGCCAGAAACTCATTATGGATGATAAAACTTAATAATCATGAAAAACACCTGTCAGCTCTCTACTCAATAAAACAAATTCTTTTCCGTGAGTTCAGCTCTACATTGGTGATTAAATTATTTCTTGAGAAGAGACCGTAGTGCTTTTAATGTTTACAACTGTATTTCTAAATGGGAATATGTATAATACAATCACATGGGAACAGATGGATAATGGCACCAATGACAGTTCAAATTAAGTAAACAAATTAATTAATTGGATCAAGGAGTTTCTAATAAAATAAAAGGAGTAAAATCCCTGTGCAGCCTTTACTAGAAATGAAGAAATTTCAAGGGTCAAGAAATGGCACATTTTGTTTTCCCCTAATTCTCACCTGAACATCAAATGTCATATTCCAAATTTCGGATTTGGTGGTGCTGAGAAGGGAGAGTTTCATTTGAGTCTTCCCTTTTTAATTACTTTGAAAAATTGGATCAAAATAAATGTAACATTTTTTCACAATCTAATTTGATTTTCTGATCTCTTTCATCTAAACTTTTTTCCTCTCTAGAATGTCTATTCTAGTATACTTTACAACATTTATACTAGTTCTGATGTATTAATTTCAATTGAACATTTAATAACCTGATCGATCTTTAGACTAACACACCCTAACCACAGATCCTAATTTCTCAAAAGCTCAGAGTGTACACTAGCTTCACAAGTAGAAAAATCACCAAATAATATTTAAGGGTCTCACAATATTCAGACACGATCCAAAGAGGATACCATGTACCCCAATAAAGATTAGCCCCTCAGAAAGCCTGAGCCAGGCGCTCCTTCCTGCTCCTTCTCCAAAACACCGATCTCTGTATTTTGATCTTTTTTTAAGCTTTCCCATTTTGTCTGGGGAGGAAACACTTAATATCCCAACTCCATCTCTTGACTGATAACTTACCAATGACTAAATAGAGAAATATAACTTAAGAAATGACAGGGATATTATAAGGATCTATGACTTCTCTAGTTCTTCTAAATCTTCTAAACAAACATTTTTAAATCCCCCACACTTTACAGATAGAAAGTGACATGCGGAGAGCAAGCATTGCCTGACCTACCTAAGGGCAAAGATTCATCTAATGCAAAAATAGGACTGGAGTTCAGGCCAGCAGATTCCTAGCTCTCTCCTTCTAACAAGACAAGGTTTCTCTCTGTGTTCACTGGATCATCTTAATGAGAACCCATGTGTGTGCTTACATACTTAAAACTTCCTGGCCCCATGGGGCACCTGGGTGGCTCAGTGTGTTAAAACCTCTGCCTTCGGCTCAGGTCATGATTTCAGGGTCCTGGGATCGAGGCTCACATTGGGCTCCCTGCTCAGCAGGGGGCCTGCTTCCTCCTCCCTCTGTCTGCCTCTCTGCCTACTTGTAATCTCTCTCTGTGTCAAATAAATCAACAAAATCTTTAAAACAAAACAAAACAAACTTCCTGGCCCCACCACGCGAAGCATCAGGTTTTCCAGTAATAGAGCCATCTATAATATTCAAAGTATTTAATAATAATTATGGCACAGATAGGGACAATTCAGAACGGAATCAAATCTAGTCAAATCTAGTAAAGGATACCAGCTGTCAACAATGGATGTTTGGTAGTGGTATTTACCAGACAAGTATCACGGCTGACTTCATACAATACCAAGAACCCTGTAGAAGCCCCTTACTCCTGCTGATTTGGTGCTCCAAAATGGGGATCTACAATTTGCTCTCTTGTGCCAGGACTGCACGAGTTTTTGGAAGCACGAAATCTCTGCGATTAAGTACTTACAATGAAAATAGATTTGAGGGTTTTTTTTCTCCATGTGTTAAGTGATAAAATCTTATCTCAAGTTTTAGATAATCACTATTTGACATTAAGATTTGCAAAGTGCCTTGGCATTTCTACAAGAGAGCAGTTTGAGAAGACATAAAATACTGTCTCTGAATATTCATTCACTAGGCATTTATTTACCAAGAAAAATAATAACTCCATTGTCACTACTGATTAATTACCAATACTAACCATCATAGGGTAACTGTAGGAATTAAAAGTAACTATAATTACTTTTAACAGAATGACAGATTTTGACTTTCTTTAAACAGTATTCTAAAAAATGGAAATCCTTGGTCAAGTGTTTATACTTTTATTTTGAATGGATTCCATTTGCAAAGGTAAGCCACGTAAGTTCATGACTGGCAGCTCAAATTTTGTTCTTTTGGGCTTGTTTTCCTAGGAAACCCTTGGGAAATTGATTTGAAATACTGAATGGGAATTCAGTCAATAGACACTAAAAATTTACGATGGACAAATAAGATGTGACCTAGCCCAGAGAACAAAATGAAAGGTTCATGCAGTAAGGTCAGTAGCTCTGACTTCAATTTCAGCTCAGTGGTAACCTTCTAATACCTTCTTCCACTGAGGGACAGGATAAGAAGCCAAAAGCAGAAAATCAGCCTAGGTCTCCTGGGCAGAAAGTCAGAAGTTTCCAAAGAAGCCCTGGGAGTGACTCAAAAAGAGCAACATAATTCTCATAGGCATCTGTCGACTTGATTGTTTATGACTAGCTTGTTCCTTTTTTTTAAGGCAGAAACAGGGGAAAACAGAGAGAAACTTGAGACTTCTTTAAACAGAGGTATTCATCAGAGAATAGAAAAGATCGAAGTGAGTTCACATGAGGGACATTTCAAGAGATGTAGTCAATACATCATTTACTCGATTCTTCCAGGTATTGTCTATCCGACATGATGGCCTATGGTATGTGATTATTAAAAGTTCTATTCACGAACCTCTTAAAACTGCCTGCATTTCAGTGGCAGAGATTTTCTTAGGTAAATCGGGTTCTTTTGATTTCTTTGGAGAAAATATTAATTTTCACATTAGTGTTTATTTTATTCAGAAGACTACTGACATTAATATTTTAAAATAGATAACATTGTTTTGGAATTGCTTCAGTAATATCTACATTTTTCTTTGTTTATAGGAGAGAAAGTTAAAATACAAATAAGATACTGAATTTTACAGGCGAATGAACAACTTGCCTATTTCTGTTCTCTTTTTTCTCATATACTCTTATTGGCTGTTTGTATGTTAGAAGCATCTGGAAGCCACACTGTATTTAGTTATACCATACACACCAGGAACACTTTTATTAGCAACTGATTGAATAATAATTAGTAGCAATAGCTAACATTGGCTGGAAAAGTACTGTGTGTGAGGTGCCCTATTAAGAGTTTCACAAGAATTTACTTAATTAACCATTTATCACGATCCTAAGATAGAGGTCTTTTTTCCCCCAGGTTCTAGTTTAAATTCCAGTTAGTGAGCATACAAAGTAATATTAGTTTGAAGTGTGGAATTTAGTGACTCATCACTTACAAACAACCCCTAGCACTCATCACAAGTCCCTCCTTAATCCTTATCACCCATTTAAACCATGCTCCCACCCACCCCTGTCCAGCAACCCCCAGTTTGCTCTCTCTAGTTAAAGATACAGATCTTCTATCAGGTGCAGCCAGGAATACTGAAATTTACAGAGATTAAAAGATTTGTCCAAGATTACAGGCATCAAAGGTAGCAGGGTTGGACTATGGATCTACGTGAGCTTGACTCCTGAGCCCTATCCTCTCTACATTTCTTCTGGTTGTATGTATGTAAAATTATATAATAATTGCTACTGTATTCAAGAAGTTAAAAAGTAAAGCTATTTAATTCAATATAACTACAATTTTGACATTTCCTCCCTCAGTATTAATACTTTTTTATATCCTCTGCTAGTACTTGCTAATAAGAAAAACACAGGTGCAAGATGAAGGATGGGATCATTATCATCCTTCCACTGACAACAAAACTGGTAGGAATCTGGGCTTTGCTCTCCAATATCTGGGTTGGAAATTCAAAAGATGATTGATCAGTGGTTGGAAGCATACATACATATGGGATTCCTATAATTTGAATGTTTTTTTTTTTCAGGCCTGTCTGTGGAACCACTTTGTGGTCATGTTATTTTTTTATACTTTTCATGTATGAACAACTTAATTATACTATTTATCTTTAACACTTTTAATTTGTAGAGTTCATTTTATCCTCTTTCAACTGAACCTCAGAATACAAAATGGGACAAGTCTCTCCCCATTACAGTTACTTTGATTATTCTGATTTCCTTAATTCCAAAAATATGCAGGAATTACTTTGAAATATTTCAAGGTGTACCATTTTGAGGATGGTCTATTTATATGGCAAACTTTAGGAAGGTAAACTGTCAATGTCTGCATGGCTTTACTTGATTTCTATGAGTCTACAGGACATCCATAGGGAAACTACCTCCAGCTTATCATTCACACCCATTGTTGCGTTTTAAATGTACTGCAATTTAGATGGCTCCTCATTCCAATATGAGCACTTGGAAATACTTGAGTGGCAATTTCTATTGCTATGTTCATTATCCCCACATTTAGATTAATGTCACATCCTAATATGTTTATAAGTAATTCTGTAGTTTTATGGGCACATTTTGCATCCTACAAAATGGGCGTACGATATAAGATCTTTCTTCTGTCTCATTACTGATAAATGTTCATTGATTTTCTTCATCATCTTTTGAGTATGTTTAAATTTACCAAAAAAGTGGGTCCCATCAATATCCCTGACCACGTACTGATGTTTACAGATGTTCCATGGTAATAATGTTTCTAGGGGATGATAGTTTAATGCTTCCCTGTTGGAGGATAATGAGTTTAAACATCATTTGGAAGCTCAATGATCTCTTTATTTGGAGGCTGATTCAGAGTATGCTGAAGATCCTAGTTCACTTTGATTTCATGCCAAAAACTTTCTGAGAGTGGTAAATGCAGCACAGGATTCAGGAAGTAAATGGAAAATATGTCTAATTTTTATGACTTTAAATTTAAAGGTGAAGGAACAGATTTATTTCATTGAATTCTGTAAGCTTTACAGAACTGAAAATCAAAAAAAAAGAGGATTTATTCTTTGAGTTAGTGCACTGATCCCAAGTCAATTATAATGAGTGTCTTTGAGCAATCTACGGAAGGAAACACATTGTATTCATCATTTCTGTTCACTAATATGGAACATAGGGTCTGGTCCACAGTAGGAGATAAGTATACATTTGCAGAATTAATCAGTTAATATATTAAATTGACTTTACGATTACAATCAGTTTATAGAGTATAAACCACTCTTTAAATCAAAATCTGATGGTTTTAAAGGCTGAATACTACTACAATTAGAAAAATCAAAAATTGGTTGTATGTTCCTACCTAACACCATACTGGACACACCATATATGCAAAGTAAATACATAATGTATGAATGCACTAGTAAAGTCATCAAAGCAAATATAACTCCAGTGTTTAAACTATCACACTATTTGGTCACAAATATCACATCTTTATTGTTCAAATGATTGTCTTATCAAGGAATAACCATAGTTTCACTCCTGAATCTTGAAAGATATTCATTTATTACATATGAATACTAGCTCTTTTTTGTTTTTTTTTTCAGTTCTCTGTGAAACATTGTTCTTTGGTGGCATTTTTTGAAATATGAAATATTTAATTGTGTAAAATTTGGTTTGATTTTTTGAAGCTCTATTATCATTTTACATTTCAGAGTCTTCTTGAAAAATAAAATGTTAAAAAAAAATGTAAGGCTGATAGCAGCCTAAAAAAGAAACAGTTCTTTTTTAGGACAATAGAATAATAGCAAACACCCTACTAGATATTATTCATTTTGATCTATTCATTATTTTAAAAGAAAAGAATGCATATTGGCCCAGATCATAAAACTTACCACTATTTGTATGACATTTTTTTCACAAAATAAAACGACATGCATTTATTCATGGAAAATACAGAAAAACATAAAGAGAAAATTAAGTTCATGTGACATCTCTGAATCAAATCACAGTTTTTGTGTTTCTCTAAGCTAATTCAAATGTATTTTCCCTGTTCTTCAGAAATTGTGAAGGTTTCATAAACCCTACTAAGACTTTAGGAAGATAATTATCTATACTTTTTTTCATTCACCAGGAGTAGTTACAAATAGATATTCTTCATACAGGAGGATGAGTTGAATAGACTGTGCCTATCTAATGTTATTAGAGAGATTATTTCTACATGTATGACTTCTATACTGGAAGTAATTTAAGGCAATTGCTACCAGCTCGTATTAGAATAATGCAAAGAAATGACATAAATTCACTGTGTTAAAATTTGCAGGAAAAAAATTGTTCTTGCAAATCTCTTATAAATTATTTTTATTCTTAAAATCTTCAATTTCAAAAGCAAAACTACATACTCATTAGGATAGCTATTATAAAGGAAGAAAAAGAAAGGAAGGAAGAAGGAAGGAAAAAGGAAGAAAAGAAATGAAAACCAAGAAACTAACAAGTGTTGGTGAGGATGTGGAGAAATTGGAGCCCTCATGCATTCCACAAATAAGTTCAAAGCTCATATATTTTAAACCAATTTTCAAAGTGAAAAATAATTCTAAGACAAAAATGCACTTGCTATTTCTCAGTTGTATTTTTACTGTGATAAGATCAATAAAAAAACAAATGAGAACTTCATATTGTTAATTTATGCCAGTTTTAAATGTGTTTAGAACATATATAAATCACTGATTTTTTTCTTCTCTTTTGTGGTAAACACATCTAAGCTAGTGAGAGACCCATTCATATTTCCTGTCAGACAAAAACATATAGAAAGATGTAGATAGGACTTATGTGATACCTTTTCTTGTAACAAAAATATACAAATATATACATATTTAGAGAGAGAGAGAGAGAGAGAGAGAGGAGGGGCAGAGGGAGAAGGAGAGAGAGAGAATCTTAAGAAGGCACCATGCTCAGTACAGAGCCTGACACAGGGCTCGATCTCATGACCCTGAGATCATGACCTGAACTGAAACCAAGAGTTGGAGGTGTAACCAACTGAGCCACCAGTCACTCCCAATGAAATAACTAAGCCCTCACTAAAATATTCTAAAATATCAAGTTTGGTAATGAGAGAAAATGACAATAAGCTAATAAGCCTTTATCTTAATGCCGTCTCTCTGTGCATCAGATGGAGTACATGTTTTATGGAATGTATAAAAAAGATATAAGAATATCTACATATCTACATATCTACATATGATTTGTAGAGTTAAAGAATTTACAACTAAGACCTTTGTGATAGGAGTTCTGAGAGGAAAGAGGTAGATGAGCTAAAGCAAATGTTAATTATAAGGTTTTTAAGTTAAAATGTGGCAAATCAAATTAAACTCTGATAAAGACAGAAAAAAAATTTAACTCTCAAGAGATGCTGAGGAGGAGTACAGGAATAGATAAGTTGAGTGCTCACTTACAGAAAAGGCACTTGCACAGACACCTTTATGCAATATTTGGACAAAACCTAAGGTCAGCAAATACCTCAGCTACTTTCTTGGCTTATATATGGTTCCACATCTCACATAAATATACACCAAATGCCCATTTTTCTCAGATTTTTCAAAACAGAAAAAGTACCTTGTAAATTAACACATGTAGATTTCTATTGGAGATCAGTCATTAAAAAGAATGGTGATAAATAATTTGACTGTTATTTTTAATAGATTTTATTGATTTATTAGAGAGAGAGACAGAGAGAGAGACAGAGAACACAAGCCAGGGGAGCAGCAGGCAGAGGGAGAGGGAGAAGCAGGCTCCCTGCTGAGCAGGGAGCCCAATGCGGGGCTTGATTCCAGGACCCCGGGATCATGACCAAAGACGAAGGCAGATGCTTAACTGACTGAGCCACCCAGGTGCCCAGGTCCTTATCTACTTTGGAACAGTTTGTTAATTAGCAATTATAATCAGTGTTTCCTAATCACTTTGCAGTTGAAAATAAGGGTTCATGTTGAATGAACAGACCATTAATGTAGGATTTATACTCCAAATATCGTTTTCCTAACACTAAAATACGTATTTAAAGAAATAAGGTCAAGGTAATGAAACTGTTTGAAAATAACAAATCTTGGGGCACCTGGGTGGCTCAGTGTCTTAAGTGTCTGCCTTGATTTTGGCTGAGGTCATGATCTTAGGGTCCTGAGATCAAGATCTGTATAAAGGTCCTCAAAGAGCGTGGAGTTTGTTTAAATTCTCTCTCTCTCTCCCTCTGCCCCTACCGCTCCCCTCACCCCCACTTGTGCTATCTCTCTAAAGAAAAGAAAAAACTAAATAAAAATTCAAAATATAAATAACAAATCTTAATCATTGGCCAGAGATCTGTATCCCTAAAGAAGGCCATACTCAGTAGTTAAATATTTTCCGTCACAAGTGAATTAACAGGAGGATAGGATGTTTAGCAACACATACAATGAAAAGCAACAAAATGTGGGGTAGTACACCTAGGAGTAAAAAATCAAACATACTGAGCTAAGTTGCTCTATGCAACCTTACCCAAAATGATCACCAAGGAAGACAAGCAGTAGAATCTTTCAGAACTATGTTCTGGCTTGAGTGATTTCTAAATCTAGACACCTAAGGCAAGACAGGGTGTTGGAGTTAGGGAGGATTATGGGAAAGGTGGCAGAGAAGCAGTTAGGTCACACTCTCCTGCTGTGCAGTAGTGGTAGGTACTGTGTTGAGCAGCATGCCTCAAGAGTTAGTGGGCTCCATTGCAATTTCCTCTGAAATCCTAAGGAAGTGGTCGATCATTCTTTATTTGTCATTTCTGGGTGCAGAGACCATGCTCTGGTGAGCATGTCCATTTGTCATTAAGGTTGGCCTGAGAAGGTGGAGACCGACAAGGGCAGCTCTATTTCCACTATGTCATACATTTGCTTAGAAGCTGCACATTTCTTACACTTGCCCTTAAAAATTTCATCTTTCCCAAGGGTAGGGGTAGGGTGGATGGGTTATGGACATTGCGGAGGGTTTGTGGTATGGTGAGTGCTGTGAAAGATGTAAGCCTGATGATTCAGAGACCTGTACCCCTGGGGAAAATTTTAAAAAAAAATCATCTTTCCCATCAAAAAGTTTCAAATAAGTATGTGATGAGTTATTCTAATGGATAAAGTCAATAAAAGCTATTCTGATTCTAGTTGCATTACTTAGGTTCAAACAAGTCCAGAGGGTTACCAAAATAGGTATTGAAATCTGTTAAAGGTTATTTTGCTTGCTTGTTTTCTAGGGGGACTTCAGCGGTCTTTTTTTCCCTCAGGTTGAGTGACTAATTTCATGAGAAAATCAGCCCATTCACTGAGACAATCCTTTCCATGAAAATGAGTAATCCACTTCCATGTAATGACAACCCACATTAATTCCCTGTGGCTTAGGTCCTTCTGCAAAAATTGAAGAAAATGATGCTTTTTGCATATTTCTCAGAGGTACTCCAGGTAGTAATGAGATAGTGTCTTTAGAGCACTAGGAATTCCCTGAGGAGATGTACAATACAAACTCAAATTACCACTCCATTATGATTTATCTTTGCTTTATATAAACTGTTTACTGTTAGCAGCGTTTTCCTTGTAGAAACCTTTTATATTGCTGAAGTGCATTAGCCATGATGTTTATTTCTACTCCTTGCTCGTAAAGGGTCTGAGGCTACAAAACAGAGAACTCTCAACTGCATTAGGAGCAACTCTTGTCTTGTAGGACTAATTTGTCCTTCCTTAAATGACGTCTATACAGCAAGCAGCTTAGAAAAATGTGAGCAAGAGATCCCAAGGGACAAGTGAAATGCAACCCAGGGTAACAGAAAGCTAATTTCCAATCTCATGAAGGGACTGGAAGATGGGCCCAGCTATCATTGCAAAGCATACAGAGACAAAGAGACTCTCTCAAACCTGGCCTTATTTGCAAGGAGCCAAGACCCTTTTTGCACCGTCTCTCCAAGTCAGCCCTCCAGAAGCTACCATTCTCCGAGTCGTTTGGGCTCCACCACAAGAGTCAAAATTTCTGTCTCTCATTTTCAGGGCCTGGGATAAAGTCTTCTCCATTTCTTTTCCTTTTTCTTTTTCTTTCTTCTCAGGTCTCAGGACTGCCACCTTCAAAGTTTATTTACCTCACCTTTCCTAGAGTATTCCAGCTGCCGCCAGCTACCACCAGGCGGATTTTCCTGAATCTGAACTCTTTTCTCCTTTCAACTCATCTAGTAAACTTGTGTCTGACTCCTGCCTCAATCTCAGGATCCTCTATCATTTACATTCAAGTATTGTAATGCAGAAGTTTCAAACACGGGGGTGATGTCCAAAAGACTGCACTTCCAACTCTTGACTGTTCTTTACTAGGTGCAGAATGCTTGGGAAAATTGCTTCTTTAATTCTCAGTTCCCACAGCTGTAAAGTGAGAGAAAAAATACTTCCCTCACCCTCTCTTCAGGGGCTAGTTGTTAGGAAAAAGAGAAAATGTAGGCAAAGTGTAGAGCATGGTATCCATCACTCCATCTGTAACAAATAGTAGTTGCTGTTGTTGTATAATCTGGCTTCATTTTATCCATGAAAATCACATCCTTCAGCAGTGTACAATGACATAATAATAGTAATAGTAGCCAACGTTTGTTGAATACTTCCTAGGTGGTGGGTCCTAGTAGAAGAGCTCTATATATGTCAATTCATTAATTCTCAAAATATCTTAAAATAAATGTGATAGTTACTTCTATTTTACTGACGATGGAAGTGTGGCACAGAAGGACCACATAATACTTAGGTTACACCAGTAAACTGGGGAGCTAGGACTCCATTCTAGTAAATCTGGCTTCACTACCCTGGTTCCCTAATCTGATCTCTGACATTCCCTCCCTTGAACCTGCGGGATGCTATTTCTCTTTCTTGAAATTTCTTCCTTTTCAACCTCTAGATTCCCATATCTTATGCATTTCTCAACCCCTACTTTAAGTTCCCCTTTCTAGAAATCCTGCCAGTTCTCACTGCATTTATTTTTTTCTGAACTTTAATAATCCTATGTTACATAATATGGTACTTAATTACATACTGCATATTATTTTTAAAAATCTTCTCATGCATGTTACTTTTTTCTCTTAGTACCTTCTATTACCTCCCTAATAGCCTAGCCACAACTCCATAACCCTTCTATGCACAGTACAGTACTGAGTACATTTCGATATGTTCTCAATGAATATGTAGCTATCGTTACCTACCAAAATCTTAGGCATATCGTCACCGTGCCTGTATAGGGCTGTATTATGCATTTTATATATGCTATCTCATTTGAAATTACATGTAATTATTCACATACAAAATTCCTCAATAAGTATTTGATGGGGACTTAGTTTCACCGTCATGTTATCAGGCTCGAATGGAAAGCAAGTTGAGCATCTCTCTGGAGCCCCTATACAAATCCAAACTCACACAATTCCTGAGTCTTCCTCAGAAGAATGAGGAGCTGTGACAGGTAAAAACAATTTCTCTGAAGTCTGAGAATACCAACCTTGATCTACAGAATGCTTAGATAGGCCCGTTTTTTTTTATTTAAGACATTTTGAGAACTTATAATTTTCTAAGAAGACAATTTCCTTCAGAGTCATACATAAGTAGAGCTCTTACCACCAGACAATTTCCTCTGACATTTTCTTTAAAATTTCCCATTTTTCCCCTTCATCAGATGACTCCACCTTGCAGCTTTTTGTGGTGTGCTGGGCGCTTCCTTCCCACTCCTCTGTGATTACAGACTCGAACATGGCCAGGCAGTTATGAAGTCCACCCTTTAATCAACATTTGTCCATGTGAGGCATAATTGGTCTTTTCATCTTACTAGTGATGATGAGCTGCCTATGCAGGCTGGCAATATTTTATTACTTCTCAGTAATATCTGAATAACATCTGTAATATTTTATTACTTCTCAGTAATATCTACCCTCTAAAGCTGAAATAATTTAATGTTTGGACCAATTTGGCAGCCTTTCTGATTTTCAAATAAATTATCCTAAATATAAATCCATGTTTACTGAGAGACCTCCCTCAGTGTTGAAGATATTATGATTATCTTTTAAATTAGAACAAAGCAGACTTAGATATTAGGCTAATCTAATTCTCTATAAAAAATGGTGCATAAAGTCAATTTCAGTTCTATGTTCCCTCAAATCAAAGATCTTCGCAGATAGGTGAACTTGCCTTTATCCTTCCTAAGGAGCACAGACATGATTCCAAAGCCATACCACTTCTGGCTTCTGGACCGAGTTTGTAACGGTCCAAAGAACGGGAACTTTATAAAATGTGTTCTTATGCTTCTATATAGGAAATACAAATGAGTCATATTAAAAGTCGGTCTTGAAGTTGTAGCAGTCAAAGCTCCAGATTTTGGTGTCAACAGAACCAGTTTAAACATGGCTATTGTAACTGGTGGCTCAGTGTTTGGAGATGGACTGACTCTAAATCTTGAAGATGTTCATCCTTAGGACTTAAGGAAGAGTTGGAGAGGTCACTGTGACCAAAGATGATTCCATGCTCTTAAAAGGGAAAGGTGATAAGGCTCAAATTGAAAAGCATATTCCAGAAATCACTGAACAGTTAGGCATCACAATTAGGGAATATGAAAAGGAAAAGTTGAATGAACACCTGGCAAAACTCTCAGATGAAGTAGCTGTGCGGAAGGTTAGAGGGGCAGGTGATTTGAAGTGAATGAAAAGTAAGACAGAGTTGGAGATGCCTTCAGCACTACATGAGCTGCTATTGAAGAAGGCATTTTTCTGGGAGGGAGTTGAACCCTGCTTCGGTGCATTCCAGCCTTGGATTCAATGACTCCAGCTAATGAAGATCCAAAAAATCAGTATAGAATTTACTAAGAGAACACTCAAAATTCCTGCAGTGACCACTGTTGAAGGACCACTGATAGCTGAAAAAAAATTATACCAAGGTCCTCAGAAGCTGGTTATGACATTATGCTTTGAGAGTTTGTGAATATGGTGGAAAAAGGAATCAGTGCTCCAACTAAGGTTGTAACAACTGCTTTAGTGGATGCTGCTGGAATGGCCTCTCTGTTAACAACTGCAGATGTTGTAGCCACCGCAATTCCTAAAGAAGAGAAGGAGCCTGGAACAGGTGGAACGGGTGGAATGGGAGGTGGTACAGGATGTAGCAGGTTCTGATTTCTAGAACAGTGTTTTACCATTACTAATGAACTGTGAGAGGAAAGTCAAGGCAAAGCTTCTCAATAATAACTTCAGAGAAGCCAGCTGAAGGAAATGACTGAAAAGGATGGCTGATGTTTAAGAAAATGTTTAAGATGTTTAAGAAAAACGATTTTCTGTACAAAAACATCCTTAAAAAGTTGTTTAAGAAAATCACTACAACCACGGGGCACTTAGGTGGCTCAGTCAGTTGAGCATCTGACTCTTGGTTTCAGCTCAGGTTGTGGTTTTGGGGTTATGGGATTGAGCCTCATGTCTAGCTACACTCTCCATGAGGAGTCTGCTTGAGATTCTCTTTCTCCCTCTCCCTCTGCCCTTCCCCCTTGCTCATGTACACCACACCCCAAAATAAATAAGTAAATATTAAAAAAAAAATCACTGCTCTGTCACCAACCTGCTAAGTAACCATGAGGAAGGTGAACTCTCCTTGCCTGCCATCCTAATCTGTGAAGGGGGTACTAATAAGTACTAGTGTTTAACCTCACCAAATAATACAGGTATTTAATAAATCTAACAGTCTTAGCACAGTTCCTAGCATATAATAAGCACTCAAAAAGTGTTAACTATCACTTACATTAGAGTCTGGCACCTACTATATTATTCTCTGCCTTGGAGACCTCAAGCCCAGCTGGAAAGAAAAGATATGTTTCTGATCTGTTTCTGAGAAGATACCGTTACATTTTTTTCTTGAATATAGCACATTTATTTTCATTCTTCCCATTTCCCAGATGACTTGTGGCAGTTTTAAATAAATAATAAATATGCAATAACAACATTAAAATAAGGATAAAGGCCATAATGTCATGTATCTCAATAGGTAGATAATTATACCAGCAATGTCAACCAATGGAATTTTCCAAAATTCAGTATTAATTTTAACTTCAGACATAATGGAAGCCATAATGACCAAAGAAAATACAACACTGGGTAGTTTTCATCTAACAAAGAAATAGCACTTTGCTGAGTTACTTGAACTTCTTAAAGTTCTGAATATGTAGGAGAGTCTTTTTCTATAATGTTTCATGTATAAAGGAAGGAGCTCTAAGGACAAAGAAAAAGTAGCCTTCAAAAGGTCTATTTTGAGACTCCTGTCTTGAATATATGCGGGGATTAATATTCAAATATTAATGAAACTTGGGGTTCTCAAACTTCAGCACATTAAAAAAACAAACAAACAAACAAACAAAACCAGCTAGAGATTAAATGCAGGTTCCTATGCCTGCCCCTGGAGTAGCAGGGGTGCAGAGTGACCAAGAATCAGCTGTGCCCAGTGATGGGCACTACAATCAAGTTTGCTGCAAGGAGGGCTCAGACCACACCCAGAAACACTCAGATAAATGGGGGCAGGGTAGCTCTCACTTGGCACCAACCACTTAAGAACCACAGACAAGACATGGTTATGAAGTTCTCATTTGAGTGCATCAGGCTCTCTTTGGAAGGCTCTGATTCCATGCCCAAAAGCTCTCTTGTTAGTTTCAGAATGAAATGGGAATTGTTTAATGATGCATCAAATGCAAAGACAACAATTTAGTTATTTAGAGTAGAAAATACAGATAATGAAAAAACATCTTTAATTACAAAATGTTAATGCCCATTAGAAAAAGATAAAGTACACGAAGAGAGGGAGCATTAACGTATGCCACACGAGAGAAGGAATGGTCAATAGACATATGAAAAGATGTTTGACCTCATTATTAAAATAAATTCAGACTAAAATAAGGAAACATCATTTTATCTAACAGACCGAGAAAGGAAAAAAAGATTTCTGTTAACACTTTCATAGTGACAAGAAGATGGGCAAAAGGGCATTTCTGCACAACTTATGCTGGAGAGAAAATTGCTACATTTTCTTAAAGGAGATCTAGAAATATGTTTAAAAAATTTTAAGTGCTAAATTTTGACGAAGCTTAACATTTACACATCTAAGGGCTTGAACCTGAAAAAATAATTGTCTACTGTACAAAAATGTTAGTTTAGCAATGTACATCAAAGTATTTTTTTATCCTAGGAAAAAATAATAAAAGATCTTAAGTGACCAACAATTAGAATTGGTTAAAAATTATAACATTCACACTGGGTGTTATACACAACTAATGAATCATTGAACACTACTTCAAAAACTAATGATGTACTGTATGTTGGCTAATTGAACATAATAATAAAAAATTTAAAAATTTAAAAAATTTAAAAAATTATAATATTCATTACAAAGCAATGAAAATACTAAGTACTAAATATGTAATTATGATGTCCACAAAAACACCCGTGAAAATATTTAAGTGCCAAAAAGTTATGAAAAATATACAGTATGATTCATTTTTCTAAAGAAAAATTGATTGCATGTGGTAGAAAAAAATCCTGAGGGTTTTATATCACAGGAGTAGCTACAAATATTTTTAGATGAAGTAAAAATGGATTTTAGATGATTTTTCTTTTAACTTCAAATAGCCTGAATTTACCAATAGAAAGTACAATTAGATCTTTTTCCTTAAAACATGTTAATTATATTGAAAACATATGTGATTTGATCACATAAAATATATGTTTTATGTGAACCTCAAAATGTATTATTCAGTAGTATAACACCATGGCTTTTCTCTGGGACCAAAAAGAATGACATCTTAGCTGGGTTTACATTTCCTTCAGCTTAGATACCTAGCTGTTGTAGAAATATCTGGGAGTTGTATCAAAATCGAGTGCAAAGACACATTCTGACCCGTACTTTTAAAAGTATTATAGAACTTTCCCAAGAAGGAAACATTCTGATCATTGAGACACTTTCAGTATTTTTCCTTCAATGCCTTAGAGATTTTCACTCAAAATATCTCTACCTTGAACAATACAATAACTTGGAAAAAAAAAACTGGCTTGGGAATTGTGCTCTTCCAATGTTGTAAGAAGAAAAATAGTCCAAAAAAAAATAAACCCAATACCAAAAAAAAAAAAAAAAATCACCACTCAATTGTTTTACTTTCATAGTTTCTTGAAGAGTTCATTTCTCAAGTTTTAGGAAGCTCCTGAAAATCAGTATCAATATTTACTTATCTCTTCTAGTGTTTTCCCAAAATGAATAATGTTTTGAAGTAAACATTTGCCTTGACACAATTTGTATTTGAGCCAGAGAATGTTCTTTCTTTGGTTAACTTATGAGCCGCTCTATTTTTCAGAACCCATCAGGTACAATTGGGACCTACGATATTAACATTATTGAAGCTCCTTGTCTTTGTAGGCTGTTTTACAATTTACAAAACATTTTCATACACAGTGCATTACTCTCATTTTTATTTTCTGACATTTTTGTGAGGTAGGTAGAGCAGGTAGCATTTTCTTCAGAGAAATGTGAGTTACAGAAGTAAAGCTAGTTATAAGATCTATTTACCATATCATCATCTCAGTATACTAATGGTGCCTTACTGACCTAAAGGTCTTCATGTGGGATCACATGGTGTATCATTTACAGAGGAGACAGAAGAGCTAGTAATCTTGGTAAGTAAAGAATCCATGGACTTTGAAACTGTAGAAGGAGATGAACAACTAGGCCTTTGCGTGTTCCAAAAACCACAGGGTCACCAAAAGGAAATCAAAGTTATTATTTTAAGAAGTAAAAATCCTTTAAATTCCAATAATGAGATATAAAAATTTGATGCTTCTTTTATAATAACTAACGATAAGCTCTTGTATGATATTCTTATTTCTAGATATGAATAAGTTCCAAAATCTTTTTACAAAATGAGTAGAGATTATTAATAAAACAAAGTTTAGCAATCTGTATAGGGATTATTTTGTGTATTAACTAGAGATTGGTTTCAATCCAAAACTGGCAATGCCTGAACTTCCAAGAAGTTTCAGGACTGTCTAATCTAATATTCCCCAAAGGATATTTTATGACCAGGGAATCAAGAAGTTCCTCTCGAAAAAAGATTTAGAGTTGAATATTTTTAGAAAATCCAATATATGATACTACCCTTTTAGATACTCATAAGGAAAACTGATAATATTATAGACTACATATAAAGGAGCTTATGCAGTATGCGCTATCCCAAATGTTTCAATTCCTTCTCATAAAATCCATTTTCTTAAATAATATCTATTAAAATTTCATGGAACCAGAATACCAATATGTTACTTGAGTCCTTTTAGCTGAGAAACAAACCAACTTTGAAATAATAATCAAAGAAAAATATGTGCTGTAAAAATATATTTTGGTCTCTCATAAGCATTGTATGATACTCATTTTAAATTATCTTATTGGAATTTCAGCATAGTGCTCTAAAATTACCAGTTGCAGTCACTTGGGAGCAAAGGAGGAATACACAAATACTGATTATTGTCATCTACTGACTCTGTTCTATAGCAAATATGTCAAGACCTAGAGGCATGCACTGTAGGAAAAATAGGTATCACTCATTACTCTAGAAATAACAAAAATTTAGTCTTAAAGCATTCAAAAAATAGTGTGCTCAATTTTCAAATTTTATTTCATAATTAAAAAAAATTAAACTAAAACCTATGGCCAGGCTTCTCCCCTCTTTAATGAAACACTTATAGGGCGCCTGGGTGGCTCAGTGGGTTAAAGCCTCTGCTTTCGGCTCAGGTCATGATCTCAGGGTCCTGGGATCGAGGCCCGCATCGGGCTCTCTGCTCAGCAGGGAGCCTGCTTCCCCCTCTCTCTCTGCCTGCCTCTCTGCCTCCTTGTAATCTCTCTCCCTCTGTGAAATAAATAAATAAAATCTTTAAAAAAAAAAAAAAAGAAACACTTATGAATGTTAGGTAGTAACCAATATTGGTTAACTAAGACTACTAGGATCTTTTTTTTTTAATAAGACTGAGAAAAAACAGATTTACCTTAGTAGAAATTGGTTTCTTTGAACTAAAGGATTAAGGGGAATGACAAAAACAAGAAATTTAGAAGTCAATGCAAGTACAACTTATTTTGATAATTTCTATTTCTCTATTTATAAAATTGTGGTTCATCAGTTTGTATGTATATACAAATATCATACATATATATTCACATCAATATCTACATCTGTATGATGCAATAGAGTATATTCATATGGCCACTTCAGGAAATGGATTACTTCTGTTTACAATGATTTTATTAGTATACCATTAAGTTCCAAACATCTATTTAGCTCTTCTCCTTGGTGCTATTCACAGATGTGACAGCCAGCTCATCACCAGAATCAGGCCTGCTGTTAGACACCCCCTAAGCCTAAGAGATTAAGAAGAAAGCCAAGTAGCTTCCCTGACATCTGTCATATTGACAGGCCAAAATTAAGTACAGCTGGAAAGAACGAGGCAATCTTGTCTCTAGAGTTTTCTTCTTGAGAAGAATGAAGGTCATCCATGATGTCAAATATTGATTATGGGAATAATTATATATATATATATAGTTCCAGTCCTGGAACTCCCTACAAATGTGGACAAAGCGGGGGAAGGGTGTTTAGATGAAAACGAGTCTTTCTGGGTTGAGAGCACTCCTCACATTTTCTTCAAGGACCTTGAAGTTATCAAAACCCAGAAAACTGTACTTCAGAATGACCAAACAGATCCCTTTGTGCATTTGGTCTTAAATAAAAATGCAAATCTCTACTGACCTTTGCCCATAGACCACGCTGTAAAATTATAATCACTGATTTTTGAGACAGGCTAATGGAGCTTCATTATTTTCTCTTCATCTAAACTTTAACAAATGACTTATCCTCACCAAGGTTCAGTCTTCTCAGCTATAAATGAGGGGCCATTGTCATTTCACAGGGTTGTTATGTGGTTAAAGGTTATATATGTGAAGCGCTTACCACCATTACTGATTTATAGCAAGTGCTTCACAGTAACGAATGTTACTGTATCACTGGCATTCAAGTCTTGAGATTCAAGTCTTGAGCCCACGCAGAGCTCTAGGAAAACAGTCCTCACTCCTGTTATTTTCCTATGTGCTTTCACCTGTGGTTCATCAGTATCCTTGCCCTCAAATCCTCCAACCAAAACTTCTTCCCTGTGTCCTCATCACCATGGTCAGCCTTTCTTTCCATGCAGGACAGAGTTAATTTATAGCTAGACTGGGAAGGTGTTTCCTTATTTCTGGGGATGTTTGGATACCTGGCTTTGACTGTTTTAAGAGAAAAACAGTGGGACTTATGATGTGTTATTTAACTCCCAGAACCGATGTGTTTTCTGATGCTTTTCACCCAGCATAACCTGTTAAAGAGCCTGGCTTGATTGGTGATAAGAGGAGCAAATGTAACTTCTACCTTAGCTCTTCCCAGCCCAAGATCTGCTGCACTTCATGATGGCAAATTGTGGGTGCTAAATGAACATTAATTCTCATTATCATCACAGTTATCCTTCATTTTTTTGTGCCTTGTTCCTAACAAATTTATCTTTCAAGGGCAGATAAAATGTCTTAGTCAACTTACTATCCTCAGTTTCGACCACAGTACTTAACATAAAGCAAGCCCTTTAATCTACTTTTTACACTGAACTGAATAGAGCCATGAAGACTTTCAGGTATCAATTTCTAAGAGATCAAACATCTGCAATTATCTAAGCATTAGAGAGGATCTTGACATGCAGAATAATTTACTTGCTATAGTAATACATCTTCTTAAGTGCTCTATAGTCTTGAACATGTAACCGACATGCATACACTTCATTTTAACTGCTGGTCTCTTGCCCCTACCCCTAACTCACAACTAAGTTTTTCAAAATAATAGTAAAACTCTCTCCCTTCTTCTCTTCTTTCTCTTCCTTCTTCCATAGTTGTTTACTTAGTGACTGCTCACAAGCAGTGAGCTGAGTCCAGGGGGCTCAGAATTGAATAAGATACTTCTAGTATCTTCTAGGAGTTTATATTCTCTTGAACACAGGAGACAAGCAAATCTACCTTTCACACTACTGTGAAAAGTCATGTGAACAGAGTATACACTGGATACTATAGGAGCACCAAGGTGGGTTAGGGATGACTCCTGTAGACATTGGGGTGGCTAGAACCAGAGCAAATTTTGTGGAAGATAGATTGCAATGGAATGAAGAATGAGAGACAAAAAAGACCATGGAATACTATTCCAGGAAACTAGAATGTGACAAGAAATGTAGTGGTTCAGAGTTGACTAGAGAGTAAGACAAAGTCAAGGTTCAAGAATGGGAATTTTCATAAGGGTAAGATAGAGCTTGCTCAGGTTTATGATGAATTGCCAGTAAGTAGAGAAAAATGAATAATGGTTGATGGAGCATATTCCCTGAGGAGGTAGGAGAACCTGTCATCCAAACCACACTAATCATGATAAAGCCCAGTGAAGGGGGTAAAGAAATTTTATATCCCACCACCTATCCAGAAGAGATTAGAAGAGAGCCACAGAAGCATTAGTGGTTTCCCGGAGCAGAGGCAAACCCAGGGCAGCCCAGTGGGAATAACTGTCCCCATCGAAGGCAATAAGGGCTGCACTGTCTACAGAGAATTTTTATATAGTAACAAGACCTACCACAAGTTAGTCTCATTTTTATGATTCCCTTGCACTGTCAATTCTAAGCAATGTTAGTAATAAAGTAGTTCTCCTCAATAAAATTTGACTGACTCAAAGTTTCAAATCAGTGCTGGCCAACAAAATGTTATGAAATGATGTCAATATTCTATACCCGTGTTATCCAACACTGGACTCATTAGCTACCTGTGGCTGGCTATTCAGCGTTGTAAATGCGGTTAATGTGACCGAGGAACTGAAATGTTAGTTTCTTTAATTTTAGTAAATTTAAATTTAATATAAATAGCTACATGTGGCCAGTGGACATCACAATTCTAAGAACCACTATGGTTACTGCTGTTTCAAATAAATAAACAAACAAATAAACCTCTATTTTGTCCACACAATTTAATATATAAAAAAATAATTTATACATATGCATGTGTGTGTGTATATATATATATGTGTATATATATATATATAATTTTAGTTAACGTTTTATTACTTATCTTTTAATAAATACTATGGTGCATGGAAGTTAATTCAGATAATTCCTAGTTCTACCTCAACACATAGAGACCCAGGCACATNGTATATATATATGTGTATATATATATAATTTTAGTTAACGTTTTATTACTTATCTTTTAATAAATACTATGTTGCATGGAAGTTAATTCAGATAATTCCTAGTTCTACCTCAACACATAGAGACCCAGGCACATACTATTTGTTTTGCAAATAAGTTGATAGCAGTGTGGGATCATTAAAGTTTGTTCCTATGCAGTTCATGTATCTTTGGCACTATCTAGATCTGAATTTAAATGTTGTTTTATAAAAAGACATCAATAGCATAATGACTACAAAAATAAAGAATGAGTAGTTGATTTACTTTAATTTTACCTTTGTATAACTCTTTGGAGTCTATGTATTAAAACTTTGGAAATTTGCAGAGGACTAGAAACAGACCTTGTAATGTTATAATCCACTACTATTATAGATCAATATGTAATTCTTTTTAAAATAAAAACACATTAGGGCGCCTGGGTGGCTCAGTGGGTTAAAGCCTCTGCTTTCGGCTCAGGTCATGATCCCAGGGTCCTGGGATCGAGGCCTGCATCGGGCTCTCTGCTCAGCGGGGAGCCTGCTTCCTCCTCTCTCCTCTCTCTCTGCCTGCCTCTCTGTCTACTTGTAATTTCTCTCTCTGTGTCAAATAAATAAATAAAATCTTAAAAAATAATAATAATAAATAAAAAATAAACTTCTAAAATAAAAACACATTAATATAATTTAAAAATAAAATATATTACTCTTTGTACTAAAACATTTATTTCTTCATCATGTATATTTATGTAAAAGTTCAATAACAATTCTTAACCACATTACTTTTCTAGACATTTTCATCATTTGTTTCATTTCATGATTATTACTAAAAATAATTCTCGTCATAGAGAGGAAACTGTTTAAAATGACTTGTCAAGTCTGCTACGTACACCATCCATACTGGAGTCCTCTTCACAACTTACACATAGTCTTGACAGAAGAGAGTCTGACCAGGTAAAATTATAGAAAGAAGTCATATTATCCTTATATATGGAACTAAGCCATACCAGAAACTGGAGACTTTCACGACTTCTAACGTAAAAAGCAAATTCTTGCTCTAACCACAAACCCGTTAGCTCTCAACTGGTTTGTCATTGTCCCGAGGAGCACATGGCACGCTGCTATGACATAGAGAACAGACTGAGAATTCACATTGGCAAGTTCTTAACCTTTCTGGATCTCAGCTGCTGCCCTTTTAAGATGGGGAAATAACAGGCATGTTTTGTGATGACAACTCAGATAATATATGAACAATATCTTAGACAGTAGGTGCCACATAAGTGGTAGCTCTATTCTTATTAGAAAAAGCAATGCAGATTCCCAAAATACACTTACTTTGGTCATTAATATACTCAAAGAACTTACTGATCATTAATATACTCAAGCATCTTCCTCTATTGAGAAGACTATTTTAAAATTACAATCTTTAATGCTATTATTTGCCTTTGCAAAATATTTGAAGTGTTATCAAAAAATGTTATCTTTGGACATAGCAACAGAAGGGAAGTTAAAAAAAAAAAAAGGCCTAAACTAAAATTCAACTCATTGAACTTAGGCTAAGATTAAAGGTAGTTTGGAAGTTTGTTTTTTTGTTTTTGTTTTTTAATTTGGGAGAAGAGTGGTTTTTTTTTTAATCTTTGTTTTTAAAAGAATAGAAAAAGGTGCACCTGAAACAGTATTATTTTAAGATAGTAATTCTCTGTGATATCTTTTCTGTACCTCATGAGGGCCATTAGCTGAATTTTACTAGTATCGGTCTACCTGTTCCATCTCTTTTTTTTAGTCCATTAGATGGGAAAAGATGCTAGCAGGTCGAAGGAACCCAACTCACCTAGGAATAAACTTTGCTGGCAAAAGTGAACACGGTAAGCAAGCAAACAAAAAANTAGTCCATTAGATGGGAAAAGATGCTAGCAGGTCGAAGGAACACAACTCACCTAGGAATAAACTTTGCTGGCAAAAGTGAACACGGTAAGCAAGCAAACAAAAAATAAAGAGAGAAGATCAAAAACTACTATTTTTTTTAAATTATGCAATTTTAATTGGTTTTTATGCCTCAGTAGCTTCCCATGTTGGGATTATCAAATAGGGTGGGTCCTGAGGAATTAGCCTGTGAGACGGAAGTAACTAGACAGGGCCAGGTGCTATGTATGTTTCATGTTTCTTATTCTAACTTCTAACTCTCTTCACTGGAATTCCCTAGATCAGATACATGCTTTTGACTTACAGAAGGGAATAGTAAATTGAGTACAGAGAAGACAAATAAAGTGTATGAGAATTAGAGGTGAGAGTCCTTTGGGTAAGTAGTTTTATGATTATTGATTTATTTTGATTACGAGGAAGAATGAGGAAAATCATACTGAGTTAATATTTCAATACCTCATAGTTCATAAGACACATTTTTTGCTAAAAAGGTGGTTCAGTGAAAAAAGGCTTCCTGAATTTTATAAATTGACCAAACAGAGATAAACAGAATAACATTTTTACCTTAAAGCTGAACTCCTTCCCTACCCTAGCTTCGTATTTTAATCCACCTGGGAGATTTAGAAAAAAAAGAAAATATATCAATACCTGTTTCAGGTCTCTTGAAAGATCCTGATGTGATTTTTCTGGGGTGGGGGGAGTGAGATCTAGGCCAAGCATCACTAATTTTCAATGTCTCTAGATAATCCTATTGTGCAGTCAGGATGGGATACCACTGTGAGTGATAATAAAGACTGCAATGGCCACATGGGATCATATATGTCAAGAACTCATTCCAATTGCCTGGAACATGGGAAGTACTCAAAATGTTAGACTCCTTTACTCTTTAATTGAAGTGAGTCTACAGATGATGTCTTCATTGAGGCAGTAGCTTATAGAATTTAAGAAGAGTGTGTATGTTGAGAGAAATCTGTCTTTGACCTAGACGTGACTGGGAATGAACCATAGAAGGCTCCACAGCTGGACTCCCTTTCGGGTCAGATCTGTCATTGTCATCATCATCATCATCATCACCATTACCACAGATCTCATCTAATCTCTGTGGACTCCTTCCGGCAACAAAACTCTAGAGTGATGAACAGGGAAAGGGTGGGACTTGGACTAAAGTGTGACAAAGAAACATGTTAATGAGGACATGGGGTTTTACTGTGTTCTGACCAAACAAGTTCAAGCCTGCTCACATTTTTCGTTAACAACGAAAATAAGCAAAAGATAATAAATAGCTTGTTCATGCACTTTAAGATGAAACTTAATTTCATCGCATTAAAAGTATGAGAACCAGAGGCATTTTAGGTAATGGCTTTTTTTTTTTTTCTTCCTTTTGAAAAACTCATTACACCACACTGCAAAACTGAGGAGGTAATATTTTGCTTTTATTTCCTCAATGCAGGGCCCTATTTCATTATTTGCCAAATGACATTTTTCCTGTAATTACTGAGAAGATAGATTTTACAAAATGTGAAAATATTCAAAACTTTATTTCCTTTATACAAATTTAAATGGCGTAAGAACTATGAGATTATTACAATAATGAAATGACTCTATTATTAAGGTAGTGCTGAATGGAGGTAGGAAAGACCTAGCTGGACCTGCCTACCAGTTCTAACTTAGTAGTCCAAGGAGAAGATATTTAATTGCTCTGAGTCTTAGTTATTTTAGCTAGAAAGTGGGAATATGATGCTTCATAAAATAATTTTAAGATTAAGAGCTGAGCATGTGATAATACTTTAAAAAAGTACTTATGTCAAACTTAAAAATAGAAAGTTTTTACTCTACATGTGAAAGAAAATGCATCCAGTTCCTTTCTGGTCTAAGATTAGTTGTTCCTTGATTGTACTTTGCTGTTCTCAAATGCAAAACCTTCCTTCCAGGCACAAAAGAATTTCTCCTATTGTACATCAAGCCTACAACACAATCAAAAGTCTGCTGACAAATTGTACATTTTCCATCACTTTTAAAGGTAGTTGAACTGAAGAAAAAGTATTCATGAACAATCCTGAGAATATGTCACAAAACTCAAACTCCAAAAACTTTACTGGAATATTTTTTTAAATTTCAAAGTATGATTTTATATTTATGTGCAAACTATGAAAGAAAGCATCATGATTACAACCTTTCAAAGCTTGTTTTTCAACAGTCACATGGTTTATGATTATGGGAATTTGAATATGAAATTTTCTCCCTGTCAAAAATACCATAAGTTTAATATACCTACAATTCAGTCAAGACAGCATCAACAATATGGCTGAAAAGCATCACAATTTGAACCTTTTCAGACTTCACCCCATTGAGAAAATTACTTGAACTTATCCAACTGGGTATCATACTGGGTAATGGCTGTATTTTGAGTCATGATTAGAGAAAGTCTTCTTTCTTCTTTCTTACAGTACGATCTTAATTATTTTAAAAGGTAACCAGGGAGTTAATCAGTTATGATAAATAAGCTATAAGAACACAGACTGTAGTTTTTTTAAAAAAGATAAACTTGGAAAATTCCCTTATCTGGATAATATTTTAGTTGAGAGAAACAGAGATTCATTCTAGCATAACACAACCCAGTGGCTGTCATACATATTGTCCTCCATAGATGATGCATGGGGCCTTTGTTAGATTCTTAATGGCAGCCAAAGCCTATCACTACAAACATGGTAGCTTAGAACAACAGAAACTTACTCTGTCACACTTAGGAAGGTTAGAGGTCTGAAATCAGTTATCACTGGGCCAAAATCAAGTTGTCAACTGGAACACCCTCCCTCTAGTGGAGAATCTGCCCCTTGCCTCTCCCAGCTTCTGATGGCTACCAGTATCTCTCCATTTGTGGCACATTATTCCAATCTTCCAGGCCAGCATCTTTACATCTCTCTCACTCTCACCTTTGCATTATCTTAGTCCAATCTGACTCTTTCTTCCTCTTAAAATGACACATGCGATTAGATTTAGGGTCCATCATGATTACCTAGGATACAGCTCTGTCTCAATATCCTAAAGATAACTGCAAAGTCTTGGCCACATACGGCAATATTCACAAGTTCTAGGCTTTAGGATCTGATATCTTTGGGGCCGTTAATCAGCCTAGTAGTGTGCTCTACTAGAATTCAGTCCATTTAAAAGTCTACTCTTGTTAAAAGAGAAAGAGAGAGACAGAGAGAGAGAGATCTTCCAAATATTACCTCGTAATTTTGTCATTACAAGGAGATATAAAGAACTATGCTATTTTTTTAAGATTGTATTTATTTATTTCACAGAGGGAGAGAGATCACAAAGAACTATGCTATTAAGTAAACTAGGAATGAAGACAATGGGTATAAGTCACTTTCATGAAAATGAAGTCACTGCACGGTTAACCAGTGTAACTGGTGAGGAAGCTTCATTACCTCTAGAACTGAAGCTTAATCTTTGAATGCTTAAAATTAATTTTAGGTACAATTTATTTTGTTTTTCTTCAAAGTTATACAAGAAATAGTTACAGTTAATTTTATTTTAATCAGAGATTATGAAGACTCAAAATACCCTATTTGGGCTTTAAGGACCAAATACAGAAATGGAGACTCACTTTTCTGAGGACTTTGCATGTGGAGCAGAAGAGGCAACACTCAGTTATAATGAAACTACTTTGTTTTCCAGGTCTTTTAAGTAAGACAGAAACAAAAGGTTTTTAATAACCATGCTTGTCATAAATCATACACATATTAAACCTCCAGACAGCACCAATACTTTATTTAGGAGTCTGGTCTATTTTTGATTTAAAAAATCCTTTCCATTGACCTTTTAATAATTGCTTAATTAATACTTACTAATAAGGATGACGACAATTAGCCAAAAGCTTGATTGTCCATTAAGAAATTGACAAGGTTACAATAGGTAACACACTACAAAGAACTATTATTTCTTAAGGTCATGGTACAATTTTCTTAGAGTTCTATCATTATTTAAATATGCATAATTTCTTAATGTAATCAAGTGCCTATCTAATCAGAGAACTATGAAAAAGCTAAGGGAGAAAAATCACAAACAGTCTAGTATACATTAATACCATCAAGTCTACTGGGCTTGGAAGAGTGACAATAATAGCAGTTTAGAAAAATAAAGAAACATATTTAAAAAATTACTTACCTATTATTTCCTAGGATAAAGAGCATATTGAAGCAGTTGAAAAATTCTAAATAGAGAAAGAGAATTTTGCCATGGTAAGAATATATCACTGTTGGTAGCTATTAACCTAAACGGAGGGGAAATTGTTCTTACCCTCAAAAATGGAGATTTATTGGTTTAGCCCATTTTAACTACACAGTTGTAGTTCTGCACAACATGGACAGGGTCAAATGGGAATAGAGTGGTTCAGGTTAAACAGAAATACTTTACTATTGTTTTTCCTGGATATTTGAACAATGTGTCTGTAATTAACGGCAAGGATTTCTATAGCCTTAGGATTTATGCATGCCTGTCTTCATGTTACACTTCAATAAATAAGTTTATTGAAAACATCTCTATCAAAAAATTATAAGCATATAATGCCTTCCAGATCATTTAGCTTTTTCTTGTCATTTTATCCATTGAGCTCTTAACAAATTTATAACAGTAGTTTAAAGCAATTTTACATTTGCAATATAATTTATTTTCTCAAATAGCATAATATATTTTATGGATGTTTGACCTTAGGTAAAGTAGAATGATGCTATTTGGAAAGCCAAATTATGTGAAAAATATGTATGTCCATTCTGCCCATAAGGCAAATGTAAAGATAATAATGTTTTTGAGACAGTATGTTTTCCACTGGTTGACTGGATGTTTATCCACTCAACACATGGCATTAAAATTTCAGGAATAAAACACATTAAGGCTTAGGACAAAAGGATCAATGCTTGTTTTGAGCTTCAAATTAATTGTTAAGGATTGATACTAGGAATGAGACCAAACTACCTCTCATTTCTGGACCTAAGCCTGGGGAGAGGTATGGAATTTAAGGAGAGAATGATGGTCCCCTATCTATCTCCCACTGGTATCTTTGTAGTTTATTTTATTTTTTTATTCTTTGCCCCAGGGGTACAGGTCTGTGAATCATCAGGCTTACATCTTTCACAGCATTCACCAAAGCACAAACCCTCCCCAATGTCCATAACCCATCCACCCTATCCCTACCCTCCCACCCCCCANTCTTTCACAGCATTCACCAAAGCACAAACCCTCCCCAATGTCCATAACCCATCCACCCTATCCCTAACCTCCCACCCACCCACTTGTATCTTTGGAGAGACAGTGCCCTCCACTCCTGTGATGGGGCCATGAGAGCATGGTAGAGTGAGGCAGAAAGAAGGTTTAAGATAGTGCTTGCACTTGCTCTTGGCCTGTGCCAAATAATGCCTTAATTTACCAGAGGCCTCTAGCCAGTGACACAGAAGAGAGGATCTGAAACTTGGAAAAAGACCAGAGGTTGAGAGGAGCAGGCCTCAGGTACAAGCTATGCCCAGAAGAGAAAATTGTTCCAACTTAAGCAGCTCAGAACCTGCCTGAAGACATGACTAGTCATCAAGAAAACTCCAGGGCATGCTCAGAGGGGAGGATGGACTTCTTAAGGGAAGCTGATGATAGATCTGAGGACAACTGAATACCTATCTTCACCACAGCACCCATGGAAGAAGGAGTGTGACAGGAAACTTTGCAAGAGGAAGACCTCATGAAAACTGAATTAAATTTGACCACTTCAAATTTCAAACTGTGATCTTTAAATCCAGCACTTCAGCTCCAAGCTACCCACACTTATATTGATATGAATTCATAGAGGAATTCAGACCAAAATGAAAACATAAAAGATAATTCTTTTTCCCTTGTTTGCATGCTTTTACAGTGTAACTTTTCACTTCCTTATGCATGTTTTTAAAAAGTTATCTGTAAGAGCAATCTGCAAAGTGAAGCTTGCACACCTGTAAAAGTTCAGTAAGACTTCCCAAGAGAGAGAAGGTTATGATATTTTTATAGTAATCAATTTTCAGGCACCCAACTTCCCTGTGTAATCTTTCCAAAATGTATCTCCTTGACCACACATCCGGGGTCAAGATGTCTTGCTCTTCTCTCCCACATTGCCTTGTCTCCCACTGTGAAATTACACACATAAACTCACCTATGTGTTATCTTAACATGGTACATCTCCCTGGGGTGGGAATACTCCAGGACAAGAGACAGTGGGCAAGCTCAAAACATCAGTCTCTTCAAATCTTCCCGAGAATATAATTTTGTGGCAGATGCCTTCCTTAGCTTTCTGTTAAGAGTAAAAACTCTTGCATTAGGAATCAGATCTTTGGGTTCCTCTTTGGAATGTCCTGAATTCAAGTGTACTATTGAGCAGATGTCAGCAGTTTCATTTAAAACCCTCTTTTATCCTAGAATCTTTTCAAAGAAAGCTCTTAGTGGTAAGTTCAATTTTATCAGTCATCATATTGTTTGCCTATAGTTGACTTTCCTACTCCTTTATGCTCTGTTGTGCATCTTTTTTTTTTTTAAAGATTTTATTTATTTATTTGACACAGAGAGAGAGATTACAAGTAGGCAGAGAGGCAGGCAGAGAGACAGGGAGAGGAGGAAGCAGGCTCCCTGCTGAGCAGAGAGCCCGATGCGGGCCTCGATCCCAGGACGCTGAGATCATGACCTGAGCCGAAAGCAGAGGCTTTAACCCACTGAGCCACCCAGGCGCCCTCTGTTGTGCATCTTAAGGGAGGCAGCAGCTCCCCCCAAACCTGCAAACCATATTTTCCAAACTACTTAGCCAAATTCCTTTCATTAGAGGAACTCACAGGAAAAAGGAAGTCAGGAAGATAGGAAAAAAGAGTCTCTTGCTACCAGTCTCTAGAGACACGAGACAGCTAGAGAGTCAATGCTTTTTGTAATTCTGATGCTTGCAGCACATACCCATATCCTTTGATGGAGCATCAGTGCTAAGGGTCTCTTGGAGCTCCCAACAGCTTTGTGGGGTTGCCTCCTCTCTGTGCATGGGCTCCAGGAAATCCTCATGGTTCTGAGCACTGGTAATCTCAAACCCAACCATTTGTCCCTCAGCTGTGACATTTATCCCAGCAGTTAAAATCTAAAATATTTCTCTGTTTTCCTTTTCCAGGTCTTCTCATATCTACGCAGTATCTATTTTCTGCATTAATTCTCTATGACTGAATTCCTGACTGATGGAGAGCAAAGATAGCATCAATAAGACGATAAAATCAGTGGCGCCAGATTCCATTCAAGGAACAAACTCCTGTTCAGACACCATGACTTATCCACCCATCTTTCTGAGAACTGGACTACTCAAGATTTGTTAAAAGCCTGCTGAGAAATATGAATTTGTGACAATATCTGACATCACTGCATTGTCATTACTCGCAGTAAGGAGAAAAAGCTTGGTGAGATGCCTCACTGACCCATGTCTCAATTTTACCTGCATATTTTGCATGATTTCAGGGAGAAGGAGTTGCAAATTTCCACACTGTGCCTCCAATAAATCAGGGCTATCTTGAACTTTTATTCAAGATCAGAGCAGAAAGTCTGTATTAACTTTTATCAGATATTTATTAGATACTAAGAATTTATATTAATTTTTTTAAAACCAGGGCCCAAATATCAAGCTTGTTGTTATTTTTCAACCAGTTCTCTATTCATTTATTAATGGCTCTGGAGAAATTTTGTCCAGGTCAATTCTTGCATTTGTGCTTGGACTCACATTCCTTCACATCGTTCTGGGAAAACACCTCTGTTTCTCACCTTCTATCCTTCTACTCATTCTTTGCCCTCAATATATAAACATACTCCAATTTATTCCAGCTAAGTGATGATCATAATGATAATGACAATTATACTAATGGTGCCAATTGTAATGATAATGTCAAAACTCTCCCTAGCCCCTCTATCATTTCTCTTTAATTGTATTGCCCCCTCTCCCAAGGTAAGCATTTTTTTTTAATGAGTTGTCTACATTCATGGCTCTACTAATTCATGTCCATGAATTACTGTTTTCCTTTGCACTTTTACCCTTCATATTATTTTATTATATTTGGCACTGCTGACAAGTTTCTTTCTTGAAATTCTTTTGTGGCTTCCAAAATAATTTTCTAATACTTTGTGATAGCCTCCATAAGTAGGCTCCCTTCCTGCCACCACATCCACCACTATGTCTCCCCCAAGTGAACTTCTGCACTTCCTACCTTCCAAAAGGTGCTCACTTTTCTACTTGTAGACCTAGGGTTTTTGTTCTCTCAGACTTCCAATTGACTTCCTGGGTGTTCAGAATAACTGGTAACTATGTAGGGGTGTTCAAGGGATGAGACAAGCTCAAGGGCCTCCTATGCCATCTTAACTCCCAACTCCTCTGCTGTTTATTTCTTAGTTTTTATTTCACCTCTGCCATTTTCAGTATGGTTCCTTCCTGGGAATACTTTCCGATATCCACCTGAAATTTTTATATTTTCTAATACTTGCCATATCATATGTTCTCCCTAGACAACATCTTATATACCCATAGATTCAATTATATGTATGTCGAAGATTTCCAAATACTTATATCCTGCCTAGTTCCCTATATTCCAGATCCCTTTATTCAATTGTATGTTGATTGTATTTATCTGGTTTCCATGTGGAAATTCAAATTCTAAATATCCATTATCTAATTTATCATTATCACCTCAAAAGCTTATGCCCAACTGAGTGACAAGGCCCCTGTAGTTGCCCTTATCGGAGATCTGGAAGTAATTCCTAGTTCCTGCATCTTCACTCTCCACTTAAAAAAAGCATTGAGCAAAGCATATATGTGTAATACTTATAATGTTAACAACAACCAACAAAACTGTTTATATTGTCAGGATGTCCATGCTTTCCACCTTGATGTATTCAACACAATCCCAGTCAAAGTTAAAAACCTCTACTCTGAGAAAGACAGTGTTGAAAAAAAAAATACACACACACACACACACACACACACACGATACAAACTGGGAAAATATTTTGCAAAACACATATCTGTGAGAAGACTTCTATCCAAAGTATATAATTCTTAAAAGTAAACAATACAAAACAGTGCAATTAAAAAGTCAGCAAAGGATCTGAACAAACACCTTCTCAAAGCAGATGTACAGATGGCAAATAAGCACATGGAGAGATGTTCAACATCATATAGCCTGAGGGATTTGCAAATGAAAACAATGACACACCATATCTATTAGAACAGCACAAATCCAGAACAGTGATGACACCAAAAGCTGGTGAGGACATGGGGCAGCAAGAACTCTCGCTTACCACCATTGGGAAGGCAAATTGGTACAGCCACTTTGGAAGGCAACTGGTGGTTTTTTACAAAGCTAAATCTATTCTTACCAAACAATTCACAAACTTATGTGCACTCAAAAACTGCACACAGATGTTTATAGAAGCTTTGTTTTTAAGTGTCAAAATTTGGAAGCCACCAAGATGACCTTCACTAGGTGAAGAGTTAGCCTGTGGTATATCCAGACAATGTACTATCATTCAACAGTAACAAGGAAAGGACTCTCAAGCCATTAAAGACATGGGAAAACTTTACAAGCACATTGCTAAATGAAAGAAGGCAATCTAAAAAGACCACACACTGTATGATTCCAACTGCATAACAAAAGACAAAAGTACAGAGACAGTAAAAGATCAGCAATTTCTTTTCATTCAGAGAGATGGGGGGATGAAACTATAAAGTACAGGGCGTGTTAGGGCAGAGAAACTCTCCCCTATGATACTGTAATGGTGGATACATTGCATTGTGCTTTCCTGTAGATCCACAGCCCATAAAACTATAGGACACAAAGAGTGAACCCAAATGTAAACCCAAATGTGGACTCTTGTTAATAACAGTGCATCAATTTGGTTTTGGGTTCATCAATAGTAACGAACGTCCACCCTAATGCAAGAGGTTTATAATACAGAAAACCGGGTAGCAGTTGAGAAGGCATATGGAATGCTTGGTACTTTGTGAGGGGTTTTTTGGGGTTTTTTTATAATTTTTTTTTATTTTTTAAAGATTTTATTATTCATTTGACACAGAGAGAGAGATCACAAGTAGGCAGAGAGGCAGGCAGAGAGAGAGAGAGGAGGAAGCAGGCTCCCTGCAGAGAGCCCCAAGTGGGCCTCAATTCCAGGACCCTGAGATCATGACCTGAGCCAAAAGCAGAGGCTTTAACCCACTGAGCCACCCAGGTGCCCAGGAATGCTTGGTACTTTGTGTTCAATTTCTCTCTCTCTCTTTTTTTAAGATTTTATTTATTTGAGAGAGAGAGAGAGAATGAGCAGTGGGGAGGGGCAGAGGGAGAGAGAGAGAGAGAGAGAGGAAGAGAGAGAGAGAAGCAGACTCCCTGTTAAGCAGGGAGCCCAATGCTGGGCTCGATCCCAGGACCTGGAGATCATGACCTGAGCTGAAGACAGATGCTTAACTGACTGAGCCACCCTGGTGCCCCACTTTTTGTTCAATTTCTCTGTAAACCTACAACTACTCTAAAATATAAAGTCTGTTAATTTAGCATACACACAGACACACATAGGTGTCACTTAAATCTGTTCCCTTCACTCCATCATGCTGGTACTCTCCTTTGTTCAGACCCATGGGGAAGCTCACCTCTACCACTGTAATTGCCCTCTAGCTAGTGAACTTGCCTTTAGTTCATTCAACTTAAATCCATCTTCCGCAATACTTCCAAAATGTTTCCTTCTCGGCTGAAAGTTTTATCATGGTACTTCCCTGTTTCAAATCTTGTAGGACCTCTCCATCCGCTCACTATTTAACCTGTATGGTCTTTCATCAGTCATTTGGCATTAGCAAACTAATTACAGTTGTGTTGTGCTATTCTATTGTTTGTGACACCCCCAGTTCAACCACCCATGTGTGCCTCACACCCTGCCTACCAGCTAAATTTTTCTAAAACACTGACTTGTCCTTTTATCTCTGTGCTAGTCTTCTGAATTCTAAGTTGAAATCATTAGTTTTCTCATCTGCCTGCACACAAGACTGGTGTCATTAAGGGCAAAGGCCATGGGTTTTTCTCTTTTACCAATTGCATGTGCAATTTACACCAGCAAGACCTAGAACAGAATTTCACCCAAGTATGCATGCACTACATTCAGTTTTGAGATGTGAATGTATTCAATATATACCACATGAGGTATACATTCACATTCAGGTAGGACATATAGATTCCTTTTAGGAGCAGAGAGGCAAAATACTGTTTTTCCTCTGCTAGAAGAGAAAAAACAATCAATGAGGGATAACGAAGGAGATGCTCAGGGGTGCTAGGGATTTTTGGAAAAGAGTACAATGAAGAAAGGTGTGCTTGCAGAAGAGGAACTAGGTATTAGAGTAAACGGGAGGAGGATAAGAGAAAGACGCGGACAGGAGGCGTGTTCCCTGACTCCAGCAATAATGCAGAAGTGGGGCAAGAGAGTCTGTGGAAGGGAAGTGACCGTGAAAACGAAATCAGAAGGTCAAAGACTGAAAAGGTCAGCGGTTCCCGGTGACTGGGCCCAGGGACTGCCTCATGTGGCCCAGATTCTGCCAGGGAGACAGCAGTCGGCACTGGGACTATGGACAGCAATTCCATTTAGAGTGAGAGATTTAATTTACGATAAATTAACATCATGAAAGAAAATTTAAGGTAAAGTTAGGAGGTTTGGGCTAGTCTTACAACTCTAGGAGAACAGGCCCTTCTTTACTACCTGACAGGATTCTTATTTTTCCTTCAATGTGCTGGTACAGCAAGCAGATAATAAAACACTTCGCAAGCATCATGTATTCATTTAAAAGAGGGAGGTGCATTCAATAGAATCATGTTGTCAAATTATCTGCAATGATCCAAGTATTCTGCCAGTAATTACACCTAATGCATGATTTATTCCAGGTCTATTAGTAGATTAAAAATATTTTTCTCCTTTATTGATGCTCTCTTACTAATTATACCCAAACATGATTTACTTCATGCTTATGAATAGATTATAACTATTCATTGGATATTTTTTTCTCCAATACTAATGACACGACTCTGCAGGAAAGCCTTTATTTATTAAATATAGCTGTGGTTTAGACTTAACAATTCCTAAACTATTTTTCTCGTCTCCCTCTCGTATTTTCAAGGAATCTCTCTCTAGTGGCTTCTTCCTTTCTAGCCTACATTTTAAGTAGGTTTTACTTTCTAACTCTTGCCCTTTTGCTAACCACATCTTCTGGGGGCCCATTTTTTCTTTTCAGCTATTTCTTCCTCTCCTTCCTCACGTATTTTTACTTAACCCCTTGCAATTTGTCTTCTGCAAGCCCTTCCATGGAAATGGTTCTCTAAAAGGTCATCACTGGCTTATATTTTGCCACATCCCATAGAATCATTCTCCTTGACCTTCTGTGGCATTGAACAGGATTCAAAGTGTCTGCTGCATTGTTACTGTTTCCAAATACATATGATCATCTTCCCAGAGACAAACTGTGAGATTGCTTAAAGAGAGTGAAATCATTCTAGACTAGGAAAAAGTTTCTAAAAGTGAGGCCCTTTTAAGCCAAGATGTAGAAATAATCATATAATATTCAAAGTGCTTAAAATATCTCTTTCTTGAAATTCTTTTCTTATTCTCTTACCTGATAGCTCATCCTTCTTTAGAAGCCCCTGACCATTACAATTTTTCTTACTCTTCTCTCTGGGAATCTCCTGAAGGATCAGCATTTAAGCCTGTGCTTTTCCTCTGTGTGTACTTTCTGAAATATAAGCCACCCATCCTGGCTCTCTAAAGGGGGGAAGCAAAGGGAAAACACAACTACTTAATTTCATAATATCATTACTAATGCCCACTAATAGGTGAAAGAGAGGAAATATTCAAGCACTTTCAATCTCAAATTGTTTATGTCTACCTGCCCTGTTTCTCATAGAGCAATGTGTCAGTTCACTTGTATTATGACCGTCTTCTCTTCCCTCTGCTGACCCAGCCCCCTCTTTGACCTCCTGGCTGTGACAGTTGGTAGGAACTGGGAGGTTTCCTTCTCTAGCTCCAGACATGTGACCCATTCTGCAACCTTCCCTTGCTTAGCTCTCCAGTCTCATCAGGACACCTGCTAGGAAGGACCCACTCTCTCTCCATCTCATTCACTGCTCCACATGGGGCTCACAGAAAATTTACAAGTTAAGTCCCACGCCACTTAGTAGTAGTTGAGCGCTTTGAGAAGTTGTCTCTGGCCCTCTCTGCTTCTCCCTTTTGTATAAATCAAGTCTGAGACATGAGGTGCAACTCTGCCACTATCTCACACTTCGGAGAGAATTCAAATGTGTTCCAACCACCCAGATGCACAGTGTGGGGAACAGACTGTGTGTGACCGCACTGCATCTTTCTTTCTTCTCCACACTATACCCTCAT
Source organism: Ailurus styani (assembly GCA_002007465.1). Classification (NCBI taxonomy): domain Eukaryota; kingdom Metazoa; phylum Chordata; class Mammalia; order Carnivora; family Ailuridae; genus Ailurus; species Ailurus styani. The sequence continues at coordinate 3,832,345 of LNAC01000106.1, forward strand.
CCCTCACTTTTCTCCAGTTCAGAGGGTCAACTATCTTGTCTGAGAGGAAGGAAAATGATGATTTTTGTGTCTTCAAATGCATCCCCTAATCATTTTATAACTTGTGCCTCTTAAACTTGGAATCTTAAAAATGTAAAGTCTTTCTTCCAGGCTACGGCTACTTCCTAAGGCACTAGGGGTTCTTCGGTACAAGGAGCATCAGTGACTAAAACAGGAAAACTAGAATAAATCTTACCAGCTTATATTTCATAGAATACTCCATCATTGATGCCTCACACATATGAAAAATATTACAAATGTATTTAATGGCAGGGACTAAAATAATACAAATTTGTTTAAGAGGATCACTTAACCTTTACACCTCAAGAGGAGAGTCTCAAATAAACACACATTAAGACAACAATCATAAAAAAGAGAATAATCATCATTATGTTAAAAAGTGATTCTCAATATCAAAAGGATTGGAAATCATTGTGCTAGTGAAATACATACTTATGATATCAATTATAAATAAAAAGTGTTTACTAATATTTAAAACTAGCAGGTTCATTTCCATTTGGATTGTGTTCTTGAAAAACTCACCATTCTCTTCATTTTATTTTCCTTTTAATAACTATGCCTTGAACAGCTAGAGCTCTGTCTCCCCTTAAGTTCTTGGTCTGAATTCCATTACTGCACTTACAACTCCTGTTGAACATTTCTAGTAGGAGTCACACGGTCATCAAATTCCTGCAGCTTCACACTAAAGTACTCATCTTCCTTCCATAAAAATCCTGGTGTCCTCACCATATTCAGTGAGATCACCTATCTCCTGCTTGAAAACCTGAGGCATCCTTTATTCCCCTACTCTAATCCTTCCTCCACATTCACTTGGCCCTTCTTTCGCCTTGTAAATCTGCACTGAACTGCCCCTTCACTCATAGATGTCTCTTATCACACCCCAGTTCATCCTTTGTTAAACCTTATGCCTGTAAAGCACTTTTATGCCTTAAAAGCACTTTTGCTTTTCTTTACTCTATTTCTACGTATTCTAAAAGACTGAATATCACTTCTTTGAATTCCAAATGCTAAACTGAGTGGTACAGAGCCTACAGACTATGTGTGTCTTGCTGTATCATCTGATTAAAACACTGAGGATGTAGCACATAATACTAAAAGTCATAAGTAATGCTGTAGAATTACAAACAATGGTTCTTAATACTTCTTCAAAGAATACCTCAGGATAAGTGATTATGCTTTTAACATGTGTTCACTGAGGAGACAAAAATATGTAACATTAAATTATATATCTTAAGTACATTGTTACTTTTAAAGTCATGCATTCAGCAAGCTTTCCTTGAGCACCTATATATCCCGGCTCCGTGCTAGGAACTAGGTGAGTAAGACTGACATTGTCTCTGCCCCTCTTGGAACTTACATTTCCTTTAGAAAGTCTTTTAAATAAATTTGTAATATACACAATCAGCATGTGAAAAGCAAAATAGTTTTCACATTGTTTTCATACCAGCTACTCAAAATTAGTTACTTCTGATTTTACATACAAAACTGGTAAATTTTTGTATATCTTCTGTTGTGGGAAAGTGAAGCTTCACTCATTTTATAAATGTGAGTTTAACTTCTTTATAGTCTTACAAGTGAAAAATAAGATATTTGATTATCATAAAGAAACCAAATTTTATAATTAAAGGGGAAAGTCTATGTTCATCTTTAAAAGCACATGAAGTTTATCAAATAAATAATATCATGAAGAGAGTTTTAAAAGTAGAGTAATACTGGGATGGCTGGGTGGCTCAGCTGGTTAAGCATCTGGCTCTGGCTCAGGTCCTGATGCTAGGGTCCTGGGATAGGGTCCCTCTTCAGGCTCCTTGCTCAGCAGGGAGCCTGCTTCTCCCACTGCTTGTGCTCGGTCTCTGTCTGTCTGTCTCTGATAAATATATAAATATTAAAAAAAATAAAAGTAGAACAACACTGTCAAAAATGCAATATATCTGATAATAATGCAAAATATTCACTTCTGACATGTCTGTTTGAATGCCAGCCTTGCCAACTTAGTGATACACACACCATGCAAATAGCTCAGAGCTAAGAATGCCTGCTAGAGGAGCTGGTGTATAATAATACAGATTATTGAGTTTTGCTATAGTGACTATGAGGAAATGAAATGCTTTGAATCAGTTTGTGTGTACTAAAACTGCTATATTAAAAGATTTCATTCTGAAATTACATTGCTTTTTGTATTCCATTAAGGAATTCTGGTTTGAAGAAAAATGATTAAAATAGAAAGAACATAGTCATTTATTTCTGGGGGTGGTTTGATATGAATTACATTTGAAATTTCTGATGGAACAGGTAAAATATGTATCTAATATCAATATAAATCTGATACATATACCATATCTATGATATATACCCTTGAAACTACCTTGATAATATGTCTTCTGTCATTTTCCTAAGGAAAAATCTATTAATAAAATACCTGTGTTTGAAACATTGGTTTAATTAATCTGAGGTTATCTAAATGCACATTGTTCACCTCTACCTGGATTTCAGCCTTCAGAATTTACCCCTTCCTTCAGATGAACTATAGGAACCGACATCTAAAGACTGAAGCCTTTTCCAGATGCAAGGGGTAAAGATGGTTTTGTGTAACCCTCTGGGGATAGGCAAGAAGTCATCCTTGCAATTAGTCCAATCTGGACCTCACAGCTATCCAGTTAACATATCCAAGCTACTTCCGCTTTGCATCTCCTGACCTTTGTTTTTATAACTTGTCTAACACTTCTAAAACTAAGGGTCTGCCTTATTTCTGACTGTTCCCCTGGGGGAGATGATGTCTTACCTCAAAGTCCCAGCCCAAATTCTAATGAGCCCTTCCCCCATGCAGAGATCTTCCAACCAGAAAATCATGGGCATGTCTTGTGCCTAAGCCACTGATCACCATGCCCACCCATTAACTGCAACATTTCCATTGTACTGGTTTGATACCCATGACGCTTACTGTCTACCTAAACTGCCAGCTCCTCTTGCTTGCCACATCTGAACACCATTTTCCTTTCACTGAACTATACCTTTCCCCAGTCCTCTAGACCTGGGTGTATTTCCTACTGACTGCTGTTTCCCTGTGAGTAGGTGGGTTTGAAAACATGTCTGCACACACACAAGACATGCTTGATATGTAATTTAATATTTTTTGGAAATATTAATATTAATATATTAATATTAATGCTTTGCATTTTCTCATCCCTTTTTACCTTTTGTTTTTTACATAGCAGTATTTTGATCGTCGTTTCAAAGCAAGGGTTCTAGGTTGTTAAGTTCTGATACAGCAGCAGAGCAGTCAGTTAACAGGTCTTAGCTCCAAGATCTCACCTTTTGGGGGTATGGTATCCTCAAGGATGAATTGTCACAACCAAAATGAGCCCTTTAACAAGCCTGTTGATTTTTCTTAAATAGCATTCCTCCATGCCACCTTTAAGAGGTGCATATGTGATATAAATATTCAAATGTATATAACTGTACTGAACTTTTGAATTATATTTTCAGTCAAGACTTCAGTTCAGTGTGCTTGTTAAAACATCACAAGTTATACAAAATTTTCCTTATAAAATAAGTAAGCCATGGGGAAGAAAAGTATAGCAAAGGGAATATAGTGACTAACACCGTACTAGGTAATAGATGGTAACTACGCTTACCATGGTGAGCATTTCATAATGTATATAATTATCAAGTCACTATGCTGTCTGTACACCTGAAACTAATATGTCAACTATCCTTCAATCAAAAGGTTTTAAAAATAAAAAAATACATTAATTTTCAATAAAAAGTTCTTATCATAGAATTATAGCACAATCAATTGCTCTGTTCTGAGTACATTTCTGAATAAAGTACTCAGTTGAGAAAATATTTAATGAAATCACAGGCTGTTTATTTCTAAAACATCTTAAGGACTATTCTCCCTCACATGTTCCTAAATGTGCTGATAGAATTAAGGCAGCTCACATGAGCGTGTCAGCTACATATATGTGTTACTGTAATGAAAAATTGATTGATCTATGACAACAGATTTTGGAGGGATTGATTTGTCAATGTTCGTTATGAGAAAGTATAAAAATACAATCTTCATTGGAGTTTGGGCAGGTATCTGAGCTAGCAAACAAACAAATGCACATTAAATTATTTATCCTAGTAGTTTACAGTCTAGAATCATTCATTTGTCCCCATCCCATTTTGCACACAAAGGGAGAAAGGTAAGAGTTTGGGGACAGTATGAGATTTATGTTGTATAGAAAGAACAAGGAGTTTCAAGTTTGACAAACTAGATTTTTAATCTGAACCCATTTAACAACCATCCATGTAATGTTAATATGTTATTTATCAGCTCTGTTCCTCAGTTTCTTCATTAGGAAGAGTTATTTTATTTTTTTTTTGCTCTGCACAGAATTTCTAAGAATAAAATGGTGATTAAGAACATGGATTCTGAAGGTAACCCAGAGTTCGAGTCTAGGCTCCATCTCCTACTCTGTGTGACCCTAGACAAGTTAATATCGCAGTCCCTTCTTCTCCTTTAAAATTGAAATATAAACTATCCCTTTTCCTGTCTTCGAAGGATTTTTTTAAAGGTTTGAAATAAATAATATTAGTGCTTGCACCAGTGTCCAAGATACTGCCTGAAAGCATTAGTTATAATTATTACATTACTATATAACTGCTAAGTGTGTCCTGAACGCTCAGTATACGGCAGCTCAGCGATACGATGAAGCACAATCTTATCAAACAGGTAATTTTACTGGACTGTTTCATGAACAGTTGACACAAAAATAGGGTGATGGGTTTGTAGTAAAACAAAATGAATTTCCTTCAAAAAGATGCATAAAATAGAGTTTGCATCCTTGTGGGGCTTCCAATTCAATAAAACCTCTTACGAATTTAAGAAAATGAGACTATTTCTACAGTGATATTATCTGGGTTCTGTGTTACAATTTCTTCCCTGTTGTGATATGTACGCTTTTTCAACATATAGATGTGTCATTATGTTTCTATTAATTTCTGGTTAGGTTCTATCTGAGTTGATAGCTTTTATGATTTTTCCATGATAACTTTCAAGCCATATGCTGATTGGACTGCTGATTCATGATTCTGTTTAGTTGATTGCCTCCAGGTTGGCTCTTTGCTCCTAAATCATTTAATATTTGTCTTCATTTAAGTTGACTGGGTGCTCGTTGGCACTCTTACTCAAACCCTCTTCTCCTCGAATTGAGTTTCATTGCCCTTCATTACTTTCTGTGCTTCCAGTTCCAGCTTCATTTGCAGACTCAGAAAGTTTGTTTCAATGCCTTCATCCAACTCATTTATGTACATTACAAACATCCATGCTGCTGAAATTAATCTATGGCCCACGTACAAGAATATTCAGCCTTCGAGTGCAATGAGCCAGCAAGAGTCACAGAAACAGAGCGTGTGCTTTTTCTGAAGCAGGCACAACAGTCTTCAAAGTGCTTAAAAGGCAAGTGGGGAGAACTGAAGGAAGCCAGGGAAGGCGAGGTCCACCCAGAGATGCAGCTGCACGTTTCCCATTAATTGTGCTCGGGGACTCAGCATGAACCTGAATACAGGATTTAGCCTGAAGCAATCTGTGAGGCTTTCGGAAAGTTAGTCCTTGCAACTGAATGACTTTCATGACAAGCAAAGATTAAGGATCAACAATGCGAGGGATGAAATCTAGGGAGTGAATAATTCAACATTGCAGGTGTGAGGATGATCTGAGGATCTGAGAGCAGTGTCTGCTGGGAAGCTCTCCAGCTGACCGAAGTGTCAGCTTCATGGCATAATTTCGACTTAATTTCATTTCATACAGGCATTGTTCCCTGGGAAGGACCTGTCAGCCATCTTGTGTAAACTAATTAATTAATCAATTAAAAAAAGTATACATATAATGAAAGTTACCTTGAAGAGGAGTGCAACAGGAAGCCTGCATTCAAAAATATAAATAGATCATCTTAATTTTTTAAAGGATAAAGAAAAGAATAAGACACCTTTCTGAAATTCCACACTTTCAAACTGGATTATTTTAAAAACAGGAACTGGGAAAAAATACCCATTTAAGGAACAATTAGTTAAGTCATATCAGTGAATATAGGATTCTCATCCACAATACAGAGATCACGATGGGGCCAAAAAGAATGCAAAAGACAACCAAAAAAGACTCTAAGAAAGGCCAACGTAAAGAGCGTATCATAAAAACTGCCTCAGGATCAGTTCTCACCAAGGGTCCCTCCAGTCTTTGGACAATTGTTACCTTCATGGATCTTTTCTACAGTATCAAACTTTCTCTGTCTCATCCTGGCCTGGTGACACTACGCATTTCCCAACATAAATTCTTTTCCTTCTTCTATCACCAGACCTGTCATACTTCTTTCCAGGGTTCGGTTTTGACACTTACTGGTTAAGCCTTAGCTGAATCCATTTGTTATTTGCTGGGATACTGATTTTCAAACGGGGGGCTCTGCAGACATGAGTTTGCGTAAGTCCTACAGAGGCGCTCTAGGGCACAGCTATCAAGTTTCAGCCAAAGAATATTTTTGTATATAGTTTCAAAGAGTTCAAAATTTTGAAAGGAAACAAATGGAAATGTTTTGGTTACCAAATTTTAACATGTCAGAATTCTCATTTGCTAACTTTTGTAGTTACCTGATACTTTAGTTTCATGCAAAAGTTGTAACAGAGTTTTTCCTGCTTTCCCATCACATACATTGAAGCTTCTGCAAATTTGTCATTAGGAAGATTGATGATTTACACTGCTCTTTGTTTTCTTGCACACTTGTGCATGCCTGTAGAATTCTTTACCTAATACCAGGCAAGGCTCAGATACATCTTCCAACATATAGTCTCATTTTGGAATAACTGTCTCTTGTACAAGTAGGTACAATAGAACACAATGGTATTTTGACAGTAGCACATTTTAAGAATTTTAATGTTTATGTTTTGGGGGGAAACCTATTTTTTAACTTTTACACTTACGAAAAATATAGGTCCATGATAGATATCACTAGAGACTTAACTTTGAAACAAACATTATTTAGTGCTATTTCCCTTGAAAGCTACTCAATCAGCTTAAATCTAATCATATCCTGAGATTGCAAGGCAAACTATCTTTTTAGATCTGTCACTGTATGCAATGACTTTTTAATGTGAATATTATTGTTGTCAATACTTGACAAGCAAAACAAAGAACTCAACTGATACTAAAACTGATACAAAAGTACAATCATCCCTTGTGTCTTGGAAAAGGTGCACAGACTCAAAATGGATAACCAAAGCTTTGCTATTATTAAGAACTACCTTGTAGGAAGGGAGGAAGGTCCATGAGTCAGGTTCTGAAGACAACCGCACCTCGAGTACAAATGCATCAAAATTTCAGGCTTTTTAAAAAATATCTGGGCATACCCAAAATATCCTCCAAGAGCTGTTTTATGGACAGCAGGATAGCAGAGTAGGCACAGTCTCTTGGGATGCTAACAGAGGAGAAAGAGGACCCCTCAATCCTCAGAAAAGATTCAAAAAGTGAATCTAATCATTTAGAAAACTTGAAAGAAGTCATTGGAAAGAGGGACTTACATGATATATTTTAAACGAGTCCAAACATCTAAGAGACACAAAATACTGTGTAAGCTTAAGGTATTCAACGTGATGACTTGATACATGTATGTTCTGTGAAAGGGTTACCACACAGGTTAATTAACCCATGAATCGCTTCACATAATTACAACTATTCTGTGTGTGGTGAGAACATTAAAAATCTACTCTCTTAACTTTCAAGTATATAGGAGAGCCCTGTTAACTATAGTCACCATGTTGAATATTAGATCACCAGAATTTATTCATCTTATTCATCTATAAGTTTGTACCCTTTGACCAACATCTTCCCATTTCCCTCAACCTCCCACACCTGGTAGCTATCATTCTACTCTTACTGTGAGTTTGTTGTTGTTTTTTCTTTTTAATTGAACATAAAAGTGAAATAACACAGTATTTGTCTTTATCTGACTATTTCACTTAGCATAATGCCCTGAAAGTTTATCCATGTTGCTGCAAATAGCACGATTTCCTTCCTTTTTTGTAAGTGAATAATATCCCATTGTGTATATACCACATTTTCTTCATCCATTTGTCTGGGGACATTCTGGTAGTTTCCATGCCTTGGCTATTGTAAATAATGTTTCAATGAACATGGGAGTAGAGATAGCTCTTCAAGATAGTGATTTCATTTCCTTCAGATACATACCCAGAAGTGGGATTACAATATCATATGGTAGCTTTATTTTTAGTTACTTTGAGGAACTTCCATACTGTTTTCCGTAGTGGCTGCCCCAGTTTACGTGCTCAACCATAATGCACAGAGATTTTCAGAGAATCACACACTTCCTGGGTTGGATCCAGTTATGAGGACATTGCTGAGTCTGCAGGTGGCCGGCTTGTTACCAGAGGCAGGTGTGGATCCTGTCTGCCCCTTGGATGGACAGGACTGCCTTCAGCCTCCTGCTCAGAGGGGTAGCACAGAGACAGTGATCTGCTTTAGTCCCCACAGTTGAGGCCTCAGACGGGAGACCTAAAGCAGATGGCTCCTGCTAGATTCATGGGAGGGCTGCTGCCTGCCCACGGCATGGGTCCCTGGATGGGCAGGACTGGCCCTGGACCATGGCTGAGAGGGGCTAGAGCTAAATCTAGGGCTCTTTAAGAATCTACAGTGGTAGCGCATTTGGTAGCTTCTCCCTTTGGGTCCCTGGACCCCCAGTGCTGCTGGCCGGTTGGAGACTGTAGCTATAGGAAGCTGGAGCTGGGTATGTGGCCCTTCGAGGATCTCTGCGGGCACAGATAGGAATGTCTCCTACAGGGTCCCTGTGCCAACAGAACACTGGAGACTTGGCTGGGACGGGCTGGAGCCCACTTACAGGGCCTTTTCCGAATCTACATTCTGACCCAGTTTGGCAGGCTTACCTCCAGGGCCTCACAGACCATGAAAGCAGAGGAGCTAGAGCTGGTTCACAGACCATTTCAGGGCACCACAGCCAGAAATGAGATCAGTATGTTACTCTGCACACGGATAGGTGTGATTCTTCCTGGGTTTCTTGGTCTATGGTACTGGTGCCAGACCCAAAGTCATACAGTACTATAACCCAATTCTGCAGGGGTATGGAACTGTCTCCACTTCTGTAGCCAAGACCACAGTTGGTGAGTCTGCCACCTAAGTGCCAGTCTGCCTTCTCAAAACAACTATCTTCAATCTTGGACTACAGCATTGTTTCACAATCTCCTACCTGGATCCCAAAGTTCCAGAGAGAAACTTTATCTGTGGATGGTGCCAAATTGTTGTTGTGATGGAAGGTGTACTTGTGGGAGATAGTTGCTTGGCCATTTTGGTCAATGTTATCATACATATATTAGGGAGGATGTGAAATAAACACTTGAAAACGAAGTCACAGTATTTCTTCAGAAGACAAGAAGAAAATATGGGAATTGATGATTTGTATCTGTGTCATGATGTTGATCCACCAGGAATAAAATCTTAGTTGAAATTTTAGAACTTTTAGAATATGTGAATCTGAAGGACCTAGAATGATATCTACAATGTGATAGTTCTCACTAAATACTGGTCTTATCTTCTTTTCCTTTTTTTACTCTTCCAAATGTATTTTACAGTACCACAGAGTACATGTAATGTCCTTGACTGAAAATTCCATAAATATATGGACATATAACTAGCAAACAGTAAGCCATCTATCAGGAGGGCTTCTGAGTCCTATGCACTAGAGGAGGCTGCCAACAGTAATGAATGGAGCTGTCCCACAACAATTTGAGTGGTTTCTCAAAGATCTAACTCAGCTCTAAACAAAGTGAGGCCATTTTGGTCGAATGCTCAGGTCCTGAGCTAAAAGATGCTTTGGTACCTGAAATACTGAAAGGCCAACTTTGGACAGTGTGGGCTTTCTGTACCCACTGATGAGCATCCTCCTCAGGAGACCAGCTAAACAACTCAGTGGCTCCTTCAGACACATGTTACTCCTATGCATACAAGTGTAGGGGTCAAATTCCCTTTCTGTCTCCCAAGAAAGAACATATTCTTGGCCAATAATGGAGTCCAATTACCAAGTACCAGTCCCTAAGACAGGACAATGTGAATATACATGGAATTTTTTAGGGCAATGCAACTATTCTGACACTGTAGTAGTGAATACATGAAGCTATACATTTGTCAATACCCATAGACCTTTAAAACACAAAAAGTCAGCTTTAATGTATACAAATTTTTAAAAATCATTTATGAATTTCAGGGACTCTAAGAATAGAACATGCAGTGTAACAAAAGAAACCTACTTTATTACAAATTATGAAACAATCTCACTAATGAGTAGAAGAAAAGTGTGCTACCTAATTTACTCAGGAAATAAGAGGACACTTCAAGATTAAAGGCAAAAAGAATGGACACAGCACTGTACTCAAGTTGATATTGTTTCCCACAGAGGCAATGATAACAGTTCTGAAACCATTTTTCATGTATACTACAATTAAAAAATTAAATAAATGGATGGAAGATGGTTAGAACTAGTTTTCTCACAGTTGGAGTGGGAGTTCACATATAAGTAAGGGGGGAAGGCTAGAATGATCCATGTGGTAATGGCTTAATGGAGATAGCAGTATGGATTCATTGTTAGTCTAATAGAAATATGGATGGTTACATATAGATTTATAGATGTATGCATATGGCATGGGTTAGTATACACATATATATTCCTTTGCACTTTCAGTTGAACTGGCGACGAGTACATGAAACAGTAGCAATGAGTACACCTAACACTCAGATCTTGGCTTCTAATATCATTTTCTAATAAAAGGAACAAAGAAAATATGGGAATATACAAGATGACCTGAAGTATCTTGTATTGAATTCAAGTAAGGAAGTGCTTAAAATATAATAAAGGTATCAACAATGATGGACTACGTAGATGGGCCCGAGAGCTAACTAAAAGATCTTTCAACAGCCAAAGCTGCAATAATTGGAGGAACAAAATGAATATAGTAAATATATTCCCAAAGTATAAAATACGTAAGTCTGTATGAATATAAATATAAAGAGAAAATTTTCTAGTACATAAGAATTGCACATGATTTACACAGGTACTGCCCCCTCCAGGCACGTAAGACTAAACAGGCATAGACTGATGAAGAAAAGCAAAGAAAAAATTGTCTAAACTCATAGTTTCACTCATTTACTGAAACTCTAAAGGGAAAGCCCAACCAGACACTGTGCCATAGGAAGGCACAGGATCCTTATAGGTGGTTTTGTCAATAGAGTCAGCCCCAGAAGTGAGGTAAAAAGATAAAAGCAAGCCCATCAACACTAGGTATCATCTATCCTTGCAAAATAAATTCAAAATTCCCATGAATCAAATGCTTATTTACTCTTTTGATTAGGACCAAAATTGTACCATGTTTTCATTTTTTTATATATATATACCATAGTTTGAGAGAGGTTAGTTATCTATACTCCATTTTTTATTGTGAAAACTAGCCTAAGCTCCAGTCTCTACTCAAAGCTCTCAGATTACTCAACCCAAGAAACAGGTAAATCCTGTAGAAAGGAGCTATAAAATAAACCATTTTCTTATACAGAGAGATGACACCTATCACTACATGGTTGCTTCTGTTGCTGTTTTAGCTAGGTCTTATCAGGTTTTAAAGGAAAATTTTCATCACTCTTTAAAATGGTATATGATTATGTTATGGACATTGGGGAGGGTTTGTGCTTTGGTGAATGCTGTGAAAGATGTAAGCCTGATGATTCACAGACCTGTGCCCCTTGGGCAAAGAATAAAAGAATAAAAATAAAATTAAAAAATAAAAAATAAAATAGTATATGATTTACATCTAATTTATATCTAAGCTAGCTAATTTGAAAGACTTTATTTCTTTTTTCTAATTGATATTATTCCCAGATGACTGGCATCCCAAATTCCATGAGACATGTTACAAATTGCTAACATCAATTCTTTATATTATCTAATGATAAATCTATTATCAAATTGTTCTGATAAAAATAAAGTAGAATTCAAAAGAAGAGGAAATGAGAGAGGTAATGAAAATTAGACAAAGTGATATGTAAGGACTTACAGGGAGAAAATTTGCCACTCCAAAATGCATCTCTTTGGTGTGTGGATTGTTTTAGGCTGATTATTTTTAAGAAGAAGACTAAAGACTCAATAAAAAAAGATGCAAGAAGTTTTGCTGTTGTTGTTATTTTTCTTTTTTATCTCCCCTCTAACTGCCTAAGAGAATTTATATAGAGGACCTGTTCCCAGAAATGAGTTACCACTATTATACTGTAGTTATAATATGAACTAGTTGTGGTAGGGAGGAACCCAACAAAGTCTATTGTTAAAATTCATCTCTTTGCCCACTGTTTCTGTGTGGCCCGTAAAACATTTGTTTAGTGAACATATTCTCTTTTTCATATTCCTATGAACTGTCTTCCCTCCAAATTCCACACACCTAGCTCCTTCTCCTTAGCTCTAGGTGGCTATATATGTCTCAACTGCCTGCCTGTGGGCTTCATATTCTATGGAGCCACTGCACATATGTAGTTAAATTTTATTTTCTCCTGTTAATCGGTCTTATTTCAATTTAATTCTTAAACCAGCCAGAAGAACCTTAAAGGATAGACTAAATTTTTCTTCCTCCACAGTCTGCTCTTCTCTCTTTTCCCAAAAGTTGTGTTACCTGTTGCCTAATTTTGATCACCACTTTAGTTTGAATTATATATGGGATCCCTCACCATTTTTGCATTTGACTCTGTCTGTATCAGTCTTTGTTTCTTAATTGATATTTAAATGTTTTCAGTCCAATTATACTTTGTGTATGTGTTTGTGTGTGTGTGTACACTAAGGCATGTGTGTGTGTATTTGTATTCATTCTACCAAAACAGATTACAAAACTCTCAAAGACCAGAATAGCATCTATACATTTTTTGAGGGGAGAATGGGATAAGAAAAAGCCTTTTGAAAGCTGTATACTTGTATTATGGGGGACTGTGCAACCCAAAGTACTCAAATTACCATTCTTGACAAAATGGACAGTAATGCTAGTTTTTTATTTATCCACCTTTATAATCTAATAATCATCACAAGGCAAGTGAATTCTTAGAGCAATCAAGAAACCAAAACTCTACTTATATATAGTGTTTTGGCTTACATGTATTTTAACAAATATCAAAAATTACATTGATAATGTTGTTTTTCTATGGGCTAAATACTGTACAATCCATTTAGGAGATAAACAAAGTAATCACATCCTGAAAACATCCTGAGTATCTGGCATTTTCCCCTGACACTTTTTCACTCTTCTTACATTTCGTTTTCAACATTAAAAATTTCTCATATTTATTCAGGCCACAAATATTTATTGAACATCTACTATATGCCAGGAACTCTTCTGTAAGCTGAAGAGGTAGCAATGAACAAAACAGACAGAAATTCTGTTCATGGGGATCTATCATTCTCTTCCCATTTCAATATTGAAATTATGATGAGAAAAGTTCAGTAAAGTAGAAATGTAATCATTCATTCATTAGTAATTAATGATAGTAAGAAGAGATAGCCCAATTGCCTACTAGATGTTGAAATCTCCGAATATTCTTTGTGTTCAATTTCTTTTTATGTTTCACAGATGTGATGATCAAGTACATTTGTTTTGCTTTCTCTAAATTTAAAAACTACTTTTTAAAATCTGAGAAAGAATTTAGGCTTTAATTTTTTTTTCTAAACAATTTACATACACAGATCTCTGGAAGGTTCTCCCACTAAATTTCAGATGGCACAGGCTAGAATCCATTCTTAAGTAAATACTATCTAGCTGAGGATTATTCAATATAAATTTCCATAAAAATCAGTACATGAAACATCTTTAGAAAGTAGTTAGCAGAAAATACAACATCTGCACTTTGAATATTCACTTGCCACCTGCACATTTGCAAGTAGTATCAAATTAAAATAACATTGACCTGAGAATGAATTGAATTCCATTTAAATTATATTTGAATATTTATATTCTAACATATTTAGATGTTTTGTTGGAAAGTGTTTGTGCCTTTGAGATAGGTGAGTGTACTGGGTGTGTGTGTGTGTGTGTGTGTACTAGTGCCTGTGTATATGCATGTTATGTATGTCTGTGTAGAAAAATAATTTTTCCTCTACCACTTATTAATCATTTTTAAATAAAAATACTTAATTTAGTCTACCCCTCATTTTCATTTCACAAAAAGAGTTATCAGGAAATTTTCCAGGCATTATTTGCTGTCACAGCAGATTTCAAGTAAGAACATTATATATTTAGGTGCATGATTCTATATATGTCTATTTAGAGAAATGGGATATGTTTCCCAAGACACAGCAATCTGTATCTAAACACAGCACATTTTTAGGCAATAAATACAAGCCAATAAAACATCATGTGTTGTTATAATTGGACAGTAACTTGAACAGTGTAGAATTTCTTGTTCAAGAATTAGCGATGAGCTGAGAAATAGGTTACTACATACAGTATCAATAAAAATCAGTTATTAACGACAATTTTTGAAAGTCACTGCATGTAATCTTCATGGGACTCAAAGTGTATTCAGCTATTATGCTATACTTTAACTTTATTTTCCCTAGGAAAGAGAAGATGAAGCCAATGTTTATGTGACAACACTGTGCAGGACCACAGGGAAGGAAGAGCAAAAACAGAGGGGAGTGAAGAGGCAGCCGGAGGTAGGGGACAGCAAGTATAAAGGAGAGCATTGCTGACATGATCACAGCTCTGGTGTCTGGTGGATCTGTCTCACCAGACATCTTCAGAGAAGCATTACGTAGCGACTCCATCTTTGAAAAGTCTAGCTAAGGTAAGAAGAAGAAAGAAGAGAAGTGCTCATTCTCATGTGTCATCGTGCAAACTTTGCATCCACATGGTGTTAATCTCCAGTGTGTTCAGGTGATAAGGAGCTGATCGGAAGCAACAGGAAACATGAGATAGAAGACATGGGCCACTGTTGAGTTTTTCTCCCGAAAACAAAAACAACATTAGAGCAGCGGCCTTGACCTTTCTCCAGGATGCAGGGATGGTGCAAGTCATTACCAAGGACAATCTGGGCAGACAGCAAGGCATCTGCAAGGACCAGGGGAGAGTATAAGCTGAGTCCAGTCTGCATGGGGTCTCTGCCTATAGGTCTAATTCACAATACCTCTCTCTCCTATTCTTGGGAATTAACTACAAAGCATTCTTCTTTTTTTTTTTTAAGATTTTATTTATTTACTTATTTGACACAGAGAGAGAGAGATCAGATCANCCAATACCTCTCTCTCCTATTCTTGGGAATTAACTACAAAGCATTCTTCTTTTTTTTTTTTTAAGATTTTATTTATTTACTTATTTGACACAGAGAGAGAGAGATCAGATCACAAGTAGGCAGAGAGGCAGGCAGAGAGAGAGAAGGAAGCAGACTCCCTCTCCACTGAGCAGGGAGCCCGATGTGGGTCTTGATCCCAGGACCCTGAGATCATGACCTGAGCCGAAGGCAGAGGCTTTAACCCACTGAGCCACCCAGGCGCCCAACTACAAAGCATTCTTAAAAGCAAGCAAAAACATGTCAGTAGAGAAGCAATAGTTTATAATAGATTTCAAGTGATTATCATATATTTAAACTTCTTAGTTTAAAATCCATTAATGTCTCCTACTTCTGCTGCCTTTATTTCCCAGGTTTTCACGGATAGGGATTTATTTATTTGTTATTTCCCTTCCAGTATCTATTTGATTGTCTGATCTTTTTCCTAGATATTTTCCCCTGCTGATATGACCTTCCTCCTCATGTCTTAACATTAATAATCACCACACTATAGAACTTAAAGTAGAGATTCAGCCCAGAACATTGGTGGGAATGCAAAGTCTCGAGTTATCCTGACTCACCTGGAATGCTGGCTCCATTTCTTGGAAGTTGTGTAATCCTGAGGGAAATTATTTTTCCTTGTCTATAATATCAAACTTGTCAATCTTGAAGAGTCGTGGTTGAAACTCAATACATTCATACACAAAAAGCACTTAGGGCAGAACTGGGCATGATGTATGTGCTGTATCAATCTCTACTGTATATTTGCTGAGAGACCTACTGCTGAAGATTCTCTAATCACACATGGCCATCTCCTCTACAATCTCTTTTAATTTGGGTTTGGTCAAGGAGAGAGGACTCCGCCCAGCATACAATATTTGTTTCTGGCAGTAGGTAAGAAGAAGAAAGCAATAAAAGATTTAGAAAAGGAAACAAGTGGAAAGTGGAACTAATCACAAAGTTGAGTGTGTTACATATGAAAGACAAATCTAAATGGAACCCTCTAGAGGAAATGCTCACTATGAATGGGGCTTGTATCTTAACACAATTGCAGTGAAGTCTAGTTTAACATTTGAAGATCAGGAGATACTAAAAATATAGACTCAAATATACAATTTTGTGGTGAAATCTATGAATAAAAAATTTAAATACATATCAGAATTATTTAAGTGATACCATACTTGCATATTCAAATAATACTTATTTGACATTGATATTGTGGGAGTTTTATGCATGATGACATGTATTTGTTTCTTCTCTACCTAATTAATCAAAGGATTTGGGGATTTTGACTTTTGAGATTTTGAAACCTTACAGTCACAATTACTTAAAATATGGACACCTTTTTTTTTTTAAAGCATGCTATTTATTTATTTGAGAGAGAGAGAGAGAGAGAGAGAGAGAGAGAGAGAGCAGGGATAGAGGGAAGGGAGAGGGAGAGAAGGAATTTTAAGCAGGCTCCACACCCAGTATAGAGGCTGATGCTGGGCTCGATCACAACCCTGAATCATTACCTGAGCTTAAATTAAGAGTCAGATGCTTAACCTACTGAGCTACCCAGGCACCACTGGACCCATTTTTATAATCGGAAAATATAGAATAATTGAAGTTAGTGTCATAATGCCATTTTGGTACAGCTGTAATTTAAATAAGGGCAAACCAAGAATTGAAAATGTTCACTGTTTGTCTTATCCATTTTCATACTTATGCTTTAAGCCTCTTACTTACATTACCAAAGATGAAATCCATTTAAACTTCTGAGCATACATCAATTTTGTCTTGCCACTTCACTGGTGCATTCTAAAAATCAATATACACTAAGTTCCTTTAAAAATTGTGCTTCCTTTCATTTTTGAGAATCTATGCTATGAACTAAAAAGAGTAATTTGGCATGGATTCCATTTTGTACAAAGACACATTTCCATTATAACAATATTGACAAATTACTTACATACAAGCTTCCAGGCAGAATTAACTTATAATAAAAGCCCTGTACTAGATCTCACTTTATCAAACTTTGAAAAATCACCCATAAAACTTTGCATCCTGGAATTCCACCATCTGCTGCATGATTCAATATTATATAACCTTTGCCAGATAAGATTATCAAATGACTCAATTGTACTTGCAACTAAGATAGGGCAATTTAATCCCAATTTATTAAATATAAAAAGGTCCAGAAACTCTATCTCTATCCCCCTATTTTTTTGCATCTTTATATTTTTGATATAGTTTTTATATCAATAAATTATTCTCACCATCCAGACACCTTGGTTGGCATAATTTAGTAATTACATTACACCTTATAAAAGAGCTGTTCGATAAATGCAGGAACTATAGAGGAATGAGATATGATCTCACGATACATATTTGTATGTAAATTGTCATTTTCCCATGTAGAAGAGCATATGCAAGATCTAAAATTGCTCTCTTATAGAATAAATAATGGCTGAACATTACCTTTCTACATCATGAAATGCATAATAAACCATTTTTATAAATTCACTTTCGTGCTATCAGCAGACCCTAAAAAGCCTTACTTTGTCAGTACCTGAATCATCTCTTTAGGAAACTGCACAGTGAAAGCCTATTGCTTGTAAATTAAAGAAAAAAAAAATCAAATCGCAGCAGGCAAGCAGAACAAGAAATGATAACAGACTCTTTCCTTACTGCCTCACCAACTATCTCATATTTAGTCAGTAGATTAAGTCATGGAAGATTAAAGCAGAAGCTTGCTCAGGGCATGTAGGAAATGCAAAATACTTGATTTGCAAAAATGTAAAGTGTAAAAGAGGAAAAATGGGTTGGAAAAGCAATTAAGTTTAAAAAGTCCCTGAAGAACCTAAATATCACTCTATTATATTTTTGAGGGATTGCCATGGTTTGAAGATAACCCATGAAATCTATCAAAGTAACCGACAGGAGGGCAATCCAAATGATAAAGCCATTCTAATGAAATGCAGACAAAGATGAAAAAGAATTAAAAGTGACAAGTAAAATCCATTAGAGAACAGCCTTTAACTACTGTAATCAGAAGACGATTACTTACCTTGTCAATTAACAGCTGTGTGCCTCCTTTGCACATAGACAAAAGACCCCACAAAGTGTCACAGAGACACTTGTAAAATATACAAAATGCAGTCATTTGAGTGGTACACAGAGTATGCATGCTTCCAAGTGAAACATCCAAACATCATTGAATCTACCAAGCCCACAATTAACTATGCTTCGATGGATTAACAGTCACCCTTGTGGAGTGAACATAGCAGATTTGGGAAGTAATTAAAAGCTGCAAAATAATTACATTTTGTTTTTTGTTTTGTTTTGTTTTTTTTAAGATTTTATTTATTTGACAGAAAGAGATTACAAGTAGGCAGAGAGGCAGGCAGAGAGAGAGGGGGAAGCAGGCTCTCCGCTGAGCAGGGAGCCCGATGCGGGCCTCAATCCCAGGACGCCGAGATCATGACCTGAACCGAAAGCAGAGGCTTTAACCCACTGAGCCACCCAGGTGCCCTACATTTTGATTCATCAACTCCAAGAA
Source organism: Ailurus styani (assembly GCA_002007465.1). Classification (NCBI taxonomy): domain Eukaryota; kingdom Metazoa; phylum Chordata; class Mammalia; order Carnivora; family Ailuridae; genus Ailurus; species Ailurus styani. The sequence goes on from LNAC01000106.1 coordinate 3,851,295, forward strand.
TGTTTCTCAACAACTAGAAAAGCTACTTAAGTGGAGGAGAAAAAGTTCCTGCCCAAAACTATTCAGAAACTTTCACTATGTATCCAAGAGAAACGATAAATGAGACCCCCTATTTGGTGTGCTCTGAAACTAAAAATCCCATTGTTTTCTTTGGCAAACTACTGTAAACCTTAAAGACGAAAGGGGAAGAAAGTAGAATTTCTCAGACACAGGGAACAGCTCAATTTGTAAATGTTGCCGGCTTTTTCAATAGAACTTTGATTTGGACGAGCATATCCTAAATCCTCAGAATAAAAGCTGAACAGGGTTACCTGATTTGGGAAGATTAACCGAATAAGAGTTTGAGAAGAATGAAATCAAGGACAAAATCAGTTCACCCCCTTGAAATGAAAAAGAAAGCTACAGTAAATTTGTTTCCCCAAAGCCCCTATTTGTCCTTTTTTTATCTGTCCTAATAAAATGTTAGTGTAAATGATTATTTATGGAAATTGGCATGCTCCATGTTTTACCATGGGATTTCTATTATAAATCACTAGCAAATAGTATTTTACTAAAGAAGTTTTTAAAAATCTGATTTGAGAAAGAAAAATAAGAAAATGTAAAATGGAAGTCGGAAAAATAATGAGTCATCCTACTAGGCAACTCATTTAGTTCAGGGAAATTACTTTGTTAAATATAAATGCTTGGTATTATCTAAGCATTTCGGGGCATTTACAGAGAGTTCATGCAGTCTCAGTCATGCCTCCAGCTTACCTGACCTTTCTGATACAAAAATTTTTGTCAGTCGCAATAGTGCGAGAATAAATGACTAGAGTCCCAATATTGATGGAATAAAGCCTATGTGCTAATATGAGACTAAGTCTCACACGCAGCACTGTTAACCCTTGCCATGCCGGGAAATACAGTGAGGAGCCGTCACCTGGGAGAGGTAGCAGCCTGGTATCCCATGTGCCTGAGGGGGCGGCCCATGCTCTCTGGATCCTGTTTATCCCTATAGTACCGTTTACACTGCATCATCCAACATCTCTTTCAGTATCTCAATTTCACAACTGTTGATGCTCCAGGGGCTTACGCTTTCTCTTGAAATCTAATCAGCATCCTAGGCTTCCATCATTCTGTCTCCCACTCCTCAACCCTGTCCATGCACCCACTCCCACTTTGGAGACTGGCAACAGGAGGTTCTCACTGACTGTGAAAATCTTCTAGAATCACGTTCTTTACAAAATTTAGGGCATTGCCACAATTGGGTTACTCCATTTTCTGAGCTCTACCTTTAGATCAAGTTACTCTGTGTGCCCACCCAGATTTTGAATACTTGCACAGTTCACAGAGAGCAAGGGGGCCTAGAGACGATCTAGTTATCCTTGTTTCAGTCCTTCTATCCCCAGCTTCTGCCATTTTCCCAACTGTTCTCACAGGGCTTTATAATCAAACCTACTGAACACACAATATGGCTGAAATCCTGGTCCTATACTGACTCTGAGCCTTCGGCATCACTGCGTAGGCCTTACCCACATATGAAAAGCATTTTGAGCTCTCCCACCACCATACCATTCCTTTCTCTGGGATTCAAAACAAAGACAAATAAGAGAAGTCAGTTCCTTTCTGAGGTATCAACTCAATCCATAGGTTACCACTTTGAATTTCTGAAAACAAAAATATCTTCAATGATTAAATGTCTCTACATGTGTCATTTTATTATTATGCTTAGATGAAATTAGAGGAAATTTAGTATTCATATTGCAGTTCTTTGCAAAGTGTATGGGTTTTGCTAAGTTTGGAATGTGAACAGATCTTATTCAGCCATATAAAGTTAGACACACTTAGCCTCAAATACATTTCTGAGTAAGTATTATAATGACCAATTTGGGAAGAAGTGGAAAATAAGAAGTAGAAAATAATAAGTGTATAGTAACAAGCAGTACCATTTGTTCTTGGCTTGGTCTTTTATTTCTTTATAACACTGCTGAGTCTCTAACATTATAGTGTTCTCCCCCACATAATCAGAAATCCAGAGAGTTCCTTTGGAAAGGAAGACACAGTCAGTGAACCTGATTTATTAACCAATTTGATTATAAACACCTACTATTTCTTACAGAGTTCACACCCCTTCACTAAGTCCAAATAATTGTACATATCCATTCAGGAAAACCTCATAATATTATATTTTTTATTGTGGAGAGAGAGAGTGTGTGTGTGTGTGTTTGTGTGTGTATACCAGCAGACTCCACACTATACTGCCCTTTTTTGCCCTTGCAAGGCCAATTAGCAGAATTTCAACTTATGGAGCAGGCTAAAAAAGTTTCTCATTAAAATCCTTTTAGTTGTAAAGAGGATCTTCATGTCAAGAGTTTACAAAAACACAATCCCCTTGGAAACTCCTGACTCCAAATAACACTGAACAGGAAAACATCCAACAGAACACAGTTGTTATGAAAACACTTCTTCTATTAATGGTAGATATTAGTCCTTAAACTGCCAATAAACATGGTTACCTACAAATTGAGTATCAAGGGAATTGTCTCCTTTAGTGGCAGAACTGCAGGTGGTACTGGTGGGAGAGGCTGCCTTGTTCTTTGGATTCCCCAGGAAAGATTTACATAAGCATCTTAAGGACTGGAGCTCTAAATAAAGACAGCCGGGAGGAAAGTAACAAACACAAACCAGTTCATTAAGGACAGTACACTCAAGGTGGAAGAGCAAGCCCAGAGGTCATAACTGCCCTGAGGCTACAGGGGCCCTTTCCTTTTGTGTCAGTGGGGTCTTGTGTCTTGGACAGGGTGGTCTAATGGAGGCTGCCTCCAAACATTTGGGGGACTCCTCCCACAGGGTGGGAGGGAGAGTTTTATAACTTAACCTTCATGGCAACCTTTCTCCCTGGAGGGGGGAGGGGGGAGGGGAGATTGCAACTTCAATGCAAATCCATTATAATGAGTGTAGGGGTTACCCCTCAGCAGAAGTGGAAGAGGAGAGCTCATGTCTGCACATGTGTCTCTTGCTCTGTTAGCCCCAAGGTTTAGAAGCACTAGGCTTCTAACATGTAACTAAGTATCACCATTCTTGCCCCCCACTCATGTCCACCTGTCTACTCTATCATTTCCCCCTCAAGGATTTGAGACTCTGTAATCTTTCAGGTCAAGGGATGATGTTTGCTTGGGGCATTCCTTTCACTGCTCAAATCTAGTTTCTCCCTAATAAAGTCATCTTTAGAGAGTTAAATTTCCTTTACACCCCATGGTTATTCCATTTTTATATTTAGACCACTATAAATATTTTCCATTAAATAGTGCAAAATCCCTAGATGTATTTTTCCAAATAAGAGGTGTATATGAATTATGATGAATTTTATTTTTAATCACTTAGGTCAGCCCTACAGGTTAGCTTCATTAGAAGGAAAGTAACAGTGAAATTTCAGATCTAGGAACCTTAACCTCTCTCTCTCTCCCACCTGCAGCCACAACCTGATGGTGAATGGCATTTCAGATGAAGAGAGGATTTTCCTTCTTTTGTTACTACACATGGGTCACACAACGAACAATATAACAGTTTTCCATTCCCTAGTGCAAAAAGATTAAAAATATTTTATCTTGAATTCTGGATTTGAATTAAAAAAAGTTATAAAGAGAATATGAGGACAATAAGTGCTTGTGAAAAATAAAGGAATGCTTGAGACCAAATTTGCCAACCTCACAATTCTCACTTTGAGAAAGCCTAACTAAGAAACATGTGGACAAAACAAGAGGCACTCTGGATCTTTCATTATTTAAATGATTTCTCTTGCATTTGAACGTACATTATATTTAAGTTTTAAAACAATTTTGGATGACTCAACAGTTGTCACTTTGTACTCATTCCATTTCACTAGCTCAGTAGGCCTAGTTAGCATTTATTAAATAATCTGCAGGGAGTATTTACCAACATCCCTTCATGTACACAGGGGTAAGATCTTGATTGCTTGTGGAGAAATAAGTGCTATACAGTTCAACAGTTGATCCATTTTAAGTCCCCAAATTAACAGACAGAAAGACAGCAGAGAGGTTCACTCCACACTCCATGAAGAAACAATTCTTAGAATTGGATAATGTTAAAGTTTCCAGGAAACTTAGAAATCATTCAGGTAAGTTCACAGAGTTCGGAGAAAGTGAAAATAGTCCTTCAGATGTGAAGAAAGGAAGAAAAAGATTCAGGTATAAGGGATGTATCATGGAAGAAACTAAAGTACAGAAAGTTGAGTATAGAGTGATTTGCTTTTGATAAGTCATTGACAGAATGATCCATAACACTAAAATAAAAGCAAGATGAAAAATTTGCTTAGTAGAGATGGGAGAGTGAAAAGAATGAAAGCAGTTAGATATTTTTAAGTGATGAAGGGATATAAGAAAAATCCATTTTCCAAAGATGTCCATGTGAGACATCATCCGAATCTGCAGCTATACCTTAGAATGGTCTTCATTTAATTTAAATTAAATCCAATCTTGATCCTCTGATGACCTATTTTCCTTCATTGCTCCCTCATTTCCTTCAAATAACTAGATAAATGTAAATTCCTTATATTTACATTTATCTAGTATCCCTTACATTACTCATAAGGAAACATATAATGAGTAATGAGAAGAGCCAATGGAAGGAAGTATACCAGTTGGGAAGACATTTATGAGGCATGCATGATCCTGCTGAGTTCCTTCCCTGCCTAGTTGCTAACTGGACTCAACACTACCTTCAGTTTGTTTATTTTTTCTATTTTCCTGACACTAAGTTTCAAATTTCTGACCTGAAATTGACCAGCATCCCTGAGGAAGGCTGATTTTTCACCCCAAAAATGAAGAACAATCTTAGTTCTATTAGATACACAACAGCAAATCCCAGCTCATCTCCATGGTTCCAACATTCATTGGTTAACTGTTCCCACCTCTGAAAGTCTAGCTTTGCTATAAGTGATTGTCGATTGTTGATCTCCTTGCTAAATTTTATGTATCAAACAAAAGCACTCAGGATACAGCAAACTCTTCACGTCGCATTGCAATGAAAAACATCAGTTCATTAATTTTTGACAGATTTCTAACTGTGGATGAATTTTAGGATGTAAAGTTTAGGGTACATGTGTGGGAATCCTTTATTATAAAAAACAAAACAAACTAACCCAACACCACGCTCTAGACATGTTACAAAATGCACTTAAAATGTATAGGAAGAAGATAACTCTTCATAAGAGATCCCCTCTCCTATTCCTGAAGATTTCTAGATGATGCATGCTGAACAGAACTGAACTGGGCCACTTGTCAAGGAAATCGTCCCAGGACACACAAACAACTGCCAAGTGGCTAAATGTCATGACGTCCACAGATGAAGGGACTGACCATGAAGTGTCGCCTGGATCTCTGCAGACTGTCGTACTTATTAATCAAAATCCTAACAAATGTAAATGAAAGAAATTTTCTTTCTACATAAAAAAGCTTATTATAGGTTTTCCTATACTCAAAAAGGAAGGATTACACTCTAAAAGTGATGTAATCCTGCACATTCAGTCTTTGATATGGTGTGATTTTAACTAGACTACACGATCCAAATAACAGTAACTGGTATTGATTTGATTCTTACAAGACGCATTTCACAGAAACCCCACAAGGAAACAGAGCAAATGAGATGCTCATTTTTTTCATGTGACTACATGGAAACAGCGGGATTCTTCTTCTTTGCTCACATTGCACAATAGGTCTTTTTGAAAATTTAATTAATTTCAGTAGGATTCAACTGAAGTGCCTTCAAAATACACCCCCATTTTGACTACTTCTCACCACCGCCGCTGCCACTGCCCTGAGCCGAGCCACCATATTTCTCCTCAATTATCGCAATATCCCCTACGTGTTTTCCCTGTTTCTGGACTTGTTGACCTTCAGTTTAGCCTCAACCCAGCAGCCAGAGCAATCCCGTGGAAACAGGAGTCAAATCTCGTCATGCCAATGCTCAAAGCCTTCACTGTTTTCCTACACCCTGCAAAGTGCTCCATAATCCAGCACCCAGGTATGTCTGTTCCGTCTTCTCATCTTCTGCTACCACCCCCCACCCACCTTGTTCACTGCACCAGCTGCAGTGGCCTCTTGTTGCCCCTTGAACACTCGACCATCAATCTCAATGATCTCATCTCAAAGCTGGTGGAGAGTTTTTTTCCTCTTTTGGAAAGCTTTTCCCCCAGATATCTGCATGGTTAGTTCACTCAAATGTCGCTTCGCAAAGGGGCCTTCTCTGGACACACTATCTAAAATAGTTGTTCTTCTACATTAGTTCTTGTTCCCTTTCTATGTGTTTTTCCCTTGCATTCTCATAGCCAAATGCTATCTATTTTACTTTTCCACTTTTTAAAATTACCTGTCTGCTCCAACTAGAATATAAGTCTCATAAGGGCAGAGTATTTATCTCACTACAGTATCCGCCCACCTATTGAATATTTGGCAGAGAGGGAGCATTAAATCAGTATCTGTTGAATAAGTAAGGGAAGCTCCCAGATGTTAAATAATTGATGAAGGCCCTATGGCTAACAGTGAAGGACGCTGTATTCAAATTAGGTCTTTCTTATTTGCTGGTGTTTTATTTATTAATTTGTGACGCCTGCTTTACTTTCTTAAGTGGCACTTGTGACCTTCTAGATATAGGACTTCAGAGGGAATGTTCAAATATAAAACGTTTACCCTGGAGGCTGACTGTGGGGAGAGAAATGACAGGGTAACATTTAATCCTCCAGGACCAATGAGAACATCTAACAACCCTATTCAAGAAGTAACACCAGGCCTAGACCCTGAGCCCTTTCTCCTCTGTCGCTGAATGGGGTCTCTACTTCTTGTGGGCCTTGACGCAAATGTGTTCTTTGCTCAACAAGTATGCAGAGTTCAGAAAAATCTATGGAGATTTGATACGCTTTAACATGAAAGTGGCAGTTAGGCTCTGAGCCTTTCACAGTTCGAAGAGTTATGGACAAAACAGGCACAAATAAATAATTCAAGCAGAGGAAAAGTCACAAGAGCCACAACCACTAGTTCAAAATTGCCTTAATAAACAGTTGGCCTCATATTCCATCTCCTTCCATCTCCTGAATGTATCAAGTAGCACTAGCTCCCAAAATCATGGTTTAAATCCAATGGACATTTTGAAAAGTTAGAAAAAAAATTTTTGAAGGCAAACAATGGTGGAAGGGAAATGAAAGAGGTTAAGGATCAATTTTATTTCTTAGACTCCCTAACTCCCTCTTCTTCCTCCTTCAGTTGTCATTTTATCCTCTTAGAGAGGAACGAATAAAACTGGGCATAGCTTCTGCGGCACTTGAAAAAGTTCTAGTAAGAAAATACCTAAGATAAAGTAATAAAATGTTAAAACACAGCTTTAGCTAAACTACAGTACTTTTGTTTTATATTGTACTCACATTTTTCTTTCATTCATGTGATTGCAAAATATCTAGATACTATTGTGAGGAGGAAGAAAACCCTTAGGTTCTCCTGTCATAGTAAATATCCCTCATTGATGGGAATAAAATGCCAGGAAAACTTATGTACTGGAAGAGAATAAGAGAACAAATACAACACATTCTCTCGCCAAGATTAAAAAAAAAAAAAGATGATTCCATTTTCTCAACAATTAATTTCAAAGACTATTGCATACTGATCTTCAGAGGATAGAGCAAGGTAGAAGCAAGACCAACAATTTCTAAAATTCTTAATTGAGTATTTCCAGTGAGTTGATGCTACACTAAAGGGAGATAAAACTTGGGATTTGTTTTTCTTAGTACACAATGTACTAATTAAACTTCATTCCCCTCAGCACTCAAGTCAGTGAAGCAGTAATATACAGTGAGGTACTGTGGAAGTCTGGAAAAGTTAGTCTTCATGGTAAGATCCCCCTTACTAATAGGAAATTATTTAGACACTGGAGATGTTCTAGCTCATTCTCTCATTAGTAAGTTTGTAAACACTTAGTGTTAACTGAAAATCATGTCCTCATGACTCCCAATTGCTACAAGAAAACTTCTATTAAAGAATAATGCCTTCTGAATAATGCCCTCACTAACCTTATTTATTCGCTAGAGAAACCATTTTGATACAAAAATGTTTCTCAAAATGTGCACTTAATTAACCTTAATAAATGTGAGAACAACAGTTCAACTAGATGTCATATAATAAAGCTTCCCCGGTGGATTTTCTGTAAATATTTTTAAGGCAAATAGCACTCTAGGTGCTTTTATTTATATCGATATAGTTAACTATTTTTCAATGTTTATTTACCTTACTTCACTTGAATCTCCTTGAAGAACTTAAGAAAGAGAAAACTTTGGGAATGCTAATATAACATTTGTCATTCAAAAAAACCACGTTTTTAGGAAGAAGCAGCATTTCTAATATAATTGAAAATTTTAAAATGTTTAAGTACCACACAATATTTTGAAATTCATGATTTTTAAGGTTATTTTGAGCTTAAGCAAAACAAATTGCTATAGTACCATGTAGTATTTTCTGTTATTTCAAAATATTACTGAGATTAACCCATTTCATTAAATGACCTCTCTCAAAACAATACCCAATGAAAATATAGGTTGATCTAATTGTTAAATGTGTAATTTTCTAAGAGATGTTACATCTTACAAATCTTAAAAGGCTCTACATTAAATGAAATTGTCAGGAAATAAAAATCAAAACCAGAATGAGAGATCACCTACCCTCTGTTGGTATGGCTATCATCAAAAAGACAAGAGATAACAAGTGCTGGCAAGAATGTGGAGAAAAGGAAACCCTTTCTCATGCACTGCTGGTGGGAATGTAAACTGGTACAGTCACTATGGAAAATAGTAGGGAGGATCCTCAAGAAATTAAAAATAGAACTCTCATATGCTTCAGCAACCCCATTTCTGGATATATATGCAAAGGAAACCAAATTAACATCTCAAACAGATATCTGCACTCCTGTGAAAATTGCAGCATTATTCACAATAGTTAAGGTATGAAAATAACCATCAACAGATACATGGATCAAGAATATGATATATATTTATATCCATATGTAAGTAACGGAGTACTCTTTAACCTTAAAAGGAAGGAAATCCTGCCATTTGTGACAACAGGGATGAATTTGGAAAGTATTGTGCTAAGGGAAATAAGTCAGGCAGAAAGAGACAAATACCACATGGTATCACTTCCATGTGGTGGCGGGGGGAGTTAAACTCATAGAAACAGAGAATAGCTATTGCCAGGAGCTGAGGAATGGGGGGAAATGAGGCGAGATTGATAAAAGGGTACAAACTTTCAGTTATATGATGAAGATATTCTGAGGACCTAAAGTATAGCATGGTCGATAATATATATATTAAACCTTAGAATAATTGGAATTTATTGGCTCACATAAATAAACATGGTTATATCCAGATGCTTAAATAATATCATCAGTCCTTTCTCCCTTTCTCATCATTACTTCCTTCAGTGTTTTGTGTTGTGTTGTTTCCTAAAGACTGGTATTTGCCCTGTGGTGTCCACTGGCACTCCTACAAACTGAATAATACTGTTAATACCTGCAGGAGAGCTGATTCTAAGTGGTTGGAGGAGATTATGTGATCATCTCAGAATCAATCTCTGTAATCTGAGAGAAGGAATTCTAAGAATGGCACCAGATTTGATGTTATGTGGAATCCCATCAATAAAGTTAAAAATTTGGGAAAAAGAAAGATTTTCTAATATTGACTCTATGACAAATAACTAATGATAAATCAACTGATTGAAAGTATTTAAAGATCTACAGGCAAAGGTTAATTTACAGCTGAGCTTTATATAATTTCTAATAAGAGGTATTTCTGATACTATGCAAATATCTAACTTTATTATGAGTCCAACAAAACCAATACAACAAAACTGAAGATGACGATGTAAAACAAAAAAGTAGATGAATTGCTAATTATGAATATAGCAAAAGTTCTAAAAAAATTAGTAATCTAGCACATATCAAATGCAAAAATGCAAGAATGGTCTGAACAGAAAATGTAGCAAAATAAAAGGAATGATCATATAATGATGTCAGCGTATTCAGAAAGCCCATTAGAAATGGATAAAGATGTGTGTATACATACACACACACTATATATATATGTGTGTACACACACACACACACACACACACACACACACACACTCCCATTAGAAATGAATTAAAAAACCCATTAGAAACCCTGGCCATGGGCGCCTGGGTGGTTCAGTGGGTTAAAGCCTCTGCTTTCGGCTCAGGTCATGATCTCAGGGTCCTGGGATCAAGGCCCGCATCGGGCTCTCTGCTCAGCAGGGAGCCTGCTTCCCCCTCTCTCTCTCTGCCTGCCTCTCTGCCTACTTGTGATCTCTCTCCCTCTGTGAAATAAATAAATAAAATCTTAAAAAAAAAAAAAAAAGAAACCCTGGCCATGAAAAACAATTTCTCTCAAGTCTCAGATCTCCACCTACGGAGGAGCTAAAACTCAACCCTTCTCTTTCCAAGTTCAAACTCTGGAGGAAGGTCTTTGATCTGCCCAGTCTACGTCAACTTCTCATCCCCATTCTCATGACCTGCAGCCAAAGGATTTTGGTCTTCAATTGACCCAAAATGGGACAAGTCTCAATACTGATAAACTGGCCCAAATGAGTAGCCTTTATAAGAAAATCTCAACAGTAACAAGAAGAACTACACAATTAGGGTGAAAGTAAGAAGCTTTTCAAAATGATGTTTTTGGAAGAGAAATTAAACACATGTATGTGAGTATGGATTCTCTTTGGCATACTTGATACCCTCTATTTAAAAAGAATTGAAAATATTTCTGTTCATAGAGAAGCATATTTCCTTTTGTTAAAATGCAGTAATGTCAGGCATTTTAAATTGAAACTATAACAAAATGAACCTGAATTTGAGAATGTGAAAATTGTGATCTAATGAGACAGAAAACAGGCTACAAGCTAGTGACTGAATTGGCCATTTACTGATTATTGCTGTGACTAATGTTCGGTGGAAGTACTGCTTTCTGATAGCAGAGTTTCATTTCTATTTTTTCCTTGGATAATTATGTCTTTGCCTGAGTCCCCTGATCCCAAGATCATGTGACATGACCCTATATAAGCATTCTTAACTTAAAAGTATGTGTAAGTCAAAGACAAAAATGGAATAATTAACATTTTTCTCAAAGCATTATTTATGTACTATCATTTCCTGACTAAACCAGTGTTCCCATTATTTTGAGATCTTGATGAATAGGAATTGGGATAATGCTATAAAAGACAGCAAGCAGGTTTCTCTTTCTCTACAAGTAGAGACATGAACACCCATTTGGGAGCACTGTCTTCTTAATTTGAGGGGGAAAAAAACATTAACAGACTATTTGGCTTTATAAAAGTTGCCTCTACAATTAGCCATGCAGGCTAAATTTTACTAAATTCTAAACAGAGGCCATACACAATGCTAAGAATTGTCACACGTTGTACCTCATTTAGGTCTCACAACAAACAAGGAGGCAGGTACTCTCATTATCAGCTTACAGATGAAGAAACCATGGTGGAGAGAAATTATCTTACTTGTCCCCAGCTCACACAGCAAAGTAGTTGAGATGGGATTAGTAATCAAAAGCCTAATTCTAATATTTAACTAGCCTCACTTCAGCCCCTCCAATGATATTACACAGCACGCAGGACCAGATGTGAAGATCCTTGTCATCACCTGAGACGGGGGGGGGGGGGGGGGGGGGGCACCTCAGTCAAGGTCTGTCAGGGGCCCCCTTGTCCCACACCGGCTCAGTTTAACTTAGTGTGTCCCAACCACTCATTGACTCACTCTTTCTCAAATTTGCCAAGGTCTTTCACAAATGAGAGATTTTTGCACTGCTTCTTCCCTCAGAATAATTTTTTTCCTGGATATGTGGGATCATAGTACCTATAATAACTCTTCCCTCATCCATTCCCACAATTAAGGTTAATCTCCAGTACACTTTATTATTTTACTTTCTTCATAGCACAAAACGTGATCTAAAAGACTTTGTTTAACTTTAATTATCTATGTGTTTAGAAACATACTTTGACAGTAGGTATCAGGAAACAAAATATTCATACCCTTTAGAAACAACTGTTTTGCTTCCACTCTAGGAAAACACACTCAGTAATAATAGTTAACATTTATCAAACCCTGAGTCGGTGGCAGGCATCTTGCTTATGGTGTTATCCCTGTATTCTCCTTTACCTCCCACTCCACCCCAGCCAGCAGGAACTATTATTACCCTCATTTTCAGAGGATACTGAAACTCAACGAGAGAAATAATGTCCAATAATGTCCAAGGTCATTCAAATAATAAGTTGGCTCAAAATTGAGTTTATCCAATCCTGGCATCAGTGCCTTTAAGCATAATGCTAAATACTGAAGAAAATGCTATAAAAAAAAGATATATAGAAATTATTTCCAATAGTGGAAAGATAGACTGCAGCATACAGATCCAAATATAATCACAAAATGGAATATTGTGCAGTCATTAAAATAATGTTTATAAAGATCCTGGAATAATACTCGAAATGCTTATTGAATACCAATGTTTAAAAGGTACAGAATCTTATATATGCTGCAATTACATAAATGAAAAAAGTTAATTCTGCATTAAAAAATATTGAAGGAAATGAATCAAATAGTGATTGTGTTTGGGTGGCTGGATTATGCATGGTATTTCTTTTTTCTACTTTTTAAAATTCCCTAGTTATCCTTAATGAGCTCGTAATAATAATGGAGTGAATTTTTAATTTCACATACACAGTCTCATCGGAGACATTTAGATTTTAATGATACAGGAGTTTTCCTCCCAGTGGGAGAGCCCTCCCCTTCAAGCCCTTTGAGGGGCTTCAAACCCTATTTAAAATAATCCTTTCAGATAAAGAGGCCTAAGAGGTTTTCTCTTTTAAATTGCCCACAGACAAGACAAGCAGGCCCCATACACCTTTCCTTCTTGCATAAACAGGGCCTCATGATTAATCAACAGGCCACCCCTGGAGACCCGCCCTCTTTTGCCTTCTGCCTCCCGGGTACTGAGAAGTCTGTGGTGGTTTTTTGTTTTGTTTTTTTAATAAACAAATCTTTTAATTTTTTTTAAGATTTTATTTATTTATTTAAGAGAGAGTGAGAGAGAAAGCGTGAGCTCAGAGGAGCAAAGGAAAGGGGCAGAAGGAGAAGCAGACTCCCCGTTGAGCAGGGAGTCTGATGCCAGGCTCAATCCCAGGACCCCGGGATCATGACCTGAGCCGACAGCAGATGCTTAACAGACTGAGCCACCCAGGCGCCCAAGTCACCGTGGTTTTGTTGGTGTAGGAAAGTGTCTGCCCGGGCGCCTGGGTGGCTCAGTGGGTTAAAGCCTCTGCTTTCGGCTCAGGTCATGATCTCAGGGTCCTGGGATCAGGCCCGCATCGGGCTCCCTGCTCAGCGGGGAGCCTGCTTCCCCCTCTCTCTGTCTGCCTGCCTCTCTGCCTCCTTGTGATCTCTCTCCCTCTGTGAAATAAATGAATAAAATCTTTAAAAAAAAAAAAAAAAAGGAAAGTGTCTGCCCATCCTCTGTATTGTCCGGTCACAATAATGCTCAATGAATTCAAATCCAGTCACCGGCACAGAGCAGCAGATTCCAGTCTCCGATTTCAGAGGTACTAGCCTGTGCCCTTGGGTCAAAACTCAGCTCAGCTTCTGGGCCAGGCTGCAGTCTTCTAAGTGTCTCTAAATATTCCGTTCTTCACAAAGTTTCTAGACTAGTCGGACACAACATTGACTCTTTTTTTTAATGATAGTTTCTCGGATGACTATGAAATTCCTCTATTTATATAGGGTTTAATAGTGAGATTCTCAGTCACCATGCAGACTTTCAAATGGAAAATCTCAAATTTTTAAGGATCCCAGATACACCTTTTAACCCCCAGGACTCTAGCACTGCTAGTCCATGCCTTTATTTCTTCCTCACCCAATACTTTTCTGTCTAGTCTCCATCCAGTGCAACTCAAGCCTCGCATAACATAGCATTTAGAAAAATGTAAGTTTTTTTTTAAACCAAGTGTTTCCTTTTAGTAATATACTAAAACTTCTGATCACATTCACCCTTCTTGCAGAGAGATCAGTGAAGTATCTATAAATCAGTAATAACCCCAGGCAAACATTTGGGTTTTAGTGACATTTTTTCTACTTCATAAAATATTCATCTAATGCAACAGGGTACTTCATTAGGTAGAATATAATATAAATAGTATCAGGCCGAAGTAATATATAAAGTATGCTAGGTGTCATATTTCTGTAATATACAAAAAGTCACAAAATTGAGCATGTTGCTATAACTTTAAAAGGATAAAGATCACAGCACTGTTCCCATTCACCTTAATCTGTCACAATTTTCCAACAATCATAAAAATTAAATTAAATGGTATAAATACTTTTTTTTAATGCTATCTGGTTCAAAACAGTTGATATTTAAAATGCTTTGAAGGGGCTCCTGGGTGACTCAGTCAGCTAAGGTCTGCCTTCAGGTCAGGTCATGATCTCGGGGTCCTGGGGTTGAGCCAGCAAACCAGCCTCAGGCTTCCCGCTCAACAGGGAGTCTGCTTCCCCCCTCCCTCTGCCCTTCCCCCCACTCCCCGTTCACGTGTGCATTCTCTCTCTCAAATAAATAAAATCTTTTTTTAAAAATGCTTTTAAGTACCGACATTTAAGTTCTTTGCCATCCACACCGTGTTAAATATTTTGCACGGATTATCTCATTTAAGCTTTTTAATTTTTAACATAAACTCCGTAAGGAGTTATCATGTTTCAGTACCTTGCCTAAGGACACAAGGATGTAATATGATGAAGCTCAGATCTGAACCAGGTTGTGTGACTTCAGAGCCCCTGTGGTTAACTACTGCTGTTAAACTGCTTAAATTTGTAAGAATTTTCTTATTAGGATACACATGAAGCTATGAGGTAATAAGCATGAATTATGAGGATAGCAGTCTTTCTTATTGTTTCCAAAAGGGACAACTGTAGCCACTAACACCAAGAATTGTTACTATGGATTTCTGATGTGTCGATTTGACTAAGCTATGAGAAAGGAAGGGAGGGTGGCAGTCAGTTTGTAGTATAGGTACTCCTTATTTCAGTTATTCAATCTAACACTAATCTAGTTGCTGCTGTGAAGGGATTTCTGTAGATATAATTAAAGTCCCTGAGCAAATGATTTTAAACAGAGGAGATTTTCCTGGATGGGATTAACCTAGGTGAGCCCTTAGAAGGGGCCGGGGGGAGACTCTTTCTGGTGACAGAGACCCAAACAACAGTTTGGTCTATAACTGCTGCCCCTTCCCTACATCTTCCCTATAGATTTCAGACTTATTTAACCTGCCCCCTCACCCCCAGCACATAATTACATAAGCCAGTTACTTGTAATACATATGTCCCTAAATGTAGGTAGGTAGGTAAATAAATATATAATTTGCTTCTCTAATTGAAGCCTGACTGATACAAGTTTTATCAGTGTCTGATCTTGATTCTGTGGGGCCCGAAGCTTATATAGTTCAGTGCATGTGTGGATACTCTTTTTTTTTTTTTAAGATTTTATTTATTTATTTGACAGAGAGAGATTATAAGTAGGCAGAGAGAGAGGAGGAAGCAGGCTCCCCGCTGAGCAGGGAGCCCGATGCGGGCCTCGATCCCAGGACCCTGAGATCATGACCCGAGCTGAAGGCAGAGGCTTTAACCCACTGAGCTACCCAGGTGCCCTGTGTGGATACTCTTTAAGAAAGAAAAAATTATTTAAAAAATGAGAAATTTAGGTACGAAGGTATTTAAGATGATAAAAGAATCATAAGAAATAAATTTTTAAAAGCTGACAAATACCACAAACATCACATAACACAGAATAATATAGTATTTTATGACGAACTGCCAGGCACACTTTAAAATACTTTATGTACAATTTTTAACTGCATATGCCTTAACTGTCTTCCACATGACAAAAACTCAGTACTACCCTTTCTTATAAAGAGAACTAAAAAAAAAACAGTCTATCCTGTAACTAGGTTAATTGAAATCTTTTATGATAATTTTGATCAGATGTCAATAAAAAACAAAATCTACACTTCTCATTTTAACCTGTTGATGACTGCAATCATTTTCTACCAAATGGCTTCAGGCTTCATGTATTTCAAGCCTGGATTATCCTCCACTATCTGTATGTATAGAGTTCTGGGCACCACGGGACGTATTTTTACTGTAATACAACCATTGGCACAGAACCTTCAAGGCACAGTGTTGAGTGAGTTGGCACAAGAGTCAACAGAACTACTCCTGGAAGTCATTCTCACACCCAGCAGCCAGTGACACTTTATAAATACATGGTTTCACCATGAACAACATAAATGTATTTCATTAAAACAAAACCAAATATACCTTCAAGTGAAATTCCCCTTTGAACCCAAAATGTCTGAAGCTACTCCAACACTTCACTTTGAGGTGAAGTATAAAAGCAGGAGGTAAAAGAGTCGGCAATCTTAACTGTGCACATCTTACTTCTACTAAGTGTACACAAACATATGATCGTGTTGTGGTACACTGAGAAATGGCTGCCCAAGATGTTCACCACCTAATCCCCAGGCCGTGAAAGTCACCTCAGATGACAGAAGAGATTGACAGATGCAATTAGACATTCGAGATGGGGAGATTCTCCTGCTTATCAGGAGGTGTGCACGGTGAAGTCATAATTGTCCTCATAAAAGGGAGGCAGAAGATCCAAGGGACTGAAAGTGGCATCAAGATGAAAGCCAAAGGTTAAAATGATGGGAGGAAAAAATGAGCAGAGACACACAAACACCCTTTAGAAGTTAGAAAAAGCAAGGAAACAGAGTCCCATAAGAATTCTCTAGAAGGAACACAACCCTGCCCAGTTGTTGTTTCAAGCTCTTAATCTCCAGAACTCTAAAAAGAATAAATTTGTGTTCTAGCCATTTCTGTCTGTGGTAACTTGGTATAGCAGCAATAGGAGACTAATACACAAGTGTGTACATTGCTGGGTCCCTTCCAGAGCTTTCCAAGGAGACTGCACTGGTGAGGGGTTAGCTTTATGTAAAGGTTGAAGCTTTATGGATGATCCAGATAAAAAAAAAACAAAACCTGCAGATATTCCCATGGAGAAGCCCTAAACCCTGAGAGACAGTCAAGGTGGACGAGTGCTCTGGGCCATCTGGAAACATGGGGCCCCTTTAAATCATACATTTTGTTCAATATTCATGTAAGAAGAAAGCTCAATGCTGGTTCCAGCAGGCTCCCTTCGGGGCTGAGAAGAAAGGCAGCTAGTGGCAATGCCACTCTGAACAATTTAGTTCTACCTCAATGTGCCTTCTTCTAAGCACATGCTCTGCAGCTAATTCACCGACATGTGTTAGAAGACCCCTGATCTGGCAAGCTCCTCTCAGAGGGTCCTCCCTTTTGTCAGGAGGCTCCTCAGAGTCTTTCTTCTCACTATATACAGTACTCTTCTCTGAGGGAAATTACAGTGATCTTTTCCCCCAAATCATTATGTCTCCAATAATAATTTAGTGGCTTTTATGATCTGGCGCCGCAGGCTGACCTTCTCCTTAATTTTCCATTCTGGAGATAATGATGGGAACTTGTGCCCACTCTGTTTCTTTTATTTTTTGGAAGGCTTAGATGAAACTAGTGGAAAACAGAGCACCAGCTTGCCAGTTAACTGGACCATCAAACCTGATTTTGCCACTTACAGTGTGGCCCCCTCATGGCCCAGAGCCTCAGTGTAAACTTCTTCACCTGAGGCTCCTAAAATCTACCATCCACATTTAGTGAGGATTGGAGATCATTACAAAGGAGCCTCTAGTTTTCTATGGGCATCTACTGGGTAAAAAACCCAATGCCACCAAACATTCTATAATGCCCAGAACTGCACCCCAGCAAGAAGGAAACCTAGGGTTCAGAAACTTTAAACTAGGACAAAGTTCATGGCTTTTCTTCCATGGTTGTTTGAAGAGACTTCTCTAAAGAAACAATGAATGGATGAACCAGCAGCCATCAAGATATGAACCTTACTCAAGCCACATTAAAATTTTACTCAGCTCTAGGGTTTTCAGTTAGATAAGCCATTATTATGTAAGACAATTTGCACTGTTTTTAAGTTATTACTCTGAAAACTTCCTAAACAGTGTGGCAGACTTGGGGCTGTCCTGGGCAGCTTCTCCTTCAAGGAAGGACTTGGTAGGCCCAGCTAGCAGGGAGTGCTGTCGGTGGATCATCAGCTTTCAGTCCTTTGTGGATTGTTTCTAATACAGAGAACTGCTCCATCCAACATCACACTCTTCTGAAGCATACAATATCCAGTGACTGGTTGAGGCATTAAAAAGGGTATAAAAGCTCAGTCATTTGGACCCAATGTAGGACAACTCCAAGTGATCATTCAAGAGCCAGAGTTCCCTGCAGGGTCAGCCACGGCTCTTGTTTGGGCCTTCAGTGCAGCTCAATCCTGCTTCCCCTCCTTCCCTAACATTCTGAACATTAAACTTTCTTTCAGGGCTTATTTCATGAAGGACCCAATCTGTATTACTGATACACTACCAACTCTATAAACTGTCCAGTAAATATTAGCTGATAGTTTATTGAGAGTAACACACAATGCTGGCAGTCCTAAAATATCATCTTCCTGAGGACAGAGACTATGTCTGGTTTATTTAGTAGCTATAACCAGCACTAAGAAGAATGTCTCACTCCTCACACATTCATTCAATCAGTTGTGATGCAATGCCTTTTACATGACTGGGCACTTGGGACATACTAAGTGAATGAATAACCAAATGAATGGATGGCTTAATGAAACACTGAGACCACAGCTGTGAATAATTTTAGTTAAATCACTTGAAAGCAAGTACAATATTTTAAACTTCATCATGGCTCTCCTTATTCTCTAGTTGAGGGTTTCTCTATTCTTTTCATTTTCTATGAATTATAGAGCTTATGTTGGTCTACCATATACTCTCCCGCCTGCCCACCTTATTCATTACCAGTGTTCCTCCCTAATAATTATCTGAGTAGTATGAAACATCCTTTTGTGAGTCCCACACCATGTGATACCTAATAGGTATTTGTTGATTGATCATTCGTTCTGCTGACATTTTGGTTCAATTTATATTCATGGTAGGTCTCTATTTTCCTTTTGCTTCCAATCTTCATTCCAGATGAACATTTTGAAGAGGATGAAACCATCGACTATGAGCTCCTTGACTAAGGATTCAGTCTTACAAATCTTTGTACTCTCAGAGTCTAGCACAGCATCTGACACACAACAGATCCCCCAAATGTCCCCAGATTCAATCCTTCTTATGATGGTAGGGAATAGAGAAAGCTGCTTAGTTTAAATGGGCACTTTTGAATTGCTTTTTCCTGGTAGGGAGGAGCATGTCCCCTGCAGTTAAGCAAGTAATATTAATTGCTAACAATTACAAAGTCCTTGCATTTGTATCCGACACTGTACTAAGTACCATAAATAGATTACCTTCTCACAAGGACCATATGAAATAAAGCTTACTATCATGTTCAAATTTCAGATGTATCTTAGAAAGTTAAAGCACCTTGCTTAAAATCAAATAGCTAGTCAGAGCAAAGGATGGTCCTCAGACCATCCTTAATTTTCAATCATAGCAAGTTTCTTCCGATGATGTAAATGTATTACTGTTCCAAAAGTGAATCCCAAGAATATCAAAAAGTAGGAAAAAAACTGTAAAATTTGAATATACATATACATAGCTGACCCTTGGACAACACAACCTTGAACTACACTGGCCCACTTATAGGTGGATTTTTTTTCCCCAATAATGCAGCACAGCATCCTAAATCTATTTTTTCTGCCTTATGATTTTCTTCATAACATCTTCTTTATTTTTTAAGAACATAACATATAATACATATAACATATAAAATAGATGTTAATTGAGAGTTTGTTATTAGTAAGGCTTTCACTCAGTCAGAAGGCTATTAGTTAAGTTTGGAGAAAGTCAAAAGTTATATACAGATTTTCAACTGTGTGGGGGGTTGGTGACTCTAACCCCATGTTGCTCAAGTGTCAACTGCATTAGGAATTACATGTCAGGTTGAATTATTATTTTACTCACTTCAGTTAATCTGGAAAATAAAGAGTTGGCTTCATTATCTCCACCCAGTAGGAGATACTGTTCAATCAGGTGATGATGGTTTTTCTTTTTACCATCTTAATTATCACCAATCAATTGCCCTGACTTATCACAGGTTCTTTTATTTACCAATTCAACAAGACATCTATGAATACCTACCATGTTCATCTCTACTCCATGTACCAGGAAACAAAACTACGTTATGACTTTGCCCTCAATAAGTGTGTAGTCAGGTAGAGACAAAAATCAACATGTAAACAAGAAATCACACACACAAAAAATAGGACAAATGCCAGATTTGAGGACTTAACTGCTACAAAAGCATGTGTGAGTCTATTTGGTGGGGGAGAGTGGACTGAAGTGAGGGAAACCTTCAGAGAGGGATCCACTTTAATTATGTCTGAGGAATAAATAGGAAACTGGTGGATAAGGGAAGAGCTAGGGAGTGAATTCTGAGAGTAGGTCGCCAGAGACAAAGGCATAGAATCTTGATACAGCACAACACACTTAATAAAACAAGTATTCATTTAAATGGTGCTTAAGGCAAGGGTACATGGGAGAGGAGGTGACAGGATCTGGCAGGAGGTGGGGGGCCAAAGGCAAGAGAGTGCTGGACAACTAGTTACAGAGCTGACCATCAACACCTTGCACTTCACATCAAGAAGTTCAAATATTCTTTTATCAAGAATGGAGACCCAGCAAAATATTTCTAAGTAGGCAGCTGATGACGGGATTGGGTTTTTTCCTGGTAAGTCTTTCTGAAAGATTGCTCTGGTGACAGTGTGAAGGATGGCACAGAAGGGCCCTCAGGTGGGAAGCAGAGCTCATCGGGAGGTTATTGTGGTGGCCCAGCTTGGACACGGCACATGTCCAGCTTGGGCCTTGGCAGCCGGGCTAACAGAAGGCAGAGCCGCTGGACTCTGGAGGGACTAAGTGGGTGGGGTGGGTGTTTAGAGGTCGTGAGGTTCCTGACTTGGATAACAGTTGACACTTAGTATAGAGAGGAAGTGAGAGATGATGATGCAGACTGAGTTTAGGTGTTTGTGGAACAGCCTGATGAAGAACTAATATTATTGAAAACTATAATCACTTACGTAGCACTGTTCCCAGCATTTCATGTACATTAATCCTTCTAATTGTTACATGACCTCATGAAAGGACCTGAAGCACAAAGAGGGAAGGCACTCACGGATGCTGGCCTGCCTGTAACATGTGAGTTAGAACTATCTTCTAGAGCTTTCACTGTATGAAGGGTTTGGGGAGCTTTGGGAGACTTTTCAGTAGGGGTATCAGATTTGGATTGCTTTCAAGAAAGATCTTTCTGCCCGCCGTGTAAGGAAATGGCTACATGCAATACTGAAAGGAGCAGCTGGGCATCTTCATCTAAAAGTTAACACAACTCGAAATCAGCAGGACCGGCCTGACGTGCATCTTGCATGATCTGGTACAAGGTGGTGAGGCGAACTGTGAACCAAACACAATGCCTGGCTCAATGTACACATGCGATATGTGTTAGTTTTCCCCCATCCACTTCCAATTCCTTCTTTTCTCTTGCCTTATTTAAAAGAAGGGAAAAAAAAGTCCTTGCTTTTATGCTCTATAGTGCCAGCTCTCAGAAATGTTTGGCTCAGGAAAGAGGATGGACTCATTTGGCTATGTACATTTCAGATTATAAAACACGTAGGTAGCCAGTGAATCTCTGAACACAGAGGAGCTTAAATTCACATTCTCTAATGTGACATTTCCCCTGATACTAACACACACACACACACACACACACACACACACACACACATACACGGAAGGTTTCATAACACAGTCTCAATTATTTGCATGGGGCAAACGAATTTGGCCAAAACAGAATTATTTGGCCAGAAAACAAAACAAAACAAAACATTCGCTCTAAGAGTTGTGAGGGACAATTCTGACTTCTCCCAGGGGAGCACAATCTTCCTATGTTCCTTGATCCTGCTAGACCTCCCTTTTTGTCATTTTACATCCTCAAGGTAAACCTGGTAAATGCTAAGACCTTAAAATGTTTGCTTTAAATACAAGCAGAATGTTTATTTAGCAGGGATGCTGTAACATGCTACTGAGTGGATAATATATTATAGCAGAAATACTAATCAGATGTGTGGAAAGGAAAATCTATTAAGATGCTTTTTTTTGTGAATCATTTTATAGTGATATCAATATAAAATTATGTTATACTATAAAGGATCTTTCTCAAGCTTATCCTAAATTTGCTGTTTTATGATCTTGAAACAATTAAAAAGCTATAAAGGTAGAAACCTGATGACAGTAATTATTAAGATATAACTGGAATCGTTAACCTCTACCATACCTAAGCAGTTTCAAAATGTCCCCATATTTCAACACATTATTTTATTTGCAGATTTTAATATAAAGGTTGTTTTTCTAATAAATAGAAGGAAACCTGAAGAATGCAATCAAATCCATGATATGGGATGCTAATGAATGCTGTTTTGAAAATATAAAGTCTGAATATTGACCTCCTTCCTAAAACTCTGCAACACTTCTCTCCTTTCCTGGGACTGAGTATTGATAAATGTCTCTATTTATAAATGCAATTATTGATAAAAGTTATTCACCTGCACATGTACACTTAGTTTATGTCCTGAGATTAGTTCTTATAACGATATACTTTTCTACCCAATCTTCGCTTTCCTCTTATTTGAAATTAGGATCCCATGGCCTCATTCTCCAAGTACAGTTTTCTCTCAAAGGCAGGCACTCAACTCTTCGGTCTGGGAAGGGAATCAAGAAGTTTCAGACTCACGAGTTAACAGCACAGGATCAAATCACAGAATCGTTCATTCATTTGAAAATAAATCATCACTGCCCCCAGACATGATCACACTGTTTGCCTGAGTGGCTGTTTATCATCTGACTCCTTTCTACCTCCATCGAGGTTCATTGCTCCATCCCTCACCCATTTCAATTAAACCGGATGTTCATGAATTCAGGGACACAAATGTAACTTACATAATAATGTAAATTCTGTTTACACTCCTGTGACCAAAAGCATATCTGGCAGTAAATATTTCTGATTAATAATCAAAAGAAAAATTAGGATGCCTGGGTGGCATTTGATTAAGCATCTGTCTTTTACTCCAGTCATGATCCCAGGGTCCTCGGACGGAGCCCCGCGTCCGGCTCCCTGCTCATCAGGCAACCTGCCTCTCCCTCTCCTCCCTACTATTCTTTCTCTATCTCTGTCTCTCTCAAGTAAATAAAATCTTTTGACAAACAAACAAACAAAAATTAATTAAATGAAGAGGATTCTGGATGACTGTCTTAGTCCTTGGAGAAACTGACCCTCATTCTGGCCCATCCTTGGTTAGGTCAGTGCAACCTTTCTGGGCCTCCCTTTTTTTATGTATTCTTTTCCCTATTACCCTCTGCTTAGACGTCTGGTTAGATTCAGGAACTTAGGCAGATCTGGTCAGACCCAACCTCTTCTTGACAGCTACTTAACCTGCCTTGCCATTTCAGTTAAAGAAAAGTATTTTATTGATTGATTCTCTGATATTTGGATGGTGGTGTGCTCTTCCCGCCAATTCCTGTGTTACAACAACAAAGATGTTTCACACAAAAGACATCTGGGACTGGAAGTGAGAGGAATTTTCTTGGCTGTCTAAATGGGCCACTAATTTTTATCATAGCTTCTCCCTGACTTAATGTCTACATCATAAGCTCTAGGAAGACGCATGCTGTCTATTTTCCTCAAATACCCCGCTCCCACCACTCTGCTGATTTTACTTCCAAAACATGCGTGGTATGTCTCTACTTTCCTCTGTGTTTCATGTTAACATCAGCAATTCCCTTATAGCTAAGCAACCAGGGTGCCAGTCTCTGGGCTTCCAGCTTAACTGGGCCCACTTTTGTCCATCTTCCTCTTCACCCTTCCTTACAAGACGAGGAATCTGTGGGACCAAGTAATCCTACCACTACCACCTCGATGACCGCCACCACCTCCCACCACCGCACCCCCACAGGCCCACAATGCCAATTCCGTATCCCTTTCCAAATACAAGAGACCATGGAATTTCCTGCCCAGATGGCTGGATTGTTCACTGGCATGTGAGCGGTTCCTCATAGAGGGTCCAAAGCACAAGGGGAAGAAGTCTCGTTAGTCAGAATTCCCCCTTTGTTCTCTTGCTCCAGGCCCAAATATATGAAAGGTGGGTCTGATCATCTTAATCCCAATGCTCATACATTCACCCCAGCCCTCATTGATCCCTCTGCTTCCACTGCTGCTCCCCAACAGCCCCTTCTCCACACAGCAGCCAACCTGCACATCAGATCTTAGCAATTTGCTGTTTATAATAATCTATTTACTTCCCATTGAGCTCAACAGTGGCCTCCAAGACCTGGAAGGTCTGGACCTGCCCACTGTTCATCTTCCACCATTCTCTCCTTTAACTCTCCAGGCTCCATCCACAAGGCCTTCCTCCCCCAGCTCAGTCCTTCCTCAGAAATATTCCTCCCTCTGACCCAGATCTTTACATAAATGGTTCCTTGGTCTTGTTCAAGTCCTGACTCAAGGAAGACTTCCATGGCCACACAACACTCAACAACACCCCCATCACTCTATGACTCATGACCCTTAGATTTTAAAGCAACAATCAATGACTATATTAATTTGTCACATTTCAGTGTCCATTTTAATTTTCTGTCTCCCTACTACAAGACGGAAGGCCGCACAGTGGTAATG
Source organism: Ailurus styani (assembly GCA_002007465.1). Classification (NCBI taxonomy): domain Eukaryota; kingdom Metazoa; phylum Chordata; class Mammalia; order Carnivora; family Ailuridae; genus Ailurus; species Ailurus styani. The sequence goes on from LNAC01000106.1 coordinate 3,876,191, forward strand.
GCCTTACCCATTGTGTTTATTGCTTTGAAAGGAGTCTGAAGCATGGTAACCATTTTATACATAATAGTTGAGTGAAAGAGGAGACAAGAAGAAAGAAAAAATAGAAGGGGCAGGAAAAGGACAGGGGCTTGCAGGGAGGGCTGTCTGAGGGTCTGTAATCTCAGAGAGGTAAAGATTAGCTTCTAGAAACAACCAACTGCTTCCTCATTCCCCACTGCAACAATCAATGAATAAAATCGGTTAAACTGTTAACCTAGGCAGGACATTTGTCTATTGGAAAACTAGAACATCTGGAAACAAGTGTTGCCTTTTCCTAGTAACCATGTTGACTGAGAGATAACAAACATGAAAAAGGATTTACTCAGTGCTTTGTCATCCTTGCCTGCTTCTCATTCTCATTTCCGTCATTTCATTTCTTTGTCACGACCACTTCCTTAGCAGCAATATGGTCCAGGAATTTCTCCAAGAAACTAGCCTTTAAAAGAAAACTCGTACTTTTAAGATTTTCTTTCTTTCTTTATTTGACAGAAAGAGAGAGCACAAGCAGCGGGAGCAGCAGAGGAGAGGGAGGAGCAGGCTCCCAGGTGAGCAGGGAGCCCGATGTGGGGCTTGATCCCAGGACCCTGGGATCATGACCTAAGCCCAAGGCAGACACTTAACCAACTGAGCCACCCAGGTGCTCCAAGAGAATACTCATTTTCCCATGATTTGTGTATTCATCAAATATTTATCAACCTTGTACTCTATAGTAGGTACTGTACTGGCATTTTATTTTTTTTATTCCCAAGGTCCGCGTGGTTGTATTGTTACCTAGTAAACATACACAAGGTAGCAATTAACTTACTCAAAAACAACATAAATGCCAAGGAGGAGGAAAAACAGTGAGAGGAGGACCAGGCTAATAAGGACTACTTCCTGAGAAAGCCTCCACCTGCCAGGCAAGTCGGATCCCCTAGGAGACACGGCCCAGAATTCTGCATGAAACTTGGTGAAAAGAACAGTTTCAGGGCTAATACCGCATGGTAAGTAGCAGCAAGGGCTACAGTTGTGGAAATGTAACTGAACAAGGTAAAAAGAGGTGAAAACCACATGAGTGCTGAAATTGGACAGTAAGTGACAAGTAACACCCTGACATAGAACTATTCCCTATGTTCCCCCTATCTACGACAGTGCCATCAAGAGAGGACCAGTAAGCAGCAACATCCATCTATTTTGAACTCCAATTTCTAACGTCAATTCTCATATTACTCTCATATTACTATCTTCAATACAAGAGGTTCAGTTCACAGGTCTTGGGATTTCTTCCTGAATCAGTAAGAATGTCAGATTTGTTATATTCAACAAAAGAAAGAAAAAGAGTGAAAGAAAAGTAATGGAAGAAAGTGAGAAAGAAAGGAAGGAAATTTAAACTAATGATTGCTCTATGAAGAAAAAAAAAAAAAACAATGAATACAGAGAAAAAAAACCCCAGAAGCTTGTAAACCCCTGTCAAAAATAACATCTGGGGCACCTGGGTGGCTCAGTGGGTTCAGCCTCTGCCTTCGGCTCAGGTCATGATCCCAGGGTCCTGGGATCGAGGCCCACATCGGGCTCCCTGCTCAGCAGGGAGCCTGCTTCCCCCTCTCCCTCTGCCTGCCTCTCTGCCTACTCGTGATCTCTGTCTGTCAAATAAATAAATTAATAAATTTAAAAAAATAATAACATGTACACAAGACTCTTCTTTGATCCTTGTTGGGAAGTTCAAATACAAATTAGTTTACTTTTAATATTAATATTCTTAATATTGACTTCTTCTGTAGAAGTTCAACTGAATATGTCAAGAAAAAATTCACCCAAACCAACTTTCTTATTCAATGTAAGTCGCCATTACATCTTATTTTCTAAATGCTGGAGTTAAACACAGAACCAAGAGCACATGAGGGAAAGGGAAAATGACAAGAAACACCTCCAAGTTCAGCAATAAGACTCCAAGTGTCTGTCAAAGTAGAATTTATGACTATATATAAAGACAATGAGGAAGTAAATGCAGGAAGGGCATGGTTTTGAATAAGTAATGTCACTTATTCATTCGACAGACTTTCCTTTTGACAGCTAGCATTGTAGATATCACAACCCCAAATGTCTTTTACACAATTCTCCCACAAGAAACAGATTCTGTTCAAATTTATAAAACCAATATATTACAACGTTGTTATATTTATACCCAAATGTAATGGTTTGTATAAATAGAAATTTTCAATTTTGGTAATTTTAAAAATATGTTTTAATGCTACAATAGGAACCCATGATTTTGTTAAGTACTGTTGATTTCAATGCAAATATATTTGAAAAAGCAATTTGGCAATAACTTAATTTTCTTTTAAGATTTTTTTATTTATTTGACAGAGAGAGAGAGAGAGAGAGAGAGAGAGAGAACACAAAGAAGGGGAGCAGGAGAGGGAGAAGGAAGCTCCCTTCTAAGCAGGAAGCCCCAGCCAAGCCCCTGGGCTTGATCCCAGGACTCTAGGATTGTGACCTGAGCTGACTGAACCACCCAGGCACCCACAACTTGGCAATATCTATTATAGTTTAAATTTAGTAGTAATAACCCTCTTGGAATTTTTTTTTTTGCATTAAAATCACACACATGTGCGTGAGTGTGTGCACACACACCAAGACACACAAAATGCAGCATTGCTCAAAGAGGAGAAAAAAACAAAAATAATCTGAGGGTCTATGAGTATGTGAATGGTTGAAAAGAACGGATACACCTATGTTATGGAACATTATGGAGCCATTAGGAAGAGTGAGTAGAATCTATATCTATTGACCAGGAGTAATGCTCTTATTTCTAAGTAAAAAACTAAAGTTGGAGAATAAAGTCTATGCTGTTCTTCTGCCTTAAGAAAGCCTCAAACAAAATAATAAAATGTACTTATTTGTGTATTTATTTATGAGCTTGGAGAATGATGTGAAATGATATATACCTATCAAATGTTGTTACCACAGAAAGAATTAAAAGGGGATGGAGTAGGGATTAATAACTTTAATTCTATTCCTCTATCCTTTCACTTACTCTAATAAGCAAGACTTTTTATTTATTTTTTAAGCAAGTCTTTTTAAATGATAAATGAACCCTATTTTGAAAAAGAGAAAAGGAAAAATGTTACTAATTATTTTATTGCAAGATTCTTTTCATAAGTAGTATCTGGATAGATAAAGATATTTAGTGTACCTTTAAAACATCAGCACTGTATTCACTATTAAACTTGAAATCAGGGGTGCCTAGGCAGCTCAGTCTAATAGGCACAGGACTCTTGGTTTTGGCTCAGGTCATGATCTCAGGGTCCTGGGATTGAGCCCAGCAACCAGCTTGCTCTCAGCAGGGCAGTCTGCTTGAAGAGTCTCTCCCCCTGTCCCTCCCCCAATTCATGCACTCAGGCATCTGCACTCTCTCTCTCTTTCTCTCTCTCTCTTTCAAATAAATCTTTTTTAAAAAATACCTTTAAATCATCACAAGGGAGAATACGGTGTCAAAAATGAGTGCTGATGGATTAATAAAGTGACTCTTTGATCATCAGAGACACGAATCTAAGGCTCATACCTTAGATTCATATATCATATATACTATATCCTTAGATATAAGGAGATATATCATATCCTTGTGATATAAGGAATTAGTTGTAAAACCATTATCCATAGAGAAAGCACTGGAATTTTGCCAGTTTCCCATTTGAATTTTATTATAGATCGAAAATGGTGTGACTGTGTTTTACAGGAGCAACTATTTTAAACCACAGGAGTATTGATTTATTTTAAGACTCTGATTCCATGATTTCTTATGCAATAATCAACTATAATCCCAATTTCATCTGGGACAGGAAAGGAAGTTTTACAGAAAAGTTCATGATGCTGCATTAATGGATATAATTTCATATGTAAGTCATTTGGTAATGATTATAAAATTGTTTTGGTCATCTCCACTAAATTTTTTTTCTAAAATTTTAGTCTTTTAAAATATCCTTTTAAATTGAAAAAGTATCAGCACTTTGAACCTAGAACAGTCAAGTTGTGGTAGCATTGCTCATTATTGGAAAACATTATTTCTCCATAACATGCTTATTTCTGGATTTAGTGGTAACCTGTCAACTGCTCAAAATGAATTATATCCAGAGTAGTGTAGTTTCTGTAGTACATTTTTAAATTTCTTGAAAATTGATACTAAAGAATACATTCATCAGCATTCTTATTTCTTCTGGTAATATTTAAATTAACCAGAAGCCAGATTTCTCAATCAACTCCTGATGTCTGCATCCCTACTTCATAGTGATTAAATTTAGGGTTAAATAACAATCACCTTGCTGGGGTAATAAGCTGTGAAAATGAGTCAGCTAATACCAGTTAATAAATGCTGAGCAATAAGCAATCTGGGAGATAAAGAGGGAGAAGCATTTTCTAATTTGTGTGATGTATATGCACACTATGGCCAAGTTCAAGCTACCAAATATTTAAAGACCAGGTGGCAAATTTCCTCCAAATTTAAGTCAGCTCTTAGAAACCAATACAGGCCAGCTCCAGCATATCACTAAAATAATCCCCACATTTCAACTGAATCATGCTTATAAGAAGCAAAATGGCCATCTCCGTTTGGTAAATCATTGAACTCAGTGAGAAAACTGGATTCTTACCAGTGTGTCCCACATACCCTGCTCATTAACCTTGCACTAACCAAGGTGATTCCACATTCTTATTTTATTTATTTATTTGACAGAGAGAGAGAGAGAGATTTCAAGTAGGCAGAGAGGCAGACAAAGAGACAGAGAAGGAAGAAGGCTCCCTGCTGAGCAGGCAGCCAGATGCAGGGCTCCATCCCAGGACCCTGAGATCATGACCTGAGCTGAAGGCAGAGGCTTTAACCCACTGAGCCACCCAGGCACCCCAACATTCTTATTGTATATATGGTACCTCAGAGAGTCCCAGAATATGGTTAATTATTAAGTGTTCACATAACATGATTATTAATGACAGGATAATGACTAGTTTTACAATCCTTAGAGGTGATTTCCATGGGGAAATCTGACTACAAGTACATTTGACTATTTACTGATAAACTAAAAATGCATTTCTACTTTGTCAGCAAGTGTTTTATACAGAAGCATGCCCCTGAAACTGAAACAAAGGGCAAGGTAATTTATCACAGAAATTCCTTATTTAAGACCCTACGTTGCTATCTTTCTAGCTTGAACTTGGCCTTGATTTATTTCATGATACCCACAAGAGGAAGTCAAGCAAGACCATTAGCTAATCGAAAGAAAGGATGTAATTAAAAGCAGTTATTAGGGAATGGTGAGAAAGGTACTATAACCAGTTAAGTAAAGGAGATTTCTGGAATTAAAAAAAAAATAGAATTTTGTCTATCATCTTTACATAATCTCTTATTTCAAGACCACCTTTCAATCTAAGTAGTGGGCTTATATTCTAATTAAGTTACCTTATTAAGAACACAAATTAAGGACTTTTTATTATATTACCACTCATTTTAACAACCACAACAACAACAATAATAATAATATGTTACAAGTGCCAATCACTATTCTTGGGTCTTTTAATACACGTTATCTCTAATATTTATGGTAAACTTACTAGGAAATTATTATTTCCCTTCTGAGTAAGTGGAAGATATCTCAGTTTGGAGAATCAAGTAACATTTAAAATCACAAAACTAACAAGTATCACTGCTGGGATCTAAATTCAGATCTGCCTTTTTTGATAGCCTATGCTATCTTTTCCATAACTTTTTAACAAGAGGACTTGTTTTCTGCATTACGGAGATTTGCCTTCGCTTAATAGCATTTGGTTGTCTAAATCATCCAAAAGTCAGAACTCCAATGGACCGTAAAGTCCAAGACATGAAATTCTAAAACAATGATGTTGACTATTGTTACACAATTATCTGGGGAGGCTGATGCTTGTCTGCACAAAGGAGTGAAGTCAGTAATGTGAAATACAATCTAAAACTTGGAGTTAACCATAGAAATTTAACACAACTTTAAACCCCAAAATAAAAGATAAAATTAGCTATGTATAAGAATTACCTGCCCTAAGGAACAGTCAGAAAATAGGTAAGTAAAGGTGCAAATTTAAATTCATTAAGTTATTTAGGGTATAGTCTCAAGAATATATGACTATGTCTAAATACATGAAAGTACTAAAGCAAGTGAGGAATAAAAGTTATATTAAGTGAATTATAATTGATCATAATAACCAGACTATAGTAGTGTTCTAATTAATTACATTCTAACAAGGGGACATATTTGCATTAGAATATTGCATTAGAATGGAGACAAAAAACAAAATATAGCAGGGTATCTCCAACATCTGGGGAACTAAGAACTATATAGGCTATTTTAATTGGTCAAAACAGAAAGTCCAAACTGAAAGTTACAAGATGAAAAACATTCCTTTTAAATCATTTGCAATAACAATACATTATGATTCTAACAAATCTGAACACATTGGGGAGATACATTTATCTATCCATACTAACATCCACATATCTAGACATTGTTTCAAACAACCACAGGACAGAGGCCTTTATTCAGTTATGAAAACCCTATTATTTAGGGGCATCTGGGTGGTTCAGCCAGTTGAGCACCTGCCTTCAACTCCAGTCATAACCCAGGATTCTAGATCAAGCCCCATATCGGGCTCCCTGATCATCAGGGAACCTGCTTCTCCCTCTCCCTCTATTTCTCTCCCTTTCTCTCTCGCTCATGCTCACTCTCCCTTCTCTAATATTTTTTTAAAAACCCTATTGTTCAGCTTTTTACCCTGAAGAATGACATTGGCAGCAAGCGTATCCTATATGGCATTTTTTTTATGTTGAGTATATTCTTCTATACCTAATTTGTTGAGAGTTTTATCATGAAAGAGTGTCTAATTTTGACAAATGCTTTATCTGCATGTATTGAGGTCATCACAGGATTTTTGTCCTTCATTATGTTAAGGTAGCGTTTTACATTTATTGATTTGTGTATGTTAAACCATTCTTGCATCCTAGGGATAAATCCCACTTAATCATGATGGAGGATTCTTTAAATGTGCTATTGAATTCAGTTTGCTAATATTTTGTTGAGGATTTTTGCATCTATATTGATTAGGGCTATTGGCCTATAATTTTATTTTTTTGTCTCTGTCTGGCTTTGATACTAATGCTGACTTCCTAACATGAGTTTCAAAGTGTTCCTTCCCCTTTGATTTCTGGAAGAATTTGATGAGGACTGGTGTTCCTTCTTGTTTGGTAGAATTCACCAGCAAAGCTATCTGGTCCTGAGATTTTCTTTGTTGGGAGGTTTTTGGTTACTGATTCGATTTCCTTTGGTCTGTTCAAGTTTTCTCTCTCTTCATATTGCAGTTCTGATAGATAAGATTTCCATTTCTTGTGCATTTTTTGAAATAATTGTTCAATGTATTCTATTATGATCATTCTATTTCTGTGTTATCTGTCATACTGTCCCCTCTTTCATTTCTGATTTTCTTTTTTTCTTAGTTAGCAGGTTGGTTGATCTTTTATCTTTTCAAAAGCCCAGCTCATAGTCTCATTTATCTTCTCATCTGTTATTCTAGTCTCCATTTCATTTATTTCTACTATAATCATCATTATTTCCTTTCTTCTGCTATCTTTGTGCTTAGTTTGTTCTTTCTCTAGGTCCTTAAGGTATAAAATTAGGTTGTTTGAGATCTTCCTGTCGATGCTTTAATTAATTTGGCTTTAAATATGTATACAACATCTATATCTCGTAAAGTCTGCTCAGATAATCATTCCCCAAAAAAGCAAAAGTAAACATGTCTTTAAGATAATGTGGTAGATAGGCAAAAGTTTTAGGGGGCCAACCTTTAATAAATAAACCTTGAGTTTCACAGCAGTGGATACAACCATAACTTTTAATTTTCCTATGGAAGGTGACAAGCAATCAAATTACAAGTGGGGATATTTTAAGAACTCAGACAAAATTATTTTGTTGAATTATTCATGTTTTCCAAAATGTACCAGAACTCACTCCCAGAAACAAAATATTTAAAAACCTATTTATATTGATCATAGTTAGTATAAAATAGATTGCAACATGTTGGCTTCCCAATTAGACCTTGATCTTAATCATCCTCAATCTCTTGAAATGAGATAGGATTAAATAATAAGACACTCAAGCTTTACAGAAAAACAGCTCAATTGTCACTGTCCTTAATAGAAGCCATTATAATAAGGCTTAGATTCTCTTTGTACACTGGTTTTAGGATGTGTTAAAGACCTCCTCAAGTTTACGAGCCACTTGTCTTGCCGCACCACTCATTCTAAAGATACTTAAAATTGAGTGCCTTGTTTAGATTGGGGTAATAAATTAGCAAAAAGTCAGAATTAAAATCTAGTCCTTCCAATTGCCAGTTAATCTCTCAATCAATAAATACGGGTCAAACAGGACAAAGTCAGAGTTAGCCTATGAAATACAAAATTGAATAAGATACTTTTTTTGTTTGAATATAGGAGAGTCAGAAGGGCAAATCATTAAGTGATAATATAGTACAATAATTAATACCCTGTCACATAAAAGGAGCTACAAAATATACAAAGAAAAGGCCAGGTAACTCTTCAAATAGCTTTAGACAAGAAGTATAATTTGAAGTAAATTAAACGATGGATATATTATCAAGCAGTGAAGATATATGATCAAGCAGCAAATGACAATGGGCTCATTCAAGATGTACAAAGATAAAAAAACAAAAAGTAACAGGTAGCTGAGATATGACAAGAAGGTCAGAGAAGGGTCTCTTGGAGACAGGCTGCAGGGCTAGAACAAATATTCAAGAACGCTCTGTAGGGAACCTTAAATGCTCTTTAAGGAACAGACATTAAGAATGCCAAGGGACATGTACTTAATTCTGTGGAAGGGGAACATGATCAAATGCTTCAGGAAGCCTGTGGTTTTAAAATTCACTCTGGCTACAGTGTGGGAGATGGGCTGAAGAGTGAGACAGGAGTTGAAGGCAGGAAGAGCACAAGGAGGGACAAGAGCAGAAAGGACAAGACAAACTCAAGACTGAGATTTGTCTGGATGTGGAAGAAGACAGATGAGAATGGACTTCAGGGTGACTCTGAAGTCTGAACGGCTGAACACCAGGTGATCCTATGAACGGACACAGCATAAGGAAAAGAAGAAATGACCTGCAGAGCTGTGGCATATGTGACATAGTGACATATGTGTTTCTTCTAAGTCTGAGGCGCCGGTAAGAAATATCCTGGAGACACACACAACAGGCTCCTTGCCACACACTTTTGATGTCTTCTTTCCTATTAGCTTATTTTAGTTCCTAATTGTCCCTTAATATGTATTCGGTGAAGCTGGTCTTATTACAAGGAGGTTGCTGACCCAGTTTGGATGGTGGTTAATGTCCTGAATTTAAACAACAATCCTTACTGTTCTTAAATGTTGTAGTTTTGTGTTCAGTGAGCACCCTCCCCTTAGCCAGATCAGCAGACAGAGGGAATCATAATTGCTTTTAACTATAAACCACACAGTGTTTTTAAATAGAAACCACAGTACATTTGTTAAAATGTGTTCCCATAAAGATTTATGGATTTAAAGAGTGCATTCGCAAAAGTGAATACAGAACTCTTTTGAATGGTGTTCAGCGAGTTTCTTATCGAGCATGACACTTTATGGCTGATGCTACATTATGTTTCTCAATGAAATTGTTTCAGGCACTTTCATAACTAAACGTACTCTATAACCCACTCTGAAATTATTCCATTTAATTAAACATAAAAATAATTCGGTGTTTATAATTAAAAGTAGAAGTCAGTTTTATTTTGTCGTATTTGAAACAATTAAAGTTGATTATGTATGATGATATAAACACTATGGTGTGTAACTGTATAAAATTCATACCAAAGGAATTCCTGCCTCGGGCTGAAAGTATTTGTGATTAAACAATAAAGTTGGGGCATGCATATCTTTAAAATGACCCTCGTTGTATGTTAAGAAATTAAAATTTTTTTCTTGTTTATCCTATTAGTTTGCCTCAGAGAACCCTGGCATTAACCAGGAGGAATGCCAGACAACTGTGAGTTGATTTAGAAGTTATTTTGTTTTTGTTTTTTAAGAAGAATCTCAAGTTTCTTCTTCAGCATTCTGACCTGAATTTACTTTACAGCTAGCTTGGTTTTTCATGTTAGTTTCACACATACAATTCCTGTGTGAAGAAGTTTATTAAAGGGGTACATTTTACATAATGGAGTATAGAAATGAATATGCTATCATATTTTTTAGAAACAATTAAAAGTGTCTTGTGTATATATTGTATGCAGTACTTTGCTACCTCTTATCAAGATTTTAAAAACCTGCTCCCATCTCATATCCCCACAATACAAATATCATGTATTTTCATCTATGAAACAAAGTGTTTTTGAGCTATTTTTTGCCTGAGAAGCAGGAGATGATCAAACTCATTCAGAAGCTCTAGATTTCAATGTCATCACTGATTCAACTGGGGAATCTACGAGGGACTGAAGAACTCAATAAAGAGAACACATTCCTATCCTATCCTTAGGAGTAGGGCCAGCTCTGCACTGAGCCCAAATCGTTAGAGCTGAAATCAGAGCTCATTTCACTTCAGTCTTTCCCCAAGACTTAGAGAGATTGCAACTTAATTATGTAGGAAAACAAAGTTTTTAAATCATTAGCAATTCAAACCCTTAAGTATCACTCAGTGTCAGTAGTGAAAAATCTCATTTAGTAAACATTTTAAGACAAATTATTCTCACGATCTGAAGCAATATCAAGTAGGTATGTCCTACATCTTCTCCAGAGTGAGACTTTAACAATTCTCTCTATAAAAAATCATCCCAGAAACTCCTCAAACAGGTTTCTTCCACCTCCCAAAGTTAGAGGTTTTCAGAGAGAACTTTGAGAAATGTCCTAACATTGCTGTGTTCAGCAAGCACAAGCAAATAAATATTTACAGCTGAGCCTAACGTCCAGCTCCTGCTCTTCCTGAATCCAGGGCCAAAATCTGTGTTCTCTCCCTAAACTGCTTACTATCTATAGCTGAGAGCTAAACTAGAAAAAAATATAACACCTTTCGCAGCCTTCTATGATCTTTTATCACACTTTGACTCCACAGGCAGGAAATGTCTATTGAAAAAATAACTTTGGCCACCTGGGTGGCTCAGTCCATTAAGCATCGGACTCTTTGTTGAGCCTCAGGTCCTGATCTAAGTGCTCCTGAGATTGAGCCCCAGGATAGGCTCCCTGCTCTGTTGCGTGGGTCTGCTTGGCTATTCTCTCCTTCTGCTCCCTCCCCCACTTGGGCTCTGTCTCTCTCTAAAATAAAAAAATATTTAAAAAAATAATAATGATAAAATAAAAATAAATTAAGAAAACTTTGAATTTAAGTCTTAAATAACAATACTATGAAATTTATGAATAATTTGATACATGCATTAAAATGATTTGGTTCAAATACAAGAGACCAGAATCAACAGCTTTCTCTAGTGTGAGGACATTTATTATGTGCTGGTGAAACACAACTAAAAGCAAAAAATCTGGCATCATAGGACAACGTCAACACTAGATACTAGGTGGTCTGTACTAGGAATATTAAATGGACAGTTTATTTTATTCCTACTGTTATTTTTAGGAGCGAATGCTGGCAGGCCAGTTTGAACTTAATTCTACTGAAATTTGAACCCTGTCCGTAGGACTCACACAGATAGTGTTTCTTTTTCTTTTATGGGGGGAGGGGCTTAGGATGATTTATTGATACCATCTGTCCTTAAATTTTCTTTAGGTTAAAATCTTCTCATCCATGTCACGCGGCAAACAATCAAATATATTTAAAGCTCATTTTGCAGGAAAATATCAACTGTACCCACAGGCATTTCAAAGACAGACTGATGTGAGAATGTAGATGAAACCTTGTAGCAGGAAAACGACATTGGTTTCCATGTCTTTGCAACAGAAAGCCAACTCTGACTAATTCATGTCTGATAACAAAGCATATTGAGGTGATGGTAGTCAACAAACGGTATAGTACCTCTTCGCTTAATAGCTTGGAAGGGACTCCAGCAGGGCCAGACAGAGACTATGTCAGACTCAGGGACAGGAAGGGGCAGCATAAGGCGCTCGGCAGGGCCCAGTTCTCACGGCTTACTCTATGACACCTACTGCATGAGATTAACGGGGACTCCCGGGTCTTTGGTGGCAACCAGGTGCCAACAGGTTGCCATGGAAAAGGCTTTTCTGTGTTATGCGTAAATGCTAAGGTCTCAATTTCCGTCAAGAGTTGATAAAAGAAACATACTTATGTAGAATAGATTCATGTGCCTTTTTTGAATGTCACACTTAAATAAGGAACGTGTTAGAGTAAAAGATTTCCCTTCAATTTTCCCTGACCATAATAAATGCTTTTTCAAATTTTGCTGTTAGGCGAGGGAGACGGACGAAGAAACTCACTATATAAATGACTGTACATTCCTTTGTCGGACAGTATTATGATTATTATTCATTGCTAATATTCACTGAGCTTATAATGAATATTTAGAATGTGTGCAGCACTTAAATGTCTTACAGTAGTAAAACCTGCAATCCTCACAGCGGTCCCATGGTATTACTGAATTATTAAATATATCATATATAAAACCATATTATTAAACATTCTGTTCCAGTATATAAAACATTATTAGATATTAAATTTATTTAAATTATTTTAATTATATATAAATATTAAAAAGGGATCTTGTTACTCCTTTTTATGCTTGAGAGTTCAAGAATAGAAGTGGACAAGTCAAAATTTCAGTCCAGGAAATCTAAGAACTATACATCCCATTATAGGTCTCATTTTGCTTTGATTTCCAGGAAATTCAAAGTTAAAATTCGGTGCTCGACAGCAGTGAGCATTGCAGGTGCCTCACACTGTGTTTTGTTCAGTTGCTTTTAACTGGAATCCTGTGTTTAGTTTTATGATCCACATCAAAAATTGTAGAGAGGAGATGAGTTTCAAATGGTAAATAACAAATGACTCATACACATTCGGAATGACTGCAAAGATCCTAGCCTATCTTTTTTCCCATATACTGTAGGCCCAATGTGCTAACAAAATATAGTACTTGAATGTGTTCAGTATGCTGGAATCATATATTCATAGATTTTGGAATCTGCCAAAGCTTTCTTTTCCCTCATTGCATTTTGAAATAGGACCATGCCAACTAAGCAATGTCTAGAAGCCTAACTGTTAATTGATCAAGAAACTGCCTCGGGATAAGAAACACTAATCAGAAGCTTGTCACTTAAAGCCTCACCCAGAGCACACACTTTGCTCCCAGGCTTTAATTCTAAAGATTTATGTCTCACTCAAATCCTCTATTCCATAACGTGTGATACATACACACGCAAATTCTCCACTGTCGTCAAGATAAAAAGCCAATGAAGGTGATTAAAAAAAAATACACCATCTTGTTATTCTAATAACACAATTGGCTCCCATGGCAAGAAATCAGAATTACACCCGGGGGAGGCTTTTGAACTATAATGAAATTAAATTAAACTCTATTCATTACTAGTGATGCAACCCACCAAAAGAGTTCTTTATTGAATTGCTTGTGATATTCCTGTTCACATAACATCCCCTCTGAATGGATAATTACAACAGCAATCATGTTTGCTTTTTCTTTCTGAGCAGGTGGGTCTTTTCCAAATAGACTGTGCAATAAAAAATGAGATATCTGGTTTAGAACACTTGTTGAAAATCTCGCTAAAATCCTGTCTTCTAAAATATTCCTTTTCACCATCCTATTTCCCTAGATTGCTCATGCACATATAATCTCATCCTCAAAATATAATTTCCTATAGCGATTCTGTGGAAGGACAACGTGCCATTGGTGAGATTCAGTCCCTACACTTCTCTGAATGGATAATTTATAAGCGATAAACTACCAGATCAGAATTTTGTATATGATGAGAGCAGGTAGGTGGTGGAATCATCAATCAATTATGCAAAGACATCCTAATTTCATTTTGCTGATAAATGATATAGAACAAAAGAAGAAATGATGTATTCAAGGACGCTGCATTATATTCAGCAGATGTGATTTGATGTAGTTGTTTAACAATATTTTCCCACAAATCTTTCTGTCTGATTATAGGGAAGAAACTGCATGCTACTAATCTATTATTTCCAATCTCTACCAAACCTAGTGCATATGGTATTCAATAAATACTTCTTAAATCTATTAAACAGAAAATGATTTTCAAATTATTTGGCTGGGATTCAATGTCAAATACCAGAGATATGAATATGTAGGAAGAGATCAATCATACTTCAAAAATTATATATTTTAACATATTTTATATATTTTGTATGTGGTTTAAAAAAGAATTAACGTGTATTTGCAGCTGCTGATGCTATACTAGTGATCAGTAATACTTAAAATGATGCATCAATGATGTTCATAATTAATTCCTTAACTAGGTAATGGTTAATGTCATAGCTGATATTACTGAAAACTTTGGAAGTTCAAAACAGAAAGGCTTCTCACCATTTATTAATAAATTTCTCTTTACTTCCTTAATCTATATTCTTACCCCTCACTACTTTTTAGAACAGGATTTTTTTTTCTTTTTAAGATTTTGTTTATTTATTTGACACAGAGGCAGAGATCATAAGCAGGCAGAGAGGCAGGCAGAGAGAGACAGGAGGAAGCAGGCTCCCCACTGAGCAGAGAGCCCGATGTGGGGCTCCATCCCAGGACCCTGAGATCATGACCTGAGCCGAAGGCAGAGGCTTTAACCCACTGAGCCACCCAGGCACCCCAACAGTATTTCTTTTTTAGATCTCTTTCATTATGTCAATCAGCTAAGAAGGTAGTTTTTTTTTTTTAATAAGAAAATACTCAAATACATTTTTCAAAAATTTATGTTTTAAATTTCATGATAAACATAAAAGGAAATAAATTTGTTTCCTACTAAGGAAAAGGGTTCTGCAACCCCAGGTAGGTCACATTGGAGAATTCTAACAATTTCATGACTCTCTTCTACTCGCTGATGTCCACCCTGTTTTCAAACTGACTTTCATCCTGAAGGCTGCTCACTAAGTGAAGTCTCAGGCCTCCTCTCTGACCATGTATCTGCACTGCTTCTAACACCCAGCTTTACGTGTATGGTCCCGTTTCCGAATGTGACACCTTTTTAGATACAAACACTCTTATTAAAGTAAGGGTGATCTCATAATTTTCAAATGTTTCAAAGCTAAGATAAAGAAAGGAAAGTAAATAAATCTATATTGTCTGCCTTTCATGAAATGAAACACTCATTACTGTTATTTCCCATTAGTTCCTGACAATAATATTTACTTTAAAATCTAGATTTCCAGAAATATTTCAATATTTATGTATTTATTGAGTCTGAGATTTTTTTTTACATTCTCTCTATTCTCTCTACCTCTGTCTCTCTCTCACCCTTCCCCTCACACTCACATACACACACACACACACACACACACACACACACACTCAAACACACACTCTTCAGTTCTCTGGAATAGATTATTAAAAAAAAAAAATTCAGGACATACAATCCTCACAACTGAAGCCACAAAGATCTGAAGTCCTTTCTGGTCTTCTTTGAAATATTTATATCACTAGGACATAAAACCTGAGGAAAAAAAAAAATCAGCCTCCTAAAAATATTGCAGAAGATTAGCTAGTCATATCATATTTAACAGGATGGGGTTTATTTCAACTCAAAATAAAATGGCTGTGTGATCTTGGCCTGAAACTTAGCTAATATATTATTCATACTCCAGAAAGGAAATCTTGCAAACAAATGAGGGACACAGTGTTTGCCTCCTAGCCACTGAACATGTTGTATCAGAGGAAAAACAAAAACAAAAACAAAAACCCTAGTATAGAAATATTATAAGCATTTGCTAATATGAAATATCATCTAGCTACTCCAGACAAACCCATTCCCTTTATGTATCTCAGCCTTGGAACCACACTGATTTTTAAAAAGGTTGCCTTTTACCTAAAGATACAAATTCACCTTCAATAGTCCTTCTAGGAAGTAACTGACGAGTCTGAAATCTGAAATTCGCATGATAGGATATAAATTTGAAAAAAGGTCATGCTGCCATTTTAAGAGACATAAAAAGTTTATTCAGTTTATTCCAGTGGTCTCAATATAGTCTTAAAATTATAAGATATTTTTACTGAAAAGGGATTTGGATACTATCTAATTCACTCTTTCTGTAAATACGGGGAAAACAGAAGCCTGCAGAGAGTATTTGCCTTTTCCATACCCTATAATTTTAACAGCAGAGCAAAGAAATAGTATGTATTATTTATGCTCCCATTTATACTACTGTGTTGATGAAGTTTTTCATTATTGTTTTATATAATTTGTAAATTCAGTTCAACAAAATTGTATTTATCTTCTACCCTGGCTCAAGTCTTTTGGAGATGAGAGGGAGTTCAATGTACTGTGGCTTTAAGTAGCTCAAGGTCCATTGGGTGAAGGTGGTTACATTAATACTTGATGGTAAGAGAGCGTGAGACTACTCTAACAGAACTGTGCGTGGTGGCACATGGGAGACAAGAGTGAGTGTGACTGGGTCTGAGGAGACAAAGTCAGGGAGAGTTTCACAGTGGAGGAAATGTGTAAGCAGAGTTCTGAAGAACGAAACAGCATTTGACAAGTGATGAAGGCCAAAGGAAGGGCACTGCAGGAGAGGCTCACCGTATACACAAAGGAACATCAGCAGGAAACGGAATGATACATTAAACAGCTACAACTGGAGCTGAGCATAATGCTGGAAGCAGAAACCACAAGTCAATAAGACTGGAGTCAAGGTCAGATCCCAAATGGCCCTTTATTAAGGGTTCATTAATGTTTAGTGAGTGAGCTTGGGAGCCCATGGGAGCAACCGAACAGGACTGGTGTGACTAATTTGGGTTTGAGAATGATATTTTTCCTATATTGTCTAAAATAATTTAGGAAAAAGATAAGAGAAATGGCAGCCACTTTTTTCCCCCTAAAATTTAATTGCAAAATGAGACAAGACCAGATGGGCTGACATATTTAAGGTTAGAATCATAGAACCCAGGGTGCCTGGGTGGCTTAGTCATTAAGTGTCTGCCCTCAGCTCAGGTCATCAGGGTCCTGGGATCAAGATCCGCATCAAGGAGCCCACTTCTCCCTCTCCCACTCCCCCTGCTTGTGTTTCCTCTCTCACTGTTTCTTTCTCTATCAAATAAATAAATAAAATCTTTAAAAAAGAGAAAAAATCATACAACCCAAGACTGATGAATGAGGGGAAGCAGAAAAATGAGATCAAGGCAGGAAACCATAAGGCTAAAAAGTAAGTAGTCATGGATCTACTATATTTCACCTTGTTTTCTTTGTTATAACCAACTGGACACGTTAATTAACAAATCAAAATATTCTTTCATCTAACAATTTGATACAGGGTGGAAAAAATAAAATAGGAAAGTCCAAACTACTTAAGTCTTCATGAGGCTGAAGATAGCAGTCACCTATTTTTCTCTGGGCTTCCTACTGGTCAGTGGCTTTTGAGAAAGGCTGGATAACATCCAACCAGGAGTCAGAATGTTTTTCAACCTTTCTGCTATCTGCTGATACTATCAGAGTGACTCATCTCCTCAGAAGACCATGCTTGACTTTTCTGTGCCTCCTTCACCCAAAGAACTTAATTAACTCTTTTGTAGCAGTCATGACTAATGCTTGCAGCTGGGAACTTAAGCATAGCCCTGATATTTTTAGTTGTTTTGCTCCCAAAATAAGTTTCTTTATCTAGCTGATTTTTCTATCAAAATCAAGCCTGGTGTTTTCGTACAGAATTCTTGCTCCTGTTACTTAGGCAAAAATCAGAGCATTAGTAGCATCATACCACGTGAAATTGCTAAGCAGAACTGTATTCCAACAACTACCACTCAGAATAATTACATTACTGGATGGAGAATCTAATTAAAATGAAACTTACATTTTAGGAAGTAGAACGACCACTGTTCCTGAGGTTCTCTGTCTTCTTGTAAGTCTAACCAGTGAACGGGAGAAAGTGACCATGAGGATGACAAGAGCAGTCTGTGTGATAAAGCTGGTGGCAGTGGGGAGAGTCATCACCAAACATCTACCTCTTCAGTGAAAAATATATGCCATCGGCCCCACAACTCCATGAGCTGAGTACCCAAATAAACAACTTGAAGCTCAGGGAAATTCAGCAACTTGCTCAGTTCAGCCAGCTAGAAACTCAGTCTGATTCCAAAGCCTGTGTGTTTATTTCTCTTTTTCCCCCTTTACCCACATTACATCTCAAAATGACACTCACCTATTAATATTAGTTTTATACATACACACACACTAGCTTACCCACTGTCATTCATTTGTTCAAGAAACACTTAACAAGTGTGACAACTCTGTATCCAACCCACACCAAGCTCTTGAAAATATAAAGGCAAATTTGATAAGTAATATGCAGTCTCGTAGGAGATCGATTCATGTAAATAATGATAGAAATACAATTAAGTGTACTAATTATAACAATAACATTGATAATCCTAATTATTATGACAAATTTTAATTGAGCACTTAAATGGTGCCAGGCACTACTTTAGGTTCTTTATGTGTGAACTCATTTAATCCACAAAACAGCCCTATGAAATAAGCAGTTATTTTCCATGTTTGACAGGTAGGGAAATTGAAGCACAAAGAAGGTAAGAAAATCACTGTGGGGCGCCTGGGTGGCTCAGTCGGTTAAGCAACTGCCTTCAGCTCAGGTCATGATCCTGCAGTTCCGGGATCGAGTCCCACATCGGGCTCCCAGCTCCATGGAGAGTCTGCTTCTCTCTCCAACATTCTCCTCTCTCATGCTCTCTCTCTCTCTCTCTCTCTCTCTCTCTCTCTCTCTCAAATAAATAAATAATCTTAAAAAAAAAAAAAAANAGTAAAGAGGGCGCCTGGGTGGCTCAGTGGGTTAAAGCCTCTGCTTTCGGCTCAGGTCATGATCTCAGGGTCCTGGGATCGAGGCCCGCATCGGGCTCCCTGCTCAGCGGGGAGCCTGCTTCCCCCTCTCTCTCTCTCTGCCTGCCTCTCTGCCTCCTTGTGATCTCTCTCCCTCTGTGAAATAAATAAATAAAATCTTTAAAAAAAAAAAAAGAAAGAAAATCACTGTGAAGGCGTCGGCACAAAGGAAGCATAGTTTTAATCCTTTCAACAAACATTTATAGCATGTCTCCTGTGTGGCAAACCTTGCTTAATAATTAGGAAAGGTTTCACGAGGAATAAAGCATATAAGTTGATTCTTAAAGGATCACGTTTCATTTAACGAGTAAGATGAAACAGAAGAGGACATTCGAAGCCACGCGGCTAACACCACAAATACACCAACAGCACTGTGCATTTAACAACTTGTGCAATCAGGTCAGTCTATCACACCACTTTCCAAGCTCCACTGGCTTTGCAAGCTGCCCAGCAATCCCATTCCCTTGCCTATGCTTTCTCCCCAGTGTCATTTCATGCTTTCCCATCACCTGAACACCTCCAAATCCCCTAATGTCTGCTCACTCTTAGTACATAATGTTGTTTTCCATGTCACAGGAGCTAAGCTACTATTTGTAACCACCTAATATTCCTGCAAATAAGTGGGGTAAGGTTATTGCATAAAGCACTCACTTCCAGGCATTCCTTACTACCTCTGTTATTTATGCTATACATCGGTATATTCTAAATAAATCACGTATCATAATGAACCATTGTATAGTTATGAACCTTTTAAGTATTTCAAAGGTCCCATGCTAGATAAACATGATGAACCCAGGAATCATGGGTTGAGTAAATGTTTTTAAATATTTCACTTATTTATTTTAGTGAGAGCGAGCATGAGCAGCGGAAGGGGCAAAGGAAGAGGGAAAGACAGAATCTCAAGTAGACTCCCCACTAAGCACAGAGCCCGACTGGGGGGCTTGATCTCATGATGCTGACATCATGACCTGAGCCAAAATCAAGCCCAGTGCTTAACCAACTGAGCCACTCAGACATCCCAATATTTTTGTTTGTTTTTTAAATAAGAGCTTTGTTAGAAACACAAGAACAAACAAATTTGAAATAAAAGGTTGGAGGCTTACCAACTTCACCAGTCTGGTATAGACTTCTATGGCTACAGAGAAGCCAGACAAGGAACCAACTGAAGGATCTTCTCCAGTAGAGATCACATGGTATACAAACACTTGTGCCAAGTAAGGTAAGTAAGGCCACTGGGCCGGTGAATCATCTGACTCCCCCAGAGATGAGACCAATATTTGCATCTGCCTTGAACTGATCTCTAGAAGAATGATTTTAGGGTCTTGTCACACACTAACTGTCTTGTCTAAAAACAGATTCTTTCAGGATATTCTCTCTTTCTGCACTTAAAGTCCATACACGCCAATATAGACCCATCTGGGAAAGGTCCTCTCTTCCTCAATCTAACCAAAAAGGGGACGAAAAATCCATACCTATAATATTCCCTATTTTGGCCACTGCATCTCCATAAATGGGTCTGCAGTTTTAGTGACAATATGTCATCATTACAAAATTGAATTAGCCTTACGTAGGGCAAGAAGTAGTGCTGAGGGCGCCTGGGTGGCTCAGTGGGTTAAAGCCTCTGCTTTCGGCTCAGGTCATGATCTCAGGGTCCTGGG
>LNAC01000106.1:3896942-3940120 GCA_002007465.1 Ailurus styani
CAAAATTGAATTAGCCTTACGTAGGGCAAGAAGTAGTGCTGAGAAATCTAAGTTTTGGGCCCCCCCCCCCCAATTATAGGCTTAAAACCTGTAACCCTAACTGCACCTATGCTTATCTTTTGCTCTACTACAATGGAAGAAATATCCCTCCTATTTTAAGGTCAGTCTTTCCTCCCTTGCGCAGAAGTTGTCCCATCCAGCATCCTGAGAGAGCGAACACTAAAGACTCTTCTTTATCTTCCAAATATTCCTTCTCTTTTGGCTTCTTCCCTCCAGCATTTAGACATGTTAATTCTATCATCGGTTTACTAGCAAACAATGATTTGCAGTGGACACTTTCAGTCCATGCTTTCTTTACCTTACTTGATCTCTTGCTCTTTGAAACTCTGTCCCATGGATTTTGTTGATTTCTCATCACCCTCTTCCTGCCTTTATTTTATTTGTAAACTCTTTATTCCTTATTGATGCCTAGATATTAATATTTCAGATGGCATGATCCTATATGTAGGAATTAAAATATCCTGTTAGGATATAAAGCTATTAGAATAAATGAATACAGTAAAGTTGCATGATACAAAATTGTGTTTCTATACACTAATGATGAACTATCTGAAAAGAAATCAAGAAAACAGTCCCATTTATAATAATATAAAAAAATTATGCTTAGGAATAAACTTAACCAAGGAGGTAAAACAACGGTACACTGAAAACTACAAATTACAGATGAAATTACAGATGAAAGAAATCAAAAAAGACACCAACAAACAGAAAGACATCTCTTATTCATGGTCCATACTACCCAAAGTGACATGCAGGTTCAATGCAATCCAGTCAAAATCCCAAAGGCATTGTTCACAGAAATAGCTAAAATAATCCTAAAATTCAAATGGAACCACAGAAGACCCTGAATAGCCAAAGAAAGCTTAAAGAAAAACAAAGTTGGAGGCATTCGGCTTCCTGATTTTAAAATATATTACAAGGTGATAGTAATGAAAACAGTACTTTATTAGCATAAAAACAGATATATAGATGAATGGAACAGAATAGAGAGCCCCAAAACAAACCCATGCATATATAGTCAACTGATCAGTCATGGTCAAGGGTGTCAAGAATACACAATAGGAAAAGACGGTCTCTTCAAGAAATGGTGCTGGGGTGGAGGCAGGGGGGCACCTGGCTGACTCAGTTGGAAGAACACACAACTCTTGAACTTGGGGTCATGAGTTTGAGCCCCACATAGGGTGTAGAGATTACTTAAATAAATCTTAAAAAACAACAACAAAAACAACAATAACAAATGGTGCTGGGAAAAGTAGGTATTCACAGGCAAAAGAAAAAACATTTGATTTTTATCCTACACCAAACACAAAAATAAATTCAAAATCGATTAGCAATTTAAATATAAGACCTGGAATTATAAAACTCTTACAAAACACAGATGAAAATCTTGATGACATGAAACTTACAAACTATTTTTCTTGGATACGACATCAAAAGCCCAGACAACAAAAGCAAAATTAGACAAATGGGACCATATCAAGCTGAAAAGTTCCTTCCCGGCAAAGGAAATAATCAACAGAATGAAAAGATAACTAATGAATGGGGGAAAAAAATATAAACCGTATATCTGATGATTAGTAATAAAAATATATACACAGAACTCCTACAACTCAACAGCAAAAAAACAAATAGCCTGACTTTAAAATGGGCCAAGGACTTTAATAGACATTTCTCCAAAGATGATATACAAATGGCCAATAAGTACCAGAAACCTTGTTCAGAATCATTCATCAGGGAAATGCAAATCAAAGCCACAGTGATTTACCGCCTCACACGTTAGGATGGCCATTACGACAACAACAACACAGGAAACAAAGTAAAACATGTTGACCAAGATGTGGAGAGACCAGAATCCTTGTGTTGGTGGGAATGCAAATCATACAGCCTCTAGGAAAAACAATAGGGAGGTTCCTCAAAAAATTAAAAATAGAACTACCCCGTGATTCAGTAACCCTGCTTCTAGGTACACATCCACAAAAATTTAAATCAGGATCTCTAAGAAATACCTGCCCTTCCATGCTCATTGCACATTATTCATAACAGCCAAGATATGGAAATGATCTAAATGTCCATCAGCAGATGAAAGAAGAAAATGGGGTATATACATAATTGCTTTTGAAGGATAAAAAATAATGAGTTTCATTTTGATAAGCAGTGAGGAAAGAGCAATCTGTATCTTTCCAACCTTGTAAGAGTAGTTTGAAATTGCTCCAAGAGAGAACACATGTAATTAAAAAAAAAGTGTCTTACTAAAGACACATTTATGTGAATCAACTCAGTGCAGCTTGATTTACATATAATGCATTAAAGAAAATTATATTTAATTCTTAACAGTCCCCCCATATGGTATCTTGAAAATCCAAAGAATAGCACCTGTACCTGTAGTATAATATAAACTAGTAGAGTTTGCTTTAACTGCTTTGTAGCCTGTCAGTTTCCAAGTAGATAATCATTTCATAGCAAATAACAAGCTAAGAGCTCAAACTGTAACATGCTTAACTTCTATTTAGACTTTAACTAATTATAAATAACCAGGCCTCTATCACTCAGTGAGTACAACATTCGCCCACTTAAATTCTCTTTAAAATAAAAAAGTTGCCATGATTGAGTTGACTTTGCAGGTTTTTTTTTTTTTTAAAGATTTTATTTATTTATTTGACACAGAGAGAGAGATTACAAGTAGGCAGAGAGGCAGGCAGAGAGAAAGGAGGAAGCAGGCTCCCTGCTGAGCAGAGAGCCTGATGTGGGCCTCGATCCCAGGACGCTGAGATCATGACCTGAGCCGAAAGCAGAGGCTTTAACCCACTGAGCCACCCAGGCGCCCAGACTTTGCAGGTTTAAAATATCTCTCAGTTCTAGTAGTTCAAACACAATTTATGAGTACTTGAGAGTCAATAAAAAAGGTTTAAGAATAATCATTAGATCACTTTTTCGAATTGTATAGTAAGCACTGAGAAGAAACCTGAAAAGAGTTGAGTAGTTAAGTGGGTAAATCACATACAATTAGAGTGGGCTGTACAACTACCTCAAGAGTCATGGTGTAACTTGCTACTTGAAAGCTTTCGATCTCCAACCTTTCCCTACAGGCCAGAAATGGGGAACAAAACTGTAGGTTTCTGTTAAGATGCACTTCTTCATTGGTAGGGTTAATACAGCTACGTGGTTTATGTCTGTTTACATTGATCACCAAAGGATTTTGCTGCTGGGTAGCAGTACGTGGGGGTGGTGCAGACATTTGGAATAATTTGCCCCCCAAGAGGTAACTGCAAAGATAACCTCAGAACCTGAGTCACTTCGCCCCCAAGACTTTAGGGCTTTCTTTGAAAGAGAGCTCCAAAAGGACTTTGCAGGGAAGAGACCAAAGAAACGTAAAGATGAGTGGGTATTTGAAGATTCAAGCTAAAGCAAATGTAGTGTTTTCATAAGAATCTTTAATATCGGGACATCTAACTGGAATGAGGGGGAGTTGATGGCTGTGTAGATCATACAGCTGTGTGGAAAGTGTTCTCAGTCACGACTTCCAGACCACTGGAAGGACTGAACATTCTGCCTGGAAAAAAGACACTCCTAGACACTCCTTAAGAGGGAGACTTCTGTTGGAAGACCCTGGAACCTGTCGAGAGGGTAATAGCTTTCTCAGTGAGTCCCAGAGAAGAGGTGTTACACAGCCTCCCACAGGCCGTGCCACTGGTTATGAATGAACAGCCAAGGCTGTATGAAGGTAGTGATTGTCCAGGTAGTGGAAGGGACAGAGCCCTACTGGCAGTCACATTTTTACTGCAATGTGTCAAACAAGTATCATTTGCATGCATCATGATACATAAAAGGAAGAGAAGCCTTAAGTTAGTTGGCTGAATTGTTAGTTCAATAGGCAGATGCTATCAAAGTCTAATAATAAATTGGCAAGAGCTAAGCAAGGAAGCATACTCCTCTAAATATTAGCCTGAAAAATAAATGGTCATCTAATATCATAAATAAGAATATGGGGCGGGGTGCGCCTGGGTGGCTCAGTGGGTTAAAGCCTCTGCCTTCGGCTCAGGTCATGATCTCAGGGTCCTGGGATCGAGCCCCACATTGGGCTCTCTGCTCAGCAGGGAGTCTGCTTCCTCCTCTCTCTCTGCCTGCCTCTCTGCCTACTTGTGATCTCTCTCTGTCAAATAAATAAATAAAATCTTAAAAAAAAAAAAAAAGAATATGGGGTAAAGTCCACCAAGAAGAGAAATCATGTCTGCTTTCTTCCACCCACAAATAAATGGTTATTCATAGTCTAGTTTCATGGGGTCTAAGTTACATTTCTTCTACTCAACAGGTTATTATTAGACATGAGAGTTCTGCAAAATCACAGCTGCTTGGCAAAGAAGTCCTCACTATTTTAATGTAAAATGTGGAGCATCTATAGGAAGAGTCATGGGGCGTGAGAAGACATACGGTGAGGGTCCAAGTGCAGCTCCAAATACCTTCCACTTGGCAGGCTGCTGCCCACAGTTTGGCAGTTAGGAATCCTAGGGCAACTTGTTTTCATTACAGTTTATTCTCAGTTTAAAGCTTCTTATTCCACAGGGGAAAAGAAAGTGACAGGAAAAAGAAGGCAAGTATGGTGCCGTGTTACAGCCAAGGGAACCCTGTGTACGTGAGCTGAGGTCTGAAAGGAAGGAGCAGCTAAAATGGCAATCAGACATGGTCATACAAGAGATTTCATGAGAAAGCACTGCACAGGACATTGCCTCTCCATGGATTTCCTGTGTATTTCTCATGCAAATCGATGGGAATCTTGAATGTTTTAAGTATGAACAGATGGATTTGTCTTTAGTGAATTGGGAAGACTTTGAGACTAGGGCACATTGCATGCCTTGTAGGAAATTATTACATTTTGTTCAACTGTTCAAGTGTGTTGAAATAGTTCATAAAGATGAATTAATCAAGGTAAAGACCAAAATGCCATTTTTAAATAAATATTTATTTAGTTGGACTTCATGAGTGATAACATTTTATACCCACATCCTCGATAAAGAAAAATTTTCAAGGTGTTTTACTCTGAGGGAGAGGAGGGGTAATCTGTTCCTGTCCAGATGTATGGATCGTTGTGTTCAGGGAGGGAAGACATCTATCATCTTACCACATTTTCTCACTAGGGACTTAAACACAAGGCTTTAGTTTCTTCAGTTGGGTATTTGAACAAATTGAGCCAATCAAGCTCGCTAGTGAGAAAGAACCACAGGGGAGACTCATACTACACTGTTAACTGTTGAGATTGCATTTGAAACTGTCTAAGGGGACACCCCTCACCTATCCAAATATTCAAAATAGAGTAGTAGCACTGGCAGAGGAGTTCCAGGAAATGAAGGAACAAATATCCTATCAAATTATCATAGGGCTTTGTTTTATGGATTCGGAAGTGAGATGTGCAGATAAGGCTAACTTCTCTCAATGTCACTGATGACAAAATTCTGGGGAAATCAATTCTTTGAGTGTGTTTGTTTACCTATCTGTCTAGTTATTTTTTCTCTTAAGAGTATGTGATTTGTCTTAGCATTAACATGGATTAAGGTGGGTTGTTATTTAAAATACTAGTTTCCCCTTCTAGTTTCTTTTCTTTCTCGAACTACTGTTTCCTTCTTCTTAATTTTGTCTTGCTTTACCTACACATGGTACGCCAGGTTCTTTGTCACTGACTAAAAAAAAAAAAAAGGTGAATATTAACAGGAGTTAAGTATGTCTTTGGTATCTCGCCCTTATCCAAGAATTAAGAAAGCAACCTATAAGCTTCCTTCTGAAGAAGGCACTCGATCCAGCAATCTTCCCTTTAGGAAAGTAGAGAAAATATTGACTCACAGAAATCATTCAGAAGTAAAGTAAGCAGACATATCTAAATTAGATTTTCATAAACAACTTGGAATTCTTGGAAAAAAATAAAACTATCTAAAAATATGGGCTGACAATCGTCTCGGATATTCCAATTTGAGTACAGAAGGAAAAGTTGTTTTTTAAAGATTTTATTTATTTATTTGACACAGAGAGAGAGATTACAAGTAGGCAGAGAGGCAGGCAGAGAGACAGGGAGAGGAGGAAGCAGGCTCCCCGTTGAGCAGAGAGCCCGCTGCGGGCCTCGATCCCAGGACCCTGAGATCATGACCTGAGCCGAAAGCAGAGGCTTTAACCCACTGAGCCACCCAGGCACCCGGAAAAGTATTTTCTATATCAATGGGGCCCTCATACTGCACAGATGCTAGCTGTCCATCATCAAGCAAAAATCAAAGAGTACACGGGTAGATTCAATGCTTCATTTTCAAGCATACTATTCACCAGAGATTTTTTTTTTTATAGTGAATACTAGCATTCTAATTCCCATATGTTTCTTCTCTCTTAATTGCTCTCAGGAGCATGACTAATTTAAAATTACCTTTCTTTGATAAAATCTTATTACTCCCAGGATGAAATACTGAAATAACTCTATTTTTATCAAAAATTTGTGCAATGATAAATTATTTCTACACAACAGAACATCCTGGACTTTTCCTGTGCAGAAGCATAGCAATCAAAATCTAACATTTTATGGAAGAAACATGTTCCAAAGTGGAATTTAAAAAGCCCTAAAGTCTACATGACCTTTCTACAGTCTTAGACTCTAGTTTGAAACACATAATAATTTTAGCTCCTTAATGGTGGACAAGAAATGCAGTCCTTAAAAGAGAGAGTGTTATAAGATGTAGCTCTTCACAGCAGAGATATCTGCTGTTTTGGGTAGAAAAGTAAAGTAATACTAACGAAAATTTTGTTTTTCAGGAGCATAGTAAGAAAACCCTATTAAATGCTTTTGTGGAGACTAAATTTTCAGTTTCCAGTCAATGTAGAAGTTTCTTAAGCTATCTTTTTTTTTTTTTTTTTTTTAAACTCTAAGAACCCTTTCGTTTCCCTCAGGAATTTTTCTGCTGCCTAAATACTTAAAAAAGAGAGAGACAGGATTCCCATAATAAGACAGAATTAGTAAACTATCAGCTTTGCCTTAACATCAAAATATGGGTTTACATTTTTTTGCAGGTAATAGCATTCTGATGACTCAGCAGTTGGTGAGTACTATAATGAAGCATTGAATGCGAAGTCAGACAACACAATTTCCTGTTCTGTCTCTCTGTTAAAAGCTATGTAACCTTGGGCGCCTGGGTGGCTCAGTTGGTTAAACAACTGCCTTCGGCTCAGGTCATGATCCTGGAGTCCTGGGATCCAGTCCCACATTGGGCTCCCTGCTCAGCAGGGGGTCTGCTTCTCTCTCTGACCCCTCTCTCCTCTCATGTTCTCTCTCTTTAAAAAAAAAAAGTACATAACCTTGAGCAACGCCCCTTAACCTCTCTGAGCTTCAGTCATGAGATTCAATTAGAAACTAATTTTGTTCAGGTGACCTATAATCTAGTTGGGGAGTAGAACATGTATACACAGAAAATAAATTAAAAACAATAAATATAATCCTAATCTAAGGATTTGGTGATGAAGTTGAGGACAAATTTGGGAAATGAAACTCAATAACTTTGTGTATGGGAAATAAAGTCTCCCTTCCCATGAGATATGGAAAAATGTGTTAACATTGACTGAAACTAGATGGCCCCAAAAGGAACTCCTCATTTGTAAAGAGATATAGTGTTTTTGGCTTGAGATTTATCAAGTTTGCCATGAGAAAATACTTATATCGTGAGCAACCAGAATTACGTGCCTGGAATTTGAGAGGTTCAGCCTGGAGACAAACATTTGGTTCATGATTTGGAACAATGCAATTGAGTATGGCTTACGTTTAAAGAATAATCAAGAAACAAGAGTAAAGGCTTTAAGATAAACACTATATTAACTGGATGAAGGGAGTGGTAAAGAGAAGGCAGAGAACCAGAGAAGTGCTGTCTGTACTTCAGACGTAGGAAAAAAAACCAAAAACCAAAATGCCAATACTGTAGGAGTTGGGGAAAAAACTGACACTAAAGAACAATGTTTGAGAAAGGAATTTGAGTAACACAGCAAATCTTTTAAAGGGGAAACATCATCAAACTCTTGACTTATTTAATAATAAACGAGTACCTTGTGGAAGCAGCAGGATGGGTTCTCGTAATCCAGGAGTTCAGCAGATAAATGAAGGCGAAAAAAATCTTCATAGTGACAAACGTAGCTAAGTAAAAATAGGCAATATGAGAGTAACCTGACGGGGTTCAAAGGTAAAAAGCAAATAGTCTTTGGAAGAGGAAGAGTGAAAATACTTAAGAATGAGAGGTTAAACCTGGGATGTACTCAGTGAGGTGGGAATGGAAAAAACAGGGGGGTTTACATGAAAGAGAAAGAAAGTTTTTCCTCTCAGGCTGCGTAAAATTCTGTGAAGAGCGGTCTGAGGGCACGGTGGAATGTAAGCAGGAAACCAAACCAGTTGGTTCCAGTATTTCTCCTCAAGTAAAGGATAAGGTCGTCAGGTACAGGTGAGAATGTGGTAAACAAGAGAGACTGGAAGCTAATAAGACTCAAATCCCACCCATCAGCTGTAGAGGTTCTGCTGGAATCACTGAATAATGAAGACAAAAAAATGATGAGCATCAGTGAAGACCTGGTGAGAAATGCATGTCAATAATCTGCTTTTTCAGGTCAGCACAGCTCTTTGTTTTTCTGTTTGATTTTCTCAAGATCTGAGACTCACTAGCATGAGCAGATACAGTCTGTTGCTTATAGAATGGCTAACATACTGTATTTTGTCCCTTTTGAGCTCCCACAGATGGATTTTATACTGATTTAGGGGTGGGCTTTCAAGATCCATTTTTTTGTGTGTGTGCCAAAATAAAGAATTATATAAAACAACTATATGTATAAAAACACCATGGCTCATTCTTTGTATTTTGTTTGTTTGTTTGTTTTAGAGACTGGTCATTTGATGTAATACATGCAATCAGGCAGGAAAGATTATCCAACTTGTAATTTAGCAAAAGAGATCACTGGGTATCATTTGAGTTGAGTGGTAGAAGTTGTCTAGTGGATTTTCTGGGGGTTATTTCATTCAACAGGGATGAGTACCTTTAATTCATTTTCTTTCTTTTCTTTTTATTTTTTTAGATTTATTTATCTGTGAGAGAAAGAGAGCCCATGCAAGTCTGGGGTCGGGGAGGGGGTTTGGGGAGGCAGAGGTAGAGAATCTTTAGGCAGACTCCCCACTGGGCACAGAGGGAGCCCGGATAGAGCCTCACCCAGGAGCTCAATCTCAAGACTCAGAGATCATGACCTGAGCAGAAACCAGAGTCCCACAATTAACCTAATGAGCCACCCAGGTGCCCCTAGTTTATATCCTATTAAGAAGGATAGGATCCAGTCTGTTGCAGAAGTTGAAGTTAACTTGTACAAAGCTGATTGTCATGTAAATAATTCTCATCCGTAAAAACACAAATATATTCCATCTGATACAGCTGATTTCCAAGTCGTAGAAAACATGACATTTTATTGCCTTATAGCTTACTAATTAGTTTTACATTTATTAGCGGGCTTATTTTACCATTTCCAACTACTTATATACTTTAACTTTTTCCTTTGAGTTATTTTAATATCTTATTGAGTCTCTCATCAATTTATTAGTATCAGCCACACTTTCTAAATATTACAATGCTTTAAAATATTTAAAAATTCGAGATATATATTGTATATTAAACACATGTAACTGTACATATATATAATTGTATCATGGATAGCTTTTATGAAGGAACTAAGGTGACTTACGTGACTTTAATTCTTATGAAAATGTGCCTCCTTTCATAGTCAATGCTAACAGTACTTGCCAGTCAGAGAAGTGCTTATTAAAACTGAGACCTCTTATCTCACTTTTCTCTCATACAAGATGTACAAACATTGAAAGTAATTATTTGGAAACTTTCATATAGCCATGGCATTCAGCCCCTATATAATTTTATTATATTGTTTTTAAATAAAATAACTGGTTATAATGTTTATAAAAATTAACTGATTTTCATCATATTTTTCAAAGTATCATTCCATACAAGACTGAAAATCACATAAACAAAATACTGGTTCTTCACAGTGCTGGAGATGAATGAGGTCTCAACCTGATTTATCTCTTACATGAAGTTTTCATATATTCTTTTGGACAACTTTTTATGTGTGACCGGATAAAATATAAGGCTTTTTAGGAATGAACTGTATGGTTCTCCCATCAATGATAAAAGGCATTATACTGAAGTTATGTTGCAAATATAAGGAATTAAGCAAAAGAGAAATATTGGTTCAATAGATGAAAAAAGATAAGAAAGAAATCGAGACTATCTGGGCTATAATCTGGGAGATGAGGAAAAGACTGTATAGTAACAAAAATTATTATTTTATCTAGAAACAAGTACCCTTAAATCCAAATTTGTTGCCAAATTCCAGCACTGTCTGTTCTAGTAGGGCATGATATATATGTTCCTCTAAAATCATCTGTTTTCAGAACTCTAGGTACAAAACCAGTTATTTTATGGCTGAAAACAACTCAAGATTGTTCATTGTTGTTCCCTTCCTCCATCCTGCCAAAGAGAATATCTAGTCCAATTTTCTTTTTCCTGCCCTAAATTAAAGAAGAAGAATTATGCCTCTGGCGACCTGCCAGGTACATTTACATAATAAAGAATCTGGGACAGAGAAGAATACAAACCGAAAACAAAAACTCAGAGCTGATGGAACAAGTTTCTGAGGAGTATTGTAGGTCTGCGGTGTTAGAAGAAGAAAGAATTTTATTAGTGTTGTCTCTGAAAACACTTCACTGTTTTTGAAGACGTGTAAGTAAAGATTTTAACCCATTTGATGCAACCTGATGTTTGGATTCTCTTCCTTTGATCATAATGCTGTTTTCAGATTGAACCAGTGGCTCTAGGATTTATAAGAGTAGTGTTCCTGTAAGGAGTATTTTTACACCTGCAATAACTAAGTAAATTTTCCTTAACATGAAGTCTCACTAATGAAGGGTTTTATTTATTAAACCTTGAGTATTTTGTCAATGTCACCAGAGAATAAATTGGCTCATCAAAGTTAATGGCAATAATTTATTTGTATTTCAATCTCTACTTTTAGAAGCATTTCAACTGTACTGTCACCTTTGACTTTGGAATTTTGCCTACCACAGAGTTCATTACTATCAAAAGACAGAAACAAAATTTGGGATGTACACTGTAAAGCCTCTGTGTACTCTGTGTACCCTGTCACAGGCAGTGACACAGGCAGTGGGAGTCCCCAGAAAGCCAATAATGCTCCCAACTTAAAAAGTAAATCATTTTAGATTTACATTGAGCCCTATAATATCTGACACTAGGAGAAATGCCTAGTTTTAGAAAAGATTTTGTGATATTAAAAAAAAAATGCTGCTTTGGAATGGAGTCAGGCCAAAAGTGTTACTAAGAAGACATGAAGTTGAGAATAACAATAAAAAAGGCCTCATTATGCTAAGCAAAGTAAGTCAGTCAGAGAAAGACCATTATCATATGATCTCACTGATTTGAGGAATCTGAGAAACAAGACAGAGGATCATAGGGGAAGGGAGAGAAAGTGAAACAAGAAGAAACCAGAGAGGGAGACAAACCATAAACAGACAAACCCTAAGAGACTCTTAATTTCAGGAAACAAACTGAGAGTTGCTGGAGGGTGCAGGGGGGAGGAATGGGGAGGCTGGGTGATGGACTTTGGGGAGGGTATGTGCTATGGTGAGTGCTTTGAATTGCGTAAGACTGATGATTCACTGACGTGTACCCCTGAAGCAAATAATACATTAAATGTTAATGAAAGAAAGAAAGAGAAAAGAAAAGAAAAAAGAAAAGACAAGACAAGATAGGCCTGAATGCCAGTCAGGAGGTTATTTCAATAATTCAGACATGAGAGGTAAAGATCTCAGTAAGAATGGCGTTGGGTAAATGGGCTAAAGTGAAAAGTTTTTAGAAATCACATGGTAAAGAATAGGAACTAACAAATGATTACAGTGAAAGTCTAGAAAAAAAAATTAAGAAATGCAAATATTATAGCCTGAAAACTGAGGAAAATGGTGGTCTGTCAAGAGACATTTTTTGTTTAAAACAGAAGACTCTTGCCACAAGCTACCTTTTCAGTATTGCATACCTAAATAACTAAAAGGAGGGAACACAATAAAATTATGCAACATCTTTTTAATAGAAATGACTTATAATTTCAGTTCCAAATTTTAAAAGAGCAAATAATAGAACCACTAAAAATATTCACTACTGTATAAAGAAGCAAAAATTGATTGAACAATAGTAGTAGTCATGGTTACCTGCATGCCATCACCACACTATGATTATACAATTCATTTCTAAGGATAACACAATTATAGTCTAACATAATACAAAATAATCTTGCAACAAAGGTACCAAAAAAAAAAAAAAACCAAAACCCACAGAAACTATTTAAATCAACAAGGCCCACAGCTTCTTAATATAAACTTGCATTCCCTGCGTGAGTAACTCAACTGTTCTATATGCATCCCCTTAATTTTATGATCACACTTCATATAAATAATGACTAAATTATTCATGGGAGCCCAAGGTAGAAAAAGTATTTTTTCTGAAGGATAACCAAATTCAGAAGAGAAACAAAAAATTCCCCCTTTCCTAAATAGGTCAGTGTTATAACACCAACTATTTTCATTAATGATGGGTGTTATTTACAGATCATTTAATTTGTACAGATTTGCTTTTCCTCATACATTTTAAAATCTCTAAACATTTACCAATGCCAAGTCCACCAATCCTTGCCTATCATGAAAATAAATTTTGTTTTAATGCCCTGTATTTCAGATTATTCAGTACTGCATTTTTACATTATATTGTGAAGTTCCTCTCATGAGGTTAGTTATTTGACAAGCTAAACATACATATTTCTGCACAATGGCAACACAAAATTGCTCCTCCTGAGACCATGGTATTCACAGGTAGTCAGAGTGGACTCCCTCACATGTTTAAACATAATTGATACAATTGAATTGGTACCATAAAGAGATAGGTTTTTATCTACATGATTGATATCGTGGCTATGAAAACAGAACACTATTTATAAGGTGAATAATTGTATTGAATTTGTGAAGCTTAATATAAGAGGCAGCATGAGGTACTCAATAGTGTGCACTGGGCTATGAATTTGAAAATTGAGATTCCATTCTGAGTCTGACACTCATGTGCCTTCAGGCAAGTCACTTAACTTATCTGAGCCTAGTTTCTTCATCAGTAAATTGAGGAGCTGATGCTAAATGACTCCTTCTGGCACTAAAACATGATGATTGAAGATAGTTCTGTTACAAGATAGTAATAGTTACATAGCTCTTTGGTTTCTAGGCATTGGCTGTAAAAGTTGTGTGACTATCTCCTCTCTGGCAATTTGTCTCAGCTCTCAGATGCATTGCCCAAGTTTCAGATCACAAATGATCCCATTTGTGAACCTGGAAAAGGGCAGCATACTCTTCTAAAGTACCTGGACAGAGCCCCCCAGAACAACAAAAGGTATTGTTTGGGCTTTCCACAATCCGACCTCTGGGCTCAGTCTAGGGCAACTTAATCCCACCTTCAACCACAGCTCTTTCTCCTTTGGAGAACTACACGACATTGCCACTCCCTAAAAAAGCTAATGAACTGACGATTCAACCATATACACCCTTTCCGAGCCTTTTATGGTTCAGGAAAATGCTCCCAGATTGGAAAGAGTTAACTAACCATCAGTCTGCAAATGAAATTGAGATGCATGTTGTAGTGTGTCTGCTTCCCATAACCCTGACCTCTGAAAACTGGTAAGCATTCGGAAAACAGTGCACGCCAGCCGTGTGGGAGCAATTCTCATCGGTGATCGCATGCAATAACCACCTCAGCTCGCCACTGCAGACTCCTTCAGAGTTACTCTGAATTCCTGTTCAAGAACCAAGTTGACTTTTGCACCAGCGTGGACTCAAGCTGTGCCTCTGGAAAGCAGTTTAATCAGTTGATTTTTAACTTCTACCTTTTTTAGTCACCTCTACCTTTTTTATTATGTTGTTCCCAATAACACATTTGGATCTTTTTTTTTCCCCTCAGCCAAATGTTTGTATCTAGATTGATGATATCTTTTAACATGAAATGAGAGGGCTAGAACTGAGTCGATCCAGGTTAAGAACATGGTACTTAAAGATAAATAACCCTGGATTCCAGCCTCCTCTGTAGTGGGTTATAAAAAAGGACTTCATCTTTGGTATTATCACTTTTCTCATCTCCAAAGTGTTTCCACAAAAACTGTACCTACTCTATCAGTTTACATTATAACCAAATGAGATAATTCCCAACACATGTAAAGTGCTTAACATAGGACCTAA
Source organism: Ailurus styani (assembly GCA_002007465.1). Classification (NCBI taxonomy): domain Eukaryota; kingdom Metazoa; phylum Chordata; class Mammalia; order Carnivora; family Ailuridae; genus Ailurus; species Ailurus styani. The sequence continues at coordinate 3,911,344 of LNAC01000106.1, forward strand.
GCATAGTAAGTAAAGTAAGAGAAATGCACACACATTACTGAGGAAAAAATTGAGTTATATTGCGTGTATGAATTTCTGGAGATTTGTAAACTTGTTCACCGTGAAGCTCATTAAATTTTCCTGTTTGCTTTATAGCTTAACTACAGTAAGCACCACACTCACACATCACAACCCTATCTATACATCACACTCAAAAATCTTATATATGTGAGTGGCTTAAAAGCAATTAAAATTAAATATATGATTAAATTTGTACATTTCTAAATGCTAGTTTGAATTCAGGGAATTTGGCTATTGTGTCCAGTGACCTAACAACCTCTTTATCTACAGCAAGACAGTTTGCAACAGTACTTCTGGGTAGAAAGCTTTCATCTTCTCTTGGTCTGCACATGAAATTGCTTGTTTCCAAACTGCCACTACTTCATGTCAGTGTAGATATGGTCTCCTGACATTTTATGGTACACCCTTGCTAATCTTTCCTGAAATCAGCAGGCAAATGGAATTCACAAGGGTAGCAATGTGTTTTCTGGGACATCATATGCATTGTACCATTATGCGAAGACACGTGAGAACATGCAGAATCCAAGGGAAGAGAAGTGATTTGGCCAAGGCCACAGTGGGCTCTGCTAGAACTGAGATCATCTGGGTCCGGGACCAGCCATGGTTCCCATCACACCGGCCTCTTGCTGCTCCCCCTGCACTTAGTGGAAAGTGGAAAATGACGCATCCTTGGAGAGTATGAAGTAGTAACAATGTTCCCTTTCCATTTCATCTAAATGAGCATAGGTAGAACAGAGAAGTAAGCAATTATCTCTTCTTTTCTACCTCGAGTGTCTCTAGAATGTATGAGGTTCTGTTAGAAGGACATGTCTCTCCTGTTCCCTTCCTTTCCCAGGACTGTTATAAAACTAGATTGAAGCAGTTAACTCAATTCACAGACAGGGTCTTCAGAGGACCAGAAGAGAATGGAATTGGCCATAGGGTCCTGTAAAGTCTTCCAGTAACTAGTATCCATGGAGTCTTGCTTTCCCCTCACTTGCCTTCCACTCACTCAGTTACTGGGTTAGGAATAGAAGGTCACTCCCCCTGTAGGACTTAATAACTAAAAATTAGGAAAGGTCTTTTACAAGATACATGGATAGCTTTCTCCAATGTATATTGTGTATGTTAGAGCTGTTTTAGGTTCTCAGTAAATATTTGTCAAATGAATGAGTAAATGTGTTTGTACTCTTAGCCTTACATAAGAGCTAATAGCCTGTTCTCAACAGAAGCTTGTAGTCCCTTATATGGCGACAACCATATTTCCACTAAAGTTTTCTTTATCAAGACATAACCATTTGTTATGATATATGGAACTAATATAACACCAAGTGGTATACTTGTTACAAATGTTATGTTACAAATAGTAGAAAATAGGTAACAATGGGGCACCTGGGTGGCTTAGCCGGTTAAGCGTCTGACTGTTGATTTCAGCACAGGTCATGAGATGGAGCCCTGTGTCAGGCTCCATGCTGGGCATGAAGCCAGCATAGGATTCTCTCCCTCTGCCCCTCCCAACTCCCCAAAAATAGGTAACTGTGACTAAACATGAGAAAATTTGATGTGACCACTATTGATATAAAAAGACTTTGAAGAATCAGTGAATTTCAAAATTAACAAAAGATAGTCTTGCCTAAAGGTAGAATACATGTTAATAATGCATCTTTCCTCAAGTCAGACACTGCTAATCATGGTATATTTTAAGACACGTATATTTTAAATACAGATAACCACTACCCAGAAAACTCACCTACTTTTTTATTTGTGTCATATATACGAAAATATCTTGAATTAGGACAGAAGCAGTGAAAAGATATGCAGTAACAATTGTTGCAGACCCTGATGCCCTTTGGGTTCCTCTTGGAACAACCAGATTGTGTTAAATACCCAATGTCGGGGTGCCCGGGTGGCTCAGTGGGTTAAGCCTCTGCCTTCAGCTCAGGTCATGATCTCAGGGTCCTGGCATCGAGCCCTGCATTGGCCTCTCTGCTCAGTGGAGAGCCTGCTTCCCCCTACCTCTCTCCCTGCCTCTCTGCCTACTTGTGCTCTCTCTCTCTGTGTCAAATAAATAAATAAAATCTTAAAAAAAAATAGCCAGTGTCATGACAAGAGAGTTCTAGAACCTCGGATTCTTTCTTAGCAAATAACTTATTTCTCACCCATACTCAAGGAAGTGATGAGAATATTGAATAAACAGGGGATTTCTCATTTATGTATTGAGTAAAAAAGATGTTTTAATGTTACATATCACTGAGAGATGAAACAAAGAATCTAGTTGTTAACAAATTTTCAAAGGGACTGGATTAAGTAGAATATTAATTATGTGCCTACGGAAAATATCTGGAAATAAATGTTTTATTTAGTAAGTGACTGTCAGAATACACACAAATTTCCCCTCTGCTTATCCCTTTGTAATTTTTTAACTGAATGTTAAAAATTAAATAAGCTTTTTATGAAAAGGAAAAACATTTTGATATACCGATTCATTCATTCCCTGTTCTCTATAAAGTACTATTTTTAATTTCAAACAGCTATTCATTTTTTACTTATAAAAATATCAGCTATATGAGACATAAAGCAATAAAAATACTTTGATTACAATTAATTGTTATGTACAATGAATGAGAACTAGAATTCTTTATTAGGAAAATAATAATCAAAGCAGTAGATAATACAAAACAGGTTATGAAAAGTTCTTTAAGCATGAATTGCCCTTGTCCACAGTTTTTTTCAATAGTCCAGATTATAAATCCAATTGAAAAATAATCAATCAAAAGTGATGAACAGGTGAATTATATTATTTTCCTCAAGTTCTAACATTCTCATTAAATTCGCTAGTCTTTAAGCTAAAATAGGGACAGCAACTTTGCATACCACAGCTATGGGACATTTTAGTATTGATGGAAAATATGTATTATTTTTATAAGAATGTTAGTTAAGGGCACCTGGGTGGCTGAGTCTGTTAAGAGTCTGCTTTCAGCTCAGGTCGTGATCTCAGGGTCCTGGGATGGAGCCCCGGGTGTGGGTCTCCCTGCTGAGCAGGGAGTCTGCTTCTCCCCTCCCTTTCCCTCTCCCTCTGTGCATGTTTTTATTTTTTTCTCTCTCTCTCAAATAAAAAGAATGTCAGTTAAGTTGTATTGTGTTTAAATGTTATCTGGTATGCTGTAGTATGATTCTCTAAAAATAAATTTATAGTCTCTAAAACAAGCTATTTGCTCTCTTGTACAGCTAATTGAAGTCTTATGATTTTTCCATTTCGCATTACTCAAATGCTATTTTCAAGGCCTCTGTGGTAGGTTGAAAACTAAGAACAGAAGAGGGAATAAAGTAAACTGACAGCTAAGTAAGTACTAATAACAAATGATTGCTTCAGAAGAAAACATCTCACAGTTTCCCACATGTTTTCCTTAATGGTTAAACATATTTAACCAAATCTTGGTAATCTTACTGTAAAAGCCTTTTTACTCTGACTGAGAAGTATTTGCAGCTAGCAGAGTTAATGCAGGCTCATTAAGGAAGCCACAGTGCTCCCTGCATTAGGACTCTTCTCTGGGCCTCGGCTTTTAGCCCAATTATCCCATATTGGGGGATGACGAAGGACATTGTTCCCAGCCCCTGATTCTCTTCATTTTTTTTTTTTATGTCTCTGTAACATTACCATAAACTTATCTAGGGATTCTCAGAATTAACCAACCATAGGGGTCATTCTGGAGCTTCCTAAAATCAGATTTTTAGGCTCCTTCCTCAGAGGACTGCAATTTACTTTGGTTACAGTGGGTCTCCTAATCCTACACTTTAACAAGTTGGTGAGGTACTTTTTATGATCAGGTAAACCTGGAAATAATATCTACACATCTGCTCTTCTTATCTCCTGAGGATGATCTCTCAGCCCTTTGTGATTCCAGTCCATTGAGCATTCTTTTCTGGGCACATCCCCATGCAATTTTTCTTCCATCTTTCTTCCCACTTCTGCTTACCTGAGTCTGCACCTATATGCTTTCCTGCAGGGCAAATCTCACTTCTTCACTTTCTTCCAAACCCTCTGGGATTTGAGTATCTTCCCCCAAAACTATGAGGATTGTGGATAGGAAATGAGGGGAGGACTGGCTAGGATTACATGGACAAGAAGCATACTCGAAATAATAGATGCTCAAAGCAGGAGGACAAGAGAAAAAAGACATGGAACAGAGCAGGGACCTGAGCGGGAAGATGTAAGTTGACAAAACGGGGTGGAGATGTAAGGTTTTGGCCAGTGACATCACATGGGGGGCAGAGGGCCCTGTGCCAGGTGAGGATGACAAAGGGCAGGCAGTCTCCTCCAGGAGGGACAGGCTAACAGGGCATTAAGATGGGTACACAAACAACTGTCATTCAAGGCAGAATATAGGAAAATCTAAAAAAAAAAAAAAGTGTTAAAGTACTACCATTCTGAAGAGGGAGAGATCACAAATATTTGAGAGGGTTAGGATCAACTTAATGGCCAAGTGGCATTTATTTTTTTATTTTTATTTTGGCTTTTTTTTTTTTTAAAGATTTTATTTATTTATTTGACAGAGAGATTACAAGTAGGCAGAGAGGCAGGCAGAGAGAGGGGGAAGCAGGCTCCTCGCTAAGCAGGGAGCCCGACTCAGGGCTCGATGCCAGGACCCTGAGATCACGACCTGAGCTGAAGGCAGAGGCTTTAACCCACTGAGCCACCCAGGTGCCCCGTGGCCAAGTGGCATTTGATCTGAGATGTGTCAAATTGTGAAAGGTGCAATAGGGGAGCAAATTGTTTTGTGAGCGGGAATTAATCCATGGCTGCATGAATTAATCAGTGAACAAATGAACTGAATTAAAGCAAAAATTAGTAACACAAATAGAGCCTATCATTTCTAGATAAGTGATTTTTTTCAGGTTTCTGGGTGGCTGCTCCTACCCATGGAAATGACACCCTTGAAGGCAATACAGATGTTAGCATCGCAAAGATATTTTACACAAAATTTTTAGGGATATATATCACATGTAAGCATTTGGAAGCATCATTACAATTATAAATAGAACTTTAGTTCCTATCTACAAACAGGGAACAACTTCCAGCAACCTCTTTAATAAGATTCAGTGGTTCTATCATTAAAAAAATAAAAGATTATGTAGTAGTTTAAATAAAACTTCTTGCCTTTTAAAGAAATATTATCATTTTCTTTGAAGCCCTAAATGAGGCTGAGCCACAGCTAGGAAAATAAGACTTGGGATATTAACCTATTTGTGAAATCAATCGATCCCTTATTAACTAAATGTAATGATAACCACGAAATAAGGTGACCACTTTAAATATGTAAGTGATGATAAACAGTAAAAAAAAAATCATGTTAATTTAAAGATTAGTTAGATGATCCTTCAGGTACATTTCTAATCTAGTTCTAGTTCTGGGTGAAACAACTACTTTGTTAATTGTTTCGGACAGTGGTCCCCCAGCTTACACTTTAAGCATTCCGAATGTGTATCAGTAAAACACATTGCTTTCAAAAAGTAACACAGGTACAACATAGGAAAGACAGCCAGTGGCATTGAATTAGTGGTATGGGGTGACAGATGGTAACTATACTTGTGGTGAGCACAGAACAGACTTGTTGAATCGCAATGCTGCACATCTGAAACGAATATCACATTGTGTGTCAACTACAGTTTTTAAAAAAATTTTTAAAAAGAGTTGGGGTGCCTGGGTGACTGAGTCAGTTAAGCCTCTGACTCTTGATCTGGGCTCAGGTCATGATCTCAAGGTCCTGAGATCAAGCCCCACATCAGGCTCCACCCTCAGTGGGGAGTCTGCTGGGGATTCTCTCTCCTTCTCCCTCTGGCCCTCCTCCCCTCCATGCACTAGCTTGCTCTCACTCTCTCTCTCTCTCCCTCTCTCAAATAACTAAATAAATCTTTAAAAAACAGTAAATAAAACAATTTTTAAAAGAGTAAAGTTATGCAGAACATTTTTTGGCTTAAGTTTCTTTTTTCCTTTTTTAAAGATTTTATTTATTTATTTGGCAGAGAGAGAGAGATCACAAGTAGGCAGAAAGGCAGGCAGAGAGAGAGGAGGAAGCAGGCTCCCTTTTGAGCAGAGAGCCCGATTCGGGACTAGATCCCAGGACCTTGAGATCATGACCTGAGCTGAAGACAGAGGCTTAACCCACTGACCACACAGGTGTCCCTTGGCTTAAGTTTCTACTTTAGTTTCAGTTTGTTAACATAGAGCGTTATATTAGTTTCAGGTGTGCCCTTATAGTGATTCAACACTTGCATACATCACAGGTTGCTCATCACAAGTGCCCTCATTTTTCACGCTTTTTCACCTGCCCCCGTCCCCCTTGCCCTCTGGTAACCATCTGTTTGTTCTGTAGAGTTAAGAGTCTGTTTCTTGATTTGTCTCTCTTTGCTTGTTTATCTGTTTCTCAAATTCCACAGAGGAGTGAAACCATATGGTATTTGTCTTTCTCTGACTTACTTCACTTAGCATTATACTCTCTAGCTCCAACCATGTCATTGCAAGTGGCAAGATTTCATTCTTTTTTATAGTTGAGTAATATTCCTTATGCAGAACAATTTTAAGGAAGAATCGCATTCAGTGTGCTTTAGCGCATTCAGTTTACACACACACACACACACACACACACACACACACACACACACACAGTTTACCATACCTATCTGTTGAGTCAGAAGGAAGGGAACTCTAGATATGGGTCTTCCATCCCAAATGTCGTGGTAGCAAGGACCTCAGTTCTGGCTAAGCCTCAATCCCCTCTGTACTTTCCATCTCACTACGTCAAGATTTTTAAGTTCCTCTTGAGGTCCTTCACATGTTTGTTACTTACTAGAGTACTGATGCATTTTCTTGTCATTCTATGCTGTGAATATTTAAAATCATTCAATAAGAACGAAGCCATTACAATTTTAAAGTAAATAAAATGTGATAGCATAGAGCAGTTTTAGATGCTGCCAAATGTAAATTGTTATATTTAAATGGTATACTTCAAAACTTCTCATTCAGAGTTATCATCCACAAATACAACATAGCAGTTCAAGTAGGCATGGTAAAGGTAATGTTAACAGGTGATTAAGAAGAAAAAGCACACTTGAGAGGAATGGACGACTGGGTCTGTTCACTAAATTGTGTCGGAAGAATATTCAAGGAGGATTACATGTGAGGAGGAACTGCAATCAGGAGCCAGTGAACAAGAACAACAGAAGAGAACGCTCTGGGTGTGAACACTTGCGACGGAGAGCCTGTTTGTCAGGTTTCTGTACCGCAAAGTGACTCTTCTCTCCGATCCATGTTTTACTCTTTGAAAGAAAGTCACTGTGCACGACCCAGACTTCAGGAGTGGGTAGATATGTCTCCCCTCCCAGAGGGCTGAATATCTGCATCGGTTATTTGGGATTCTCCTGCACAAGACATCTGTCTGTTCTTTCATTTATTTCTTTATTCAGTCATTGATTCATATCATTATGGACTCGTGGGTGTTTGATTTACCCTTTGTGTTAGAATCCAATACTACTTGATACATTTCGTTTCTCAAATTATTCCAGTTTTGAACCTTGGGGTCTATTTCAACTGACTCCTGTGTCTCTTTGACATACACTTCCTTGACATTTTGGTATTTTGGGGCACTTCCTTGCTTTCTGGCATAACAAGGTGACCCAGGATAACCTCATATATTCCCTGGCCAGCCCTAGAATGAAGCAATCATGCATTTCTCTAATGAGCCTTGGTTTCTTTTATTGGAGAATGATATTAGAAATCAAGATATAGGTGCTAAGTGTGCTCATTCCTACTGCTTTCTAAGCCCCTTCTGCTGACAAAACAAGATAATATGTGTATGCTAATATGTGTACGTATGCTATATATATACATAGATACCTAAACATACTTCTCTCCTTGCTCATCTGGAGTTTCCTACTCCAACAGTAAGAAATCTGGCTCCACCATTTGCCACCTATTATTTACTTAATTATTCAATTCCCCAATGACTCATTTTTAAGTTTAGAGCCAGAACTTATTGTTTCTCAAATTTGTACTATGTTTAAATAACATTAACATAAAATTTAAGAAGTTAAGTAGAGATACAACCCCTTCATTCTCTCAAGTCCATATCACTAGCAATATATGTTTTAAAAACCAAGCAAGTCTTGCTCTGGGGTTTGCTATCGTCCTCGCTCAGTTATATAACCAGTGCATCCAAAATCACAAATAGGTTGTGTTCTAAGTGTTTGCCTTCCAGTCGGTCATTCAGAGATTATGGTTTTTCTTTTACTTGAAACAACTTTATATAATGGTAAGGTTTCCAGGCTAGGCCACAAAGGCCTATTTAGCCCATCATATAGTTGTAAGAGTGTATATTTTCAAATAAAAATAATAGAAAGTAGTATTAGTAAGTAAAAAGGGAAAACATTAAAACATTTAAGTAAGAAGTAGTGTTGTATTAATCTTAGATACAGATGTTTAGGCAGAGCTGAGAGGTTGAGAGTGGTAAGTCTATTAAATGCAGAGAAACATCTGTGAAGGGGAGAAGCAGCAGGGTGACTTCTGAAATTGCCGGAACACACAGGGTGTGTTGTAGAGTGGATTTTAATGAGCCTGGACAGGCGAGCAGTGACTTCATTATTGTATGCTCTATATGCCATGCTAAGAAGACTGGCTTTCAGTTTAGAAGAATGAGGATCTAATGAACAATTGTGTGCAAAGGAATGGCATGATCTAATTTGTGTTTTAAGAACATCACTCTGATGATAATCTTAAGGATGAAGAGGAGAGGGGTGGCAATGGAGGCAGGATAAATTGGGAAAATATTGAAATGATGAAAACACTGGATGAAGGCCTCAACTAAGTCAAAAACCACAGGAGCCTTGAGGAAGAGTGGTTAGACATGAGAGATGATAGACGCTTGTACTAATGACTAGTTGCTGTTACTGCAGTGAAGGAGGAATGAACCTTTATGGTTTCCTTTTATTGGTTTGAGAGATGAAGAAGTTGGAGTGGGCAATGGTTGGTGCCGTTAATCACGTAAGAGAATATGGTTGGAGGAGTAGTTTGGAGGAGAATGGAACAAGTACTTTAAAAACATGGTATCCACCAAAAGTAATCTTACCTTTCAGTCATAATTCAAGTATTTTTGTGGTAATTACTAGTGGCAGTGATTTCCTAAGACAGCTGGATGAAAATGGAAAAGAGAGAAGAGTACAGAGGTGTTATGGAGAATTCATATGTATTTATAATAAAGATTATCAGAGAATTAACTCCAGAACTATAAGCGGTGCCACACAGAAGAAACGAGGTAAAGATAGCACTCACTGGATATCCCTGAAGGGGAAGAAAAAGGTGGGATAGACACCCAGTGAGTCAGTAGACCAGGCTTTAGGCAGGAGTTGGCACCTTCAGTACAAGTAGAGCATAGCGGGATTAGAGAGAAAATTGCCCAGGGGAAGAAATGTGCGGGGGGTTGTTGCTTCATACGAAATCAAACCTGAGTCTGATGCATGTTGTTAGGATCGTGGAATAACACCATGGACCCTTTTAGTTGTGATTTCTGCTTATAAGGGTTTCCTAGGGATCTCCTTGTGGTGTAATTTGTTAAAATCTTCCTCCAGTTAGATAGTCTGTCTATTATATGCTCTCACTGCAGTGCATTCCATTTGTGATTTCGACTTCATCATGACATGTAATAATTATTTTTGTAATGGGGTTCAATTTTCTAGCCACTTAATCTCATCTTTGATCCATCTCTTTTCCTACCTGGAAATCAAAGATGTTCCATTTATGACACCTCTACCCTCCGTCTCTCGTTCATTCTCCTATTGCTTCCCACACGTGTGCTATAGAAAGAATAGAAAGAACCAAGCAAAGAAAAACAAGTAATGTGCCAAGATCTTTGTAAATCTGCATTTCTAGAAGGACTAGTCATCACTTAGTACCTTTTTTTTCTGCCAAGGAGTAAAATAAAACAAATGACAGTATCAACAATAGAATCAAACCATCAAGTTCAAACCACGAGTTGTTTCTTCACATTTATGTTGATTGGTTTGAGTCCAGAAGGTAACATAGAGCCTAAAAATAATTTTCATACTTTGTTTCTTCTCTGTGCAAAATGGATCCACAGGAAATTGATGAATAGGGTAAGTTTTTATACACTTCTCCTATGTTAACTTTATTACTCTTATGAATATGATAAAAATAAATGAATGTGATTAACACAAAGACAAAAAACAAAGCCCAATTTAATGAAATGAGTGTTTTCAAGAAACTGTGATGGCACGAAGGACTGAGAGAGCTTGACATGGGTGGGAATAGTGAGAAAAGTACTAAAGTGCAGGCACAGCATACAGGTGAGACAAAATGGCAGAAAATGAGCCCTGTTATGTGGGTCGAGATGGACTGTACAATATCTTGAACATCAAATTAAAGAGTGCAGTTTTTGCCCAAGCTCTAAGCACTTGGGAAATGATTTTATACGTAATTAATTCACAAGGTCATTTTTTTTTTGGTACGTATAACTGTGTGAGTACTGGGAAAATGAACTAATACTAAATATGGAGAAATGTGTGGGAAAGAGAAAAATTTAAAAAAGGAAACAATGCATCCAGAGCCAATGACCTATTTCTCTGAGGCTGGGACAAGCAGGAGGACTGAGGAGATCAGACGTTCCCAATAGCACGAGAAACTGGCAGGGCCCTGTCCTGTCAGGTTTAAACAGTGCTCACACTTGGGTGTTGAAACTTCCATCAGACTGGTGGAATTAAACATAGAGCAAAACATCATCTGTTTTGAAAAATTGTAACTCTCTGACCAACTGTGGTATGTGAAGACTTAGAAATACCTCAGAAGCCCCTGAATGGCTACCAAAGAAATAACTGGGAAGGTTGCTGAGGGATAGATTCTGAGCTGTACCCTTTGCCACCCCTGCTTGAGTCAATGCAACTCTTTCGCTGTTGTTTTTATTTAATTCTACATACAGGACCCCTGATTAAGACTTTAATTGAAGAAATATTTCCATGGTTAAACAACATTGAAAGCCAATGGTGTGCAAGGCCCCTTATTTTCCAAAGCTGATTTTTTAAAAAATTTCTTTATGTATAATTCCTAAAGCATTCTTGATCCTAAGAGATTCGCTAATTATTATCTAAAGTAGCTTTTTGAAACACTTGTGAATTGTCTTCAATTTTCTCATTTTACCATGAAGATTTTTCCACAAACCATAACAGGTCTGTGGACAACCACTGAAACGAGAGCTTTAGGATAAGCAAAACCTATAGAATCCCCAATGTGATATTTACAGCATGTCCCAACAGTGAAGATCAGATGTTTGGAGTACCTTGCCTTCAATGTCAAGATGTTTTCAGGAGCTTTTTCTGGAAATAGGTTTCTCAGGTTTCTCCTAGCAAAATTTTGGGATACATTAAGTAATCTGTGTCACTGCAGTTGTCTTACCTCCGAAATGTGGATAATAAATAGTAGTATCTCCTACTTAGAGTGAGAACGAGAACTGAGTATTTGGAGCAGTACATCTTCTGGGTAGGAGCTGTGTTATTGTTCACTATTATTATGGGCATTAATATAAGCCTTGGGTCTTATTAGGAAATGGAGCCAGCTTTTGGACTTTATCAGCATCTGCTCAGAGTAGTATGCCATCTGGCAAGCTGTTTATTTGCTTATTGCTTGTCTCCCCCTGCTGTAATGTATGCTCCCCGAGAGTAGAGTTTCATTTGTTTTGTTTGTTGCAGTATCTATAGCATTTAAAAGAGTTCCTGGAAAATAATAGGTACTCAATAAACATTTGTTGAATGAATGAATTCTTGTTTTATTGAACTGAAACTAATTCAAGTTTCCCTTCACTGTGTTATGTATTGATACTCCTGGAAATTGAAAATAAACTACAAAGTCTGAGAAAGCAAAGAGACAGGGTTTGTTGTTGTTGTTGTTGTTGTTGTTGTTTTTAATTATTTTCTGAGGGGCATAGGGACAGAGGGAGAGAGAACCTCAGGCAGACTCTCTGCTGAGTGTGGAGCCCAAAGCGGGCTCAATCTCACAACCATGAGATCATGATCTGAGCCGAAATCAAGTGTCAGACACTTAAACAACTGAGCCACCCACGCACCCGGGAGACAGGCTTTTAAAAGAGGAGGCTAGATGGGGCGCCTGGGTGGCTCAGTGGGTTAAAGCCTCTGTCTTCAGCTCAGGTCATGATCTCAGGGTCCTGGGATCAAGCTCCATGTCAGGCTCTCTGCTCAGCGGGGAGCCTGCTTCCTCCTCTCTCTCTCTGCCTGCCTCTCTGCCTACTTGTGATCTGATCTCTGTGTGTGTCAAATAAATAAAATTAAAAAAAAAAGAGGAGACTAGGCAGTTGCCTAGATAAATGGAAATTTGGGGCCAAAATCTAGAGGGTTTTTGAAAAGCATGGCTGTGTGCAGTGTGGTGGAATGCTCCCTTTCCCAGCTCTTCAAGACACTTTGGTAAAACTTATTTTTCAAAATGTTTTAGTTAAATTCGATTAGCCAACAAATAGTACATCATTAGTTTTCAGATGTAGTATTCTGTAATTTATCAGTTGGTTATAACACCCAGTGCTCATCATATCACATGCCCTCCTTAATGCCCACCACCCAGTTCCCCCATCCCCCCACCTCCCTCCAGCACCCAGTTTGCTTCCTAGAGTTAAGAGTCTCTCATGGTTTTTCTCCCTCTCTGATGACTTAAATTATTTTAAAAGATTTTGAAAATCCTGTGGCATAATATCTCTGGAGACATGCCCTTGCAGAGCAGGCCATCATGTAACAGTAACAGGTCTGCTTTTTAATTTTTTTTCTCTGCTGTCGTGCATTATGGGTTTACATTCAAATTCTACTTCAAAGTATTCTGTATCATCACTAAATTAAATATTTAGGGACAGTAGCTTTGGATGGGAAGACAGAAGGTCCGTGTGCTTTTTGGTAGTTTATTATTTTCCAGGTTTTTTACAATTTTAGCAAAATTGTTATCCTAAATTTTCTTAAGAAATTGGTCTATTTTTGGAATTAAGTATTTAGAATCAAATTGATTGTAAATATCAGGAAAGAGTTTAAAAAACAATTCACTTGCATGTTTTCATGTGTTAAAAGTCAGAAAATAAACATAAACATAATCTTTGCGCATTTAATGAATATGAAGGAGCTACTATGGAAATAGGGAAAATTATAATAATACTGCCATTTCATTTTACATAAACTCCTTGTGTCATATTATATCTCAAAATTTTCCAGGATTGAGTTCATTTGGCAGAAGACAGTTAAATAAAATAAATTAATCAGGAAGCGTTAGCATCTGATGAAAGAATTAAATCACTCAGATTTAAAGACATTAACTCAAGCATAGCAAAAATTAACTGTGAGATAATATTATTTATGATGAATTTCATGTAAGATGAAGAATCAATGAGGCAAAACTGATTTTATGAAGAAACTATAATAGCATAGAAAAATACTTGTTATAATATTAAGTGAATAAATCAGCCTCTACATATATATTATATAATCAAAACTATGAAAAATATGCTGAGGAAAAAAGACTAGGATAAACACATCTACTATTACGTTGACAGTGAAAGCTTTTGAAAGAGAACCAGATCACCGTTTCCTTACAAATTTTTTATCTCCATTGTTCCGAATAAATCCTAATTCATTTTATAATAAGAATAAGATCAAGTAAATAAGTTTTTTAAATGAATAAAACAGAGCCTTGATCTTATAATTCCATTGATTTTCTTAAAGGCTTCTGTGAGACCTTATATTCTATTTATACATTACGGGGATGTTCCACCACGTAGGTGAATTTCCACATGTTTGAAAGGAATAGGTTCTTGTGCCTGGTTGCTTTATTAGCACTTTTTTGGGAAGCTGGATGGTAAGCTGTATATGAATAGTTGGGAGGTGACGGCAATTCCACATTATCTGTAGTGCAGGAAGGAATAACTCTTTTTGGATCACTGACCTTTTTCTTGTTCATTGAATTATGCAGGCCAAGTAGCTAACACAAAGGTAATATTTCATTTTACTAGTTCTGAATTTAATCAGCTGTTCTTTTCTTCTTCTTAACTTTTTTTCTGTTGTTGTCAAATGTCAACCTAGCCTCATCCTGACTTTGCAAAACACTAATCTGATCTTTAAGGATTTGGTAAGGTTAGCAATCTGGCTCAGATTTTCTGAACTTCAACATTCTTAGGAGGGAAAGGTGATTCAAACGATTTGCAGACAAATTTATACAAAGAAGCTGGTGTAGTTTTGTCATACCTTCTTCCTAGTGGTAATAAAAACATTTAGAAAGAAATAAAAGCAATGTTTCCTATGTTTTGAAAGCATTGGAATTAAATGTCAGATTTCATAATGCAAAAACCATGTGTAAAGTATACCAAAAACCTAAATATTTATAAACTAGCATTTTGTAAGTAATTCAGGCATTCCTTATGCTGTGCTATTTCCTGGCCTTTATAACAACACCAACAACTGAATACAACAAAGAAAATTATCTTCATTTTCACCCTAGAAGTTTAAAAAGTATAAATATTATTTTATGACTAGAATAATCCCCTCACAAATATCTATAAACTCTGAGAAATACTCTATGGTTATTATAAACAAAAGGGTTATACAAGCCCTAGCAGTTAGTTTTCTGATTAAAAATAAGAATTGCTGGGGCACCTGGGTGGCTCAGTTGGTTAAGCGGCCAGATCCTGATTTCGGCTCAGGTCACGATCTCAGCATCATGATCTCAGAGTTGTAAGATTGAGCCCTGTGCAGGGCTCAGGAGCCTGAGATTCTCTCTTTCCCTCTGCCTCTGCCCCTCCCCGCACGGTGCTCATGCTCTCTCAAGCTCTCTCTCTCAAATAAATAAATAAATCTTTTTTTAAAAGTTACTCATCAATTAACTTTGAGTTAATGAAAAAGAAGATTATACAGTTGTGCCTGAAATAACCACACGTGCCATTTCAAAAAAGAGAGAAAGAGAGTCCCTCTCCTCATCATGGCAGAAGAGGGAGTCAGAAAACTCACCCACAGCTGAGACAGTGGGACCATAATCTAGTGGTCTGAGAGCGGCTCCTGGACAGCAGGTAGCAAGAACACAAAGACTTAGGTCCTGCAACCACAAGGAACTGAATGCTGTCAACGACTTAAATAAGCCTGGAAGCAGATTCTTTCCCAGAGTCTCTAGGTAAGAGTCCAGCCAGGGTAACACTTTGTGAGACCCTGAGCAGAGCACCCAGTTGAGCTCACCCTGATTTCTCATCTACAAACTTTAAGAGATAATTAGATGTTGCTTTACATCACTAAACTTGTGTTAATCTGTTAAGACACCATAGGAAGGGAATATAGAAATTTAAATTGTTTAAACCTGGATGGGACCTTAAACAAGCATGTGATTCTCTCCTCAGTCTAAGATGCGAGGAAAGACTGGTGGGTGGGGCACCTGGGTGGCTCAGTCCATTAAGTGTCTGGCTTGGGCTCAGGTCACCATCTCAGGGTCCTGGGATCGAGCACCACACTGAGCTCCCCGCTCAGCAGGGAGTCTGGTTGTCCCTCTCCCACTGCCCCTCTAGCTTAACATAAAAGATTTTATTTATTTGAGAGAAAGAATGAACATGGTGGGGGATGCGGTGGAAGAGAGAGAGAATCTCAAGCAGACTCTGTGCTAAGCTCAAAGCCCCACACAGAAGTGGATCCCACAACTCTAAGATCATGACCTGAGATGAAACCAAGAGTTGAAGGCTTAAGTGACTGCACTACCCAGGCACCCCAATAAATAAAATCTTAAAAGAAAAGAAAAGAAAAACTGGTGGGAGGGAGGTGCCCTCTGATTAGGACAGTTACAGAGCATTGTAAAGCAGGGGGAAAAAGAGTTAATATTTAACCAGGGATATGAAAAATACTGTTTTAAAGTAATATATGTAAAACCAAATTTTTGGAAGAAGGAAAGAGACTGAGGATTTACTAAGATTCTTTAGTATCACTTAACACATCAATGGCTAGGTCTTATGTTGAACTTTTCCCCATACAGTCTGCTCCTAAAACTGGAATCAGAAAGAAGGAGGAGCCAATGTAGAGAAAGTAAAAGAATAGGCAGGATTTTATGATCCCCGATAATTATGGGAGAATGAAGCAGAAGAGAAAGATAAATGTCAGGATTCTCATTTTCTTTCTCATTTTAGAAACATCACCTCAAGGATTCTTTATGTTTAGCTCTTTATTTCATGCTATTAAGTGATAGGACCTCAGGGGTTGTAGCCAAATCATATGTGCACCTGGAAGTGTGAAATGTTAAAGCAAAAAGCCCTGATATTGGGCGCCTGGGTGGCTCAGTGGGTTAAAGCCTCTGCTTTCGGCTCAGGTCATGATCTCAGCGTCCTGGGATCGAGGCCCGCATCGGGCTCCCTGCTCAGTGGGGAGCCTGCTTCCTCCTCTCTCTCTGCCTGCTTCTCTGCCTGCCTCTCTGCCTACTTGTAATCTCTCTCTGTGTGTCAAATAAAAAAATAAAATCTTAAAAAAAAAAAAAAAGCCCTGATATTTAGCACTCTTGACCCACATGGTAGAATGGGATCCTAGAACCTTGGAGAGACTGGCTGAAGACTGTGGCTTAGACACCTACCAGATAGACTAACAGGGCCGAGCCAGGTACCCCACCAGCAAGGCTGTGGGATGGAGTCATGCCCACGGGAACATCCACATCATCCACTGAGTCTGCTCGAAGAAGCTCCCAGAGAGTCGCTGACTTCAGTCACATGGTTGTATACTGCACAAGGGGACCACATCCAAGGAGATCCATTCACATGGTAAATCTGTACATTTACCAAGACCATTTTCTAACGGATGGAAATGAAGTGTCTAAGGAAGGGATACTTTTATGAACACATATAAAGGCATAATAATTTGTTTCCAAACAAAACTTGGAAAATAACATAGCATACTTTTTTCAAAAATATCTAAAAATAATTCACAATAATTATTGAATCAAATCTTATGGTTCCTATGATGTATTCAAGAAGATCACACTTCTACAAGAGATATTCTAATAAATATCAAGGTCTGGTAACACTGAAAATATTTGTTACATATTTGTTAAATGAAAAGAATATGTTATAAACCTGTATACATAATACCATACTAACAGTTTTTTATATACTAGAAAGGTGACAGCCAAATAATACGAGTTATAATTGGATAGACCCATTATAGATGATTTAGATTCTTTCCATTTCTCTGAATTTTCCAAATTTTCTATTAGTTCATAATAAGAAATTATAAATAGAAGAGAGATAGAGAGAAAGAGAGAAATAATGACAAAATTTCCTGTACAATCATCCTAAGAGGAAAGATCAGGGACAGGGAAGAATGAGGAAGAATGTAGGTTCAAGCGACCAGTTTTAGTTTGTCCAGACATTCCTTGGTCAGGCCTCCATTCTGAAAATACCCATGCTGCTACTTCATTAAACTAGTCCAGGGTTTCTCCAATGGTTCATGTCAACTCTGCTTTCATTTCTCCCCACAAAAGAGTAAAAAATGTAGGTTATCTTTAGCTATCACCAGGTATCACTCAACAAATAACCACTGGAGACATCTGACTACAGTTATGTCCGTGTTCTTAAAACTTCAGGTTAGAGGCCAAACTGCATTCTTGATCATCTTTCTCTCATAGCCTCACTAAGCCTGCACATACTGTGGCTCTTGAGTGAAACAACAGGAGCTACAACTCAGATTATTCCCTGAGAATTTAGTTTTGGGAGAATTTTCACAGTCTTCTGTGTCCCTACTGGGGGGACACTAATGCAAAAAGGCCACGATGCGCCCAATATTTAGTCTTCTTACTTAAGGGCAATGCAGGTGGAGGTTGACTCACTCTCAACATGGTCAAAGTCATGTTTCCTTTGAAATTACCTAGTGCAATAATTGGATACCCTAGAGATACAGTAAAACCTGGGGAACTTATAACTGAATCAGAATCTCTGAAGGCAGGACCTATGCATCAGTATTTTGTAAAAGTTCCCCAGGATATTTTAAGATACACTTAAAGTTGGAAACCAATAATTTAATGGGAGCTCAGCTCATGTGTATATACAGAGAAAGCAGTCTGAAATTCTTGTTGTATGAACCAATGTTAAAAGATTTCTTCTCTCGCCTCCCCAAGTTTCCTTTAGTTCTACCCATATCAACTTCCCTTCTTCTTACAGAGATAACCTGTTTTATCTTGTGCCATTCCTATTTTCTACAGTTGCAGAAATAACATTTTCAAGGAGACTTCATCAACAGCTAATCAAATTCTAAGGCTCCAGATCATTTTGTGTTGTTTATCAAGAATACTGAAAGTAGTATTAAAATAATTCCTTGTAATTGACATAATTCCTTTTAACAGATTAGCTGTGGACTTCCTACTCCCTTTGTCTGATCTCTGCTCCTCTTGTTATTCTAATAAAGCTCCACAGTAGCTATTGTTATAATTAAGTATTTATGCTGTATACACATCCATGAATGCATAATGCTCTTTGCCTATTTCACAATGGTGTTTAAACTGTATGCTCCCATATCAAGTATCATTATATGCAAAAGAGAGCAGCAAATCTCTCTCTTGTTGACAAACAATTCAGACAATGACTCTGAACAACCAAATCTCCACATTTTCAAAGGAACAAACAAAGCTTTGATCTATCCCTGGTGATATTTTATTTTCATTCCACATCTCGTTTGTTTGTCATTGGAATCCATCCTCTCATGATACAGAGAGCTTTTCTGTTTCTTTTTTTATGAATAGTAAGGTTTTTAGTATGTTCTTACTCTTTAGGCTACAAATGAATTTTGTTTGACAAAGTAATAAAAAATGTGTTCTCATAATAAAATTTAAGTATGAAAAGGGAGACTAATGATTCTTTACAAAGCTAGACTGTTGATGTTTATTATATTCCTATCAGGGGGCATCCAGAAATGTTACTTTTTTTTTTAAGATTTTTTTTATTTATTTGAGAGAGAGAGAGAGCATGAGAGGGAAGAAGGTCAGAGGGAGAAGCAGACTCCCCCTGGAGCTGGGAGCCCAACGCGGGACTCGATCCCGGAACTCTGGGATCATGACCTGAGCTGAGGGCAGTTGCTTAACCAACTGAGCCACCCAGGCGGCCCAGAAATGTTAGATTTTTAAGCAACACAAAGACATATGGACAGAGTTGCTTTATTTATGGACTTGGAGTCCAGGTCAGGAAATTACATTTGAAAATTGTACACCTGAACATTCTAAGAACAATGTAATATAAATTCTGTACAAATCAGGCTTTTAGCACGTGCACTCTAAAATAGAGGCTGTTGTCATCAGGGTCTGCTTGATTGCTCTATGGAGGAAGCCAGAGCTGAAAGATACTAGAAAGGAATTATAAAAATGTGCCGGTAAAGAAGAAAATGTCATACAAGTGTAACACTCAAACAGCTGAAGTCACTTAAGTAACCACTTTAGAGAAAAGCATGGCGAGGGGGCGGGGGAAGGCAGATTTTATTACATACAGCTCTTTGAAAAAGGATTTTGGAATAATAGACCCAAGGAAAGGAATGACTCAAGGTTCTTCGAGTTAAGAATTATCACTATTAGTTCAAAATTTGATTTACTTGGAAATGAGGCACTTTTTAAAAAAGATTTTATTCATTTGAGAGAGACAGAGAGAGAAAGCGAGCAGGAGGGAGAATCTGAATCAGGCTCCACAGTGGTCTCAGAGCCCGACAAGAGGCTCGATTCCACGACCTCAGAATCCTGACCTGAGCCGAAACAGAATCAGGTGCTTAATCAACGGAGCTGCCAGGAGCCCCATTTCTTTTTTAAGTCTAACTATTTAGTAAGTATTCCACGTTGTCCAACTCTATTCTACTTTGGGTCCACTTTTCTTTGCGGGGAGGAAATAGGTCTGACAGCAGGCCTCCAGGTCCAGAATAAGGTTGGGGGGTAGAAGAAATGATAGATACTTAAAGATCCAGATACTGATCGTGGTGAGAGCAAAAGCAGTTTGGTATCTAAGGTGAGTCAGAAATGAATACTAGAGGACATACAGCAAGTAAAAGGGAATCTAGGGGCAGACAAAACAGAATCTAATATGGAAGATAACAACAGGGAAGAAAGCAAGCTACAGGACACAGAAAGGTGAAAGAGGGAATTTTTTTTATGTATTAGGATCCCTGGAGTTTTCTTTTATTGGATACATGGTTCTCCAGCGTATTAGGTGGAAGGAAATGCTCAGCATTGGTGTAGGCAGTGAGCACTAAGCACTTTGGGAAGGTGTTCCATTTTACTTCTTTGGATGAAAAGCTACACACAGCAAAAGCAAGAAAATAAATTGACGTTATTTGTTTTGGAGGGGAGGAAGGAAGTTCCACAATTACTAAAAAGAAGGGGGAAGCACAAATCATCAGTAGTCACTAGCTCCATTTTGCTCTAAAGAGGTTTGGAGGTATGAAAAGGAATAAATTGACTGAGGGTGTTAGAAAGTAATTACTGTTGGAGTCGGACTAGTAAAGGCAGAAGGAATTTAAACAATTAGGCAGTCTGTCTTGGCTCTGTTGCTTTGAATATTGCATTAATGTATTTTATGACTATCAGAGCCTTTGTGTTTGCCAGAACTTGCAAATGCCCTGCCACATTTTATAATTGGAGGACCCAGCCAAAGAAATAAATTATTGGAAATTATATTATCAGTTACGTGGGAATATTTGAGGCACAGGATGCATCATTTTGAAGGAATACACAGGTTTATTGGTTCCTATTAGAAGAAAGTGTATGCTCCCATAATGATATGATTTACATCTGAATTTACTTCTGCTTCCACTCCGTTAATCTTGGCAAGTAGGCAATCAGTTTGTCAATGAGGAAGAATCAATAGATCACCCATGGTGCTCAGAATGTTTTTCTACTGCCAAAAGCTATGTGGTCCCCATGCCCATACAAATCCTGTAGTACTTCTGATTCTTGCCCTATGAGGAAGGCGTGTCAATTCACATCTTCCCATTAAAGGAGGATCTAACTTTTAGTTTGAATTTTGTGTTTCTTCCTTTTCTGCATTGGTAATCTTCCTAAACCAAAAGAAGTAAGGATAACTAGCTTCTACACCTGAACTAACCATGAAGAAATTTCTGCTATGTGTTATATACTGAAAGCCCCATGAACAATGGGGAGTCATCAGGTCACTGCTCTGCACTTCATGTCCTCTCTGCTGTGGTCTCGTGTCTCAGACAAGCACTTCTCTCCTCTAGGCCACAGACTGCTGCCAAGGAGAGTTCATGCGGAGAAAACGTATGGTGAGGTTGGTGTCTTGATTTTTAAATAAAAATAAATTTCTATTTTCAAAAGTTGGTTTTTATTCTGAGATGACATCTTTTCTACAGTTTATTTGAAAAATATCCTTCATAAAATGACAGAGCTGATGGGTGCCTTTTTTTGGTTTTTTTTGCTGGTTAAACAAACACAAATATTTAATGACCTTGCATAGCAATATAAAAAAATCCAATTTCTAAATTTTTTGGAAATGTGTTAGTCCACTAATCAATATACCAATAAACCACTATTATAGACTACAGGACTTGTAAAATAGAGATATTCAGACATCTCAAAGAACAATAAAATATAAACATTAGTAATAATAATAAATATAAATCAATACATATAAATAAACATAAAATATTATAAACTTAAAGTACTCATAAACTAAAGTACTCATCTTAACAGTCAAGTGAAAACTGAATGAAGGCAAGGAGTGTTGCTGGTACATTTAAGACCATTTCAACATTAGGGTTAAGTTCAAGGCAAACCATTTATGCATGCTTAAATTATCCTTAAATTTGAGGACCTTGTCCTCAAAAGTGTCACCTTCTAATCAGAGAGATGGACAGGCAATGTACAATTACAATAAAGTTTAAGTGATATATTTAGAAGTATTTCTCAAAGGTTCATAGGAATTTAGAAGAGGAAAATACTGCCTACTTGTTTATGGGAAGCATCACAGAAAGCTTGAGTCATTTAGCTCCAGAGAGATGATTTGAAATGTAATAGTCAAGGATTTTTTTTTTCTATTGACATTAACTATTGCTTTATACTATTATGTACATTTTGATCACTAAGGAAGTCAGAGGGGAAAAAAGTGACTCAGAAGTCTGGTACAAATATAGAAGGAGCCAAAGTTAGAGGCCTGTTACAAAGAATGAATGTGTCTCTATTAAATATTAACCATACAAATAATAATGATACAACATAGCCAATCATGTCCCAGGTCTGGGAATGGAACTGAGTTGGCATATCAGGAAAAGACAATCATAGTGTTACAATGCATTTAAAAGTACTAACATTTACAGCATGAAGTGTTAGTCTTCTCCATTAAGAAGAAATGATTGCTTTGTTAAAAAAAAAGAAGCTGTTTCCAGACATATTTACCCTCATGTGAACCTCGTGCAGACTTGAACCTATACAAATTTGAGCAGATAGCTTCCAAATAATCAGTAAGAACAAATTCTGCACATCATCGTGCTAGAGGGGAGGCTACATGGTGAGGTGGAAAAGTGTGGACTTGGAAGTCAGATAAACCTGTCCCTGCATTCAGCTTGCTAGTTAGGGGACCTTGGGTAAGCTATTTCTCTTTATGTTTCTCATTTGGAAAATACAGATAATAATACCCACTTTGTAGCATTTTTGTGATCAAACAAGCCAGTGTATGTGTAACCCAGAATGTTAAAATTGCAATTTTCCCTGAGGTGCCAAGATCTGTGAGATACAGCATACCAAAATAAGATGCATGACTGAAGAATAAATTTGCAAGGTAGGTGACCAAGAATCAGTGTCAGAAGCCCCTCAGAATTCTCTCAGCCAGATGGAGGTTAAAATAAAAAGAGTGCTGGCTTGGGATCCTGGGTGGCTCTGTTGCTTAAGCATCTGGCTCCTGATTTCAGCTCAGGTCATGATCTCAGGGTTGTGAGATCAAATCCCACATGGGGCTCTGCATTCAGCAGGGAGTCTGCTTGAGATTCTCTTCCTCTCCCTCTCCATCTGCCCTTCCCCAGCCCCTATACTCATGTTCACACTCTCTCTCTCGCTCTCAAATAAATAAATAAATCTTAAGAAAATAAAAGAATGCTGGCCAATAAGAACATAATATGAGCCATATATATATATGAGCCATATATATATATGAGCCATATATATATTTTAAATTGTCTAGTAATCACATTAAAAATGTAAAATAAAAAGGTAAAGTTTTAACTCTATTACAGTTAAGATACTAGCATTTCAATATGAAAAGAACATAAATATTATAAGTGTGATATGTTGCATTTTTTCATACTACATCTTTGAAATCTGGTGTGTATTCTATAGTTACACAGCACATCTCAGGGCAGAGAACAGTTCAAGTGCTTGATAACACCATGTGACTACGGCTGGCATATCAGACAGCCTAGGTGTAACACGGTGGCTCTCAAGTGTGATTCCTGGACAAGCAGTATTAGCATCACCACGGAACTTGGTTACAAGTGCAAATTCTCAGACCTCATCTCAGAACTACTGAATCAGAAAGTCTGGAGTTGGGGCCTAGACCTTTGTTTTTTAACAAGCTCTCTAGACAATTACAATGCCCACTAAAGCTGGAACACTACTAGCTTAGAAGAGCACACTTCCCAGATGTTAATTTGGACACACATCACTTGAGGATCTTGTTAAGTGTGGAATTTGATTGAGTGGGTCTCATATGGGACCAGAGCTACTTCATCTCTAACAAGCTTCCAATAATATGACTTCTGTTGACCCAGATGACAGTCAGAAAGGTAAGGGACTGAACAGTGGTGTTCAACCCTGATGCAGCCCTCAAGGTTGAGAACCACAGGTCTAAAATCTGAAAGAGGGTGGGGAGAGATTTATGAGACAGATTACTGGAGGGAGAGCTACAAGTCCCACCCCTTCCCTGGAGGCAGGCGAGAGTGTTACGTCTTTCACCTAAAGCCTATCAAGAGAGACTTTAAAGAACACATGAAGACTTTGAGATGCCCCTCTTGGAGTTTGGAGGACCCATCAATGAGGCATCGGATTCCTATGCTAGGTAGTAAAGTGATGGCAGTGAATTACTCTGGTAGGAAAGCCAAGGTAGACTGTGTTGTGTCTGGGAATCAATTTTCTCTTAAAGTGGGTAGATGGATGCTGTGGGTTTCCTATGGTCCAGTGTGAATCTAGAGGAAAGAAGTCCAACCTCAAAACTTTGTAAGTCCTGCCCCCAAGGGGAAATGTAAAAAATGAAAGAGGATTTCACAGCAGAGCCTGGGTTTAGTGGAGTAGCCAAAACTGTAGGGTAGTGAAGGGTGGCTGGTCAATGAGGAGACCCAGCCCAGCTCTGGAAGTTGCAACTGGAAGGCCCTTCAGGGGGCCTCCAACAAGCCCATAATAGCACACATAAGGGAAAGAATCAGCTTGAATATCTTACATATCATGTAAGATTTTATACTTCACTCATATAGGACATATATTTCTCTATCCATAAAATATGTATTATTATACATTTGTTTAGTATTTTTAATATTTTTACAGGCCCAGAAAGTTCAACGAAGAAACAGCCTGAACCCTTTTCCTTCAGCTTCTGCAATGCATACTGGGAAGGGTCTATCATGGCAGTTAGCGAGTGGGGACAAAGAACGGGGAGAAAGGACCATGTGCCCGCTCCCACTGCAGGAAGCCCTGCATGGGAGGGAAGAATACGTGATGTTAATCCTTTGTCTTTTAATTATTGTTAGAAATTAAGACATTCACACTTCAGAATAGTCCCACAGTTGTTTTTTTAAAGTAAATTCAGGGCTTTTTAATTTCTAAGAAATTCCAGAAAAGTCATACACTTGGCAGTATTTTCTTACACGAACCAGAGAAGGGGCTGTGAGGACTGAAATAGTTGTGTCCATCCTGATAACATTTTGTGAGTCCTGCTTGCTCGATTCAAAGACTATGCATTGTGTAAAGTCCAGTATAAACTATCTTCACATTCCTTTTCCTCAAATAAGCAAATGCTAGATGAAAAAGGAAACCAATGATCATTAAGTCAATTATAAACAAAAGTCAGATCCTAGAAGTAACATTAAGCTTTATCATGGCATCATGAATAGTCAATAGAATACACATTTTCTCCCCAGATCTACAGAGTAGGTCACTATAGCATGAAAGGCCGTGCAAATGATTTACTTTGAAGTCTCCTGTTAATAGCACATCTACATTTTGTAGCTTTGAGTCAATAACTACTTCCTTAAAAAAGAAAAAAAATGCCATTTCAAAGTGCTCTAGTAGAAAACATTGTCTGCTAGGAAATTAAATAGCACATTTAAATAGGTTTGCAGGTCTTAGAGATGAATGCTATTTTTTGATCACAACACATCACCCTCCAGATTTAAAAAAAAAAAAAAGATACACAAGTAAATATACCAGGAATGACCTTTTTTCCCCAAACATATTTCTCGTGGCTTTTAATTGCTACTATTCCATGTCTTGCAAGCTCTGAAGCAAGCCAGTGTGGTGTCATCTATCATGTACTAAACTTTATTCACAAGGGTCCAAGGTCCCTCCCTAGAGAAGATAACTTTACTTTGCTAAAAGACATGATGGATTACAATATGTATAGAAAAACCCGCCACACTATTTCAGTGAATACTTGAAATTGACACCGTCTGAGAAACAAGAGCTCTGCGAGTATAGAATGGCAGAATGTTCTTCAGGAGAAAACCTTAAAATACTGATAAATACTTCAATATTCAATCAATAATTTGCATTACATTCTTGCAATAGGATATTTATATGTCAGGCATTGTCTTTGGAAGGTATGAATATTTACCTTTTAGAAATTATGAAGTCTAGTAAGACCATCTCATATCCCACGATAAGGCCTGGTTATCCTAGCACTTTATAGAAATCAATCTACAAGTCTATGACTCATAACACTATATTTACTGAAATAATCTCCTATCCCCAACACATCTTCCCTTTTTGGTTTAAGATCAGGTATACTAGTAGTAAAGTGAAGAGCAGAAGACTCAGCAGTCTTCAAATACTATTGACATGATCAATCCCAACCAAATATTTTTTAAATTACAATAAATTCCAAAGATGATTAAATTTTGAACTAAAAGCATACTCTTAGATGAGTATCTTTTATTTTTCAGAAGGATGCTATATTTTCTGGTTGAACTGGTATTTATGAAAAACTGGTAATGAACAGCAGATGTTTTTCTCAATCATACTCTTCCATTAGTATTTCCTAAGTGCCTATGCTATGCCAGGCAGGCACTATGTTGGAGCCTGGGGTGGGGGAGGGGGTTGAGAAAAAGAGTGAAATGCAGCTTCCTTGACTCAAAAAGCAAAAAATTAGGAAAAGAGTCAGACAAGTAAAAACATAATTCACAATAAATTAAGTTAGCTATCATTACCAAGAGATGAATAATGGGCTATTTTAATGCAGAGATTGGAACAATGAGCACTGTCTGGAGAAGATTGAAACAGTTTCCAAAAAAGGGATTTTAAGCTGGAGAGAAAAGGCTGTACAGGCAGATGAGAGCACATTTGTGGTGTGGAATGACTGAAAGATGGAGCAAAGTCACACAATTCAAATTCCTTGCTTACTGAAGCACCGGGCTTGGTGTTGTCACTTAGCACAGTGCTAGACATAGAAGAGCTTCTCAGTAAATACTGGATGAGGACATGAGTCGAGAGGCAGGAGGAGAAGGAAACACTGATTCCTCATCCCGTACTTGTATCTGTTCACCAACTTTGACCTCTGTTAGAAAAACCTACAGCTCTGAATCCACAGCCCTGGTGAACCAGGAAAGAGGAAATAAATAAATAAATAAATAAATAAATAAATAAATAAATAAATAAATAACTGGTGAGAGCGTGAAAAGACTTCTATTTAATCACTCTCCAAGCCCCAGCCCCTTTACTTTAATTAATGCTGAGTGGGTCCTCACAGAGTCAATGCACATGCTATAAGAAAAAAAATTCTAGTACAACACAATTTTTGTTTAGAGCAGAATAAGCACCTGGGTGCTCAGTTGGTTAAGCCTCCAACTTTTGATTTTGGCTCAGGTCATGATCTTGAGATTGTAAGATCGAGCCTCATGCTGGGCTCCACACTCAGCATGCAATCTACTTGAGATTCTCTCTCCCTCTACCCCTTCCCCACTCATGCAAGTGTGCATGCACACTCTCTCTCTCTCTCAGTAAATGAATGAATGAATGAAATCTTTTCTAAAAGCAGATTAAAAGGATAATGTTTTTAAAAAGAAAAGCATTTATCTTGAGTTTAATTCTAAAAATATAGAAATATAGAAATATATGTATTTCTATATCTATATATATATTTCTCATTTTTCTATGCATTCTCTACCTATATTTCTTTCATATATATATTTATAGATATATATATAGACATATAGATATAGATGTTTATAGATATAGATATAGACATAATATAGATATAGATATAGATATCTATAAATACATATATAAGAAATATAGGTAGAGAATGCAAAGAGCAAAATGAGAATAATTACAACACTAAAGCCAATAACACTATTCTTAACTTATAGCTATGCATTTTCTCTACATAGCTCAAAAGGTTTAAAGAACAGTGATTTCAGAAGTTCAAGGCTATTGCTTCATCCTTCAGAGAATTATTACTTTGAAGAGCCACAGGTTGAAGGGTACAAGTACGACTTTCATAGTACACCTTGCAAAATGTATGAGTGACAGAATGATCACATCTCTATTAGAGTTTGGCACATTACATTAGAATTTATATCCGTATAGTTCTTTATTATCAAGGGCTATCTTACCAAGTTCTGTTTTCTCATCACCTGGCAAAGTACACATTGGAAATATCTAAGAATGGTTAATAAAGAAAAAAATGCCTAAATGATGAGCTATCATATATTATGAGATGGTGACCTTCCAACTAAGAATATATGATGGTTCAGTCTTTGAGGAGAAGGTCAAAACATCACGATAAATGTATACTCTACTATAGCAACAGGCAAACTTCTGCTATTATGAGCTAGATAGGAAACATTTTAGGCTTTTAAAGCCAAACAGTAGCCATTACAACTACCTGACTCTGCCACTGTAGTGTAACAAGAGCCACAGGCCATAGGTAAAGAAACAGATGGGGCTGTGTTTCAATAAAACTTTATTTACAAAAACAGGCAGTGGGAAGGATCCCCACCCCAACTCGTCTGGTCATTTTCTTCAAGAAATGGGTAAGAAATGAAGATTTAAAATATTCACCTTTATATCACTAAAATCTGCTCTGATTTTGAAAGAACCAAACATTCCTATTAGATCTATAAACTCACAGGAGGAAGTTTCAGAAAAACTGGTTTGATTGGTATGAGATATTTGGAGAATACGCTTTGCATTCTCCTGCTCCTTTGATGTAGAGATGTACATAAGAAAAGCATGATGCGACCCGGCACTGAAGGATATTGCTTCAGTATCTATTTCTGCTGAAAACAAGCACAGGCCCCGCAGCATGAATCGCTGCACTGTGGCAGAAAGCTGGAAGGGGGGCGCCTGGGTGGCTTAGTGGGGGGCGCCTGGGTGGCTTAGTGGGTTAAAGCCGCTGCCTTCGGCTCAGGTCATGATCCCAGGGTCCTGGGATCGAGGCCTGCATCAGGCTCTCTGCTCAGCGGGGAGCCTGCTTCCTCCTCTCTCTTT
>LNAC01000106.1:3940200-3953792 GCA_002007465.1 Ailurus styani
AAAAAAAAAAAGAAAGCTGGAAGGGGCGCAGCAACCGGGGAGGAAAGAGAGGAGTGGGGAGAAGGCCAAGGGAGCAAAAGGGGGGAAGCACAAGAGGAAGAGCCCCGTTGACCGGAAATCGCATCAGCTTTTGTATCTGCGACTCCACTGTACTGGCCTGGCAAGATTCGCACTTTCAGAAATGACTCTAATTAATGTTCTAGGCCAATAACAAAATGAGGAGATTTCTACAACCTTGATATTTATGCAATTTATACAGGAAGTTTCTATCTTGTTTCCAAAATTGGAAGAACGTGACTAATGCTATGATACCAAACGCAGCTTTCCCTTCTCTCGGAGCAATCACGCCTATGGCATATAATTTTAACTAATGAACGCAAAGTGTTTCAGGTGCAGAGTACTGGCTGTGAGAATTTATTGGTTGCTTCAGCTACATAAGCATAATAAGCTTGACTCACAGGCACCACAATTGAATGTTAGAAGTAAACAGTTTGTCCTCTTTTCTTCCTACTTCTTGTTTTTCCTAGATTTGACTAGGGATAGAAGGAAAAAATGTCTCTCTGATGACACTAACTTGTTGCCTAATGGCAAGCATGCTGTCAAATTAGCCTAAGTGTCCATTTAAAAACAAACTTTTATGTGGTTTGCTAAACTATTAAGGCTATTAGTCGAGACATGGAATTGATTTATTTTACCCATTGCATTAACCTCATCTTGCATACTCATCAGTTTCTAATACAGGGCAAAGTAAATGCACCTTGATGCTTTATAGAATTGAATTTAACATCAAGTCATTCACTTTTAAAAGCTACACATGCTATAATAATAAGAGGCTAACGAAGACTGCCGGAATCTTCAGTGCTAGCAACTAAATGAAGCTTCAGCAACAGCATCCTCATGGAAAATGAATTTCATGTCGCTGTATACCAGATGTAATTAGTAGCAAATAGGCTTTATTTTGATGGGGTTATAGACTCTCTGATCCATAAAACCCAGAGATAGGGACTCTTTAACCTAAGTAAAGGAAGTTAGAGAACAGCTGCTTTAACAAAAACCCTACGGTCATGGGACAATGAGAAAGAAAACACTTGATCTGATAAAGGATTAATATAAACACAGTGTCTGCAAGCCAATACATTGTATAACTGTATAATATCATTGTAAAACTTAAAATATAAAAAGATATATGTCCAAGAAAAATTCTGTATACTCAGAAATAAAATCTAACCCATGTAATAGGGATTGAGGATGCACACAGGATATAGTCAATCACCCAAGGTAACACAGTGCTTCTTCTGGTCATCACCCTTGAGTAGGAAACAGTTTAATCTTTATCAGTCCAGTTCTATTGCTATGGTTAAAGGTTATGGAGCAACATTTCCTGTGTGAAGAATCTCCTTACATTTATAATTTATATGTGTTTCCTTTCTTTAAGTTCATTCATTCATTCATTTGCTCATTCATAACATAGTCCATTCTATGGAACCCCATTCACTCTAGGTGCCATATTTCAGGCACTTAAGATACCAGTCTAAACTAAACAAGCTTGTAAATAAGGAAAGATATAAAATGACAATATATCAAATTATATGAAACTGTGAACGTGAATAAAACCAGCTGGATAATAGGAGAGCAAAGAGTTGAAAACAATGGGAAACATTCACATTTACGGAAAGGAAGAAAGGATACAAATTAGTGACAGGATCAAAGAAGATACAACTATCAACAGAGATGATGAATCAATTGCATCATGGAAGGTACAGTTTCGGCACTGACTTCCAACCATTCAGAGCCTCGTTGCTGCTTTACCAAAGTGTATTGCTTAAAAAAGCTTAAGGCTGTTAGTAAATTTCAACATAATGCATGGTCTCTGACAACTTAATTATTGCCTTATTAAATATAATTAGCATGATAAAAATCTAACATTATTTTTTGGTAATTATTACTGGTGGAAAAAAATTGTTAACACTGGCCTAATTTTTATCTTAAGTTTCCAGTGTCTCTAGAGAGGACTCTCCAATGAATTTATTTTAGAAAGGTTGGTTAGAAGACTAGGGTCATATTATTATTTTCAAAATGTTTTTATTAACTCTAATAAAGTTAGTATTAGAGGAGGGCTACAAACTTCTGCCACACTCTCCTCCAGCTTCAGAAACATTCTAGGAGGAAAGTGGAGAACAATTCAAAATTTCTACTGTTGACCAAAAACAGTAAGATATCAAGGAATAAACCTAACCAGAGGTGAAAAACCTATACACTGAAAACTATAAAACACTGATGAAAGAAATTGAAGATAAAACAAAGAAATGGAAAGACATTTCATATGCACGGATTGGGAGAACAACTATTGTTAAAATGTCTTTATTACCCAAAGCAGTCTATACATTTAATGTAATCCCTATCAAAATACCAGCAGCATTTTTTCACAGAGTGAGAACAAACAAACCTAATACTTGTATGGAACCAGAAAAGACCCTGAATAGCCAAAACAACCTTATAAAAGAAAAGCAAAGCTTAAGGCTTTACAATTTCAGACTTCAAGTTATATTACAAAGCTGTAATTATTAAGACAGTATGGTACTGGCACAAAAACAGACACACAGATCAATGGAACAGGATAGAGAACCCAGAAATAGACCCAAAACTACATGGTCAATTAATCTTCAACAAAGCAGGAAAGAGTATCCAGTGGGAAAAAAGACAGTCTCTTCAAAAATGGTGCTGAGAAAACTGGACAGCCACACGCAAAAGAATGAAACGAGACCATTGTCTTACACCATACACAAATATAAATTCAAAGTGGATTGAAGACCTAAATGTGACATCTGAAATCATAAAAAATCCTAGAAGAGAACACAGGCAGTTACATCTTTGACATCAGTCATAGCAATTTCTTACTGGGTACATCTTCTAAGGCAAGGAAAACAAAAGCAAAAATAAACTATCCGGACTTCATCAAGATAAAAAGCTTCTGCACAGCAAAGGAAACAATCAACCCACCTAAAAGGCAAACTTCCGAATGGGACAAGATATTTGCAAATGACATATCTGATAAAGGGTTAGTCTCTAAAATATAGAAAAGACTTCTATGTGCCTGGGTGGCTCAGTCAGTTAAGTGTCAGCCTTTGGCTCAGGTCATGATCCTGTATCCCGGGATCAAGCCCAGAATTGGATTCCTTGCTCAGTGGGGAACCTGCTTCTCCCTCTCCCTCTGCTTCTCTCCCTGCTTGTGCCCTCCTGTCTCTCTCTCTCACTCTGTCAAATAAATGGATAAATAAAATCTTTAAAAAAAGAAATGACTTCTAAAACTCAACATCCCAAAATGAATAATCCAATTAAAAAATGGACAGAAGACACGAATAGACATTTTTTTTCAAAAGAGTACATATATATGGCCAGCAGACACATAAAAAGATGTTCAACACCGGTCATCAGGGAAATGCAAATCAAATCTGCAATGAGATATTACCTGACACCTGTCAGAATAGCTAAAATCAGCAACACAAGAAACAGGTGTTGGTGCGGATATGGAAAAAGGGGAACCCTCTTACACTGATGTTGGGAATGCAAACTAATCTAGCCACTCCGGAAAACAGCATGGAGGTTTCTCAAAAAGCTAAAAATAAAACTACCCTATGATCCAGCAATTACACTACTAGGTATTTACCCAAAATAGACAAAAATGCAATTCGAAAGTATACATGCACCCAATGTTTATGGCAGCATTATCTACAATAGCCAAAACATGGAAACAGCCCAAGTGTCCACCAACTGATGAATGGATAAAGAATGGAATATGGAATATTAGTTAGCCATAAAAAAGATTTAAGTCTTGCCATTTGCAATGATAAGGATAGAGCTAGAGAGTATTATGTTAAGCAAAATAATTCAATCAGAGAAAAACAAATACCATATGATTTCACTCACATGTGGAATTTAAGAAACCAAACAAATCAGCAAATGGGAAAAAAAAGAAAGAGAAATAGAGGCAAAGAAACAGATGATAGAGAACAAACTGATGGCTACCAAAATGGAGGTGGGTGGGGGGATAGGAAAAAAAAATTTCTTTTGCTAACTTGTCTATCTCTGATCCTATTTTTACACATAGTTCTTTTCGCTTATCAATTCTAGCCGTAATTGATGACTCCCCACCCTGAAATATAAGAACACATCCATTTATATCACTCATCAACAGCTTTCTCCTGCCTTCTGTTTTTATTATTCTTTTATTGGCAATACTGTTAGGTACAATTTATTTATTTATTTATTTATTTATTTATTTATTTATTTTTTAAGATTTTTTATTTATTTATTTGACAGAGAGAGAGAGATCACAAATAGGCAAAGAGGCAGGCAGAGAGAGAGGAGGAAGCAGGCTCCCTGCTGAGCAGAGAGCCTGATGCGGGCCTCGATCCCAGGACCCTGAGATCATGACCTGAGCCGAAGGCAGAGGCTTTAACCCACTGAGCCACCCAGGCGCCCTGTTAGGTACAATTTAAATTGTATCCTTAAATCTCTGCTTCTTATATCATCAACCTTAGACATTAACATGAAGTCGCTTTCCCTAGCCAATCAGTTCCTTAATTCTGCCCCCAAAATCTATTTGTTACACTTTTCCTTATACACTATTGAAGCTGAAAATTTTACATTTTAATCTGTAAGTTATATGTCAGTTAAATTAAAAAGGGTCCAAGGTGACCATTTAGAAGCTTGGTAAGTGTACCCTAGACTTTGAAGGATACCATGGACTGCTGTCTGAGCCATACATGAAAAATCTAGAATGCTGGATTCCATGGATAGCAACCTTCTCTGATATGCAACAACCATTCAGTCATTAAACCTGTGCTGTGGCAAGGGGGAGCTTAAACTTTGGTCAAAGCTGACTTAGAGATATTTACAAATTTACTCTTGCCTGGAAATATTAATGAGAATATTCTATGTGGGGGGCACCTGGGTGGCTTAGTTGGTTAAGTATCCCAACTTTTGATTTCATCTCAGATCATGATCTTCTGGGTCATGAGAGTAAGTCCCAAGTCAGGCTCCCCACTGGGCATAAAGCCTGTTTAAGATTCTCTCTTTCCCTCTTACTCTGTCCCTCCCCACTTCCCCTGGGCCCATACTCATTCTCTCTCTTGCTCTCTCTAAAAAAAGGGAAAAAAAGAATATTCTATGTGTAAGTGTATGTGTTTGTATATAATTAGATGACCTTTATTATTTGAAAATGACTCTGAGAGTCGCAGAGACTACTCAAAACTCACACCAAGAAAAGCCCCTCAGTGCGAGTCTAGAAGGACAAAAAAAAAAAAAGAAATAAAGAAACCTATCTTGTCTCATTTATTCTACTTATGGGTTACAATAATAACACATATTCTAGTGGTAATTATCTAATACAGAAATGCTGAAGTATCACAGCAAATATATATTAACTGAAGAAAGAAAATGAAAGTTTCTAAGAAATCTTTTTAAAAATACAAATGAAAAAATACCTACTGAACCAGTTTTAAAAAGTAAACTCTGGGTACACCTGGGTGTCTCATTCTGTTAAGCGTCTGTCTTTGACTCAGGTCATGATCCCAGGGTGCTGGCATCAAGTCCCGCATCAGGCTCCTTGCTCAGCAGAGAGCCTGCTTCTCCCTCTGCCTGTTGCTCCCCCTGCTTGTTCTCTCTCTCTCTCTCTCATAAACAAACAAACAAACAAACAAACAAATAAATAAAATCTTAAAAAAAAAAGTAAAGTCTGGCATTTTGGTCTTTCAGAAGCCATGCTTGTGATTTCTTTTTTTTTTTTTTTAAGATTAATTTCAAAGAGAGAGAGAGAGGGAGCAGAGAGCAGGAGTGGGAGGGGCAGCAGGAGAGAGAGAATGCCAAGCAGACTCTGCATTGAGCCCGAGGTGGGGCTCAATCTTATGACCATGAGCTCACGACCCAAACGGAAATCAAGAGTCTAACACTTAACCAAGTGAACCACCCAGGCACCACCCCCTTTTGATTTTGATGTACTCTGTTTACAATAATTACAAATGAATCTTTGAATCACTTTAGTTAGTAACTCTTTAAGAACTGTGCTTCTTTAGGGATTATGCACTTATTACAGACATTTGAAAAAGCTCAAAGGATTCTGGTTGATGGCCATATCAAAGCAATCACTGTTTGCTTTGTATTACTTGAAGATAAATAAATGCTCTTGGATCCCAAAATTATCCTAATAAAGTAACAAACACCCTCAATTCACTTCAGTAAGAGAAAGCTGTGGCAGCAAATCACAAATGGCTTGTAAGGACAAAAGTTATGGAATGGTAGAGTGCTCTTAGATTTCAATTTACATGATTGACGCTTCTTTCAAATGCTCCACAATTCATACAGACAGAAACAGATGGGCCATCTGTTTTCAAGTTTTCTCCTCTCTTTGTAGCTCAGACATATCTGTGATAGCTAAACATAAAGGGGGAAATGGCAATTCCCATATATGGTTGGCCATCTCTTATTGTCTCCCTTTCGAGGTTAAACTTTTTTATGAAAGAATATTCCAACTTCTAAGAGCAGAGCATAGCTTCTATCCATACATTCTACTCTATGTGCGGATTTATGCAGATTTATGTGGGACTATTTTGCATAATAGTGTTAGGAAATTCCATTGATTCAAACTTCCACAACAGAGAAACCATAGAGAATGTCATTGGTCTCTAATGTCTCCAAGTCCTTTGAATACATTTCAGTCTATTACCATACAGATTGGGGCGCAACAGGGGATGAATTATTCTTGTAAGGACAAAAGTGCTAAGTCAGGAGGAAATCTGTGATGACACCATGATGAAATAAAAGTGTGACAATAAGGTCTCATCAAGAAAATCATCTATTAGTTATATTGTTTCTATCCTTAAGTAGTTAAAAGTTTGTGTTTAAATTCCTTGGGTTACTAAAGATACAAATGTAGTGATCCAAAGGGGCACATGCACCCGAATGTTTATAACAGCAATGTCCACAACAGCCAAACAACGGAAAGAACCTAGATGTCCATCAACAGAGGAATGGATAAAGAAGATGTGGTGTATATATACAATGGAATACTATGTAGCCATCAGAAATCCAAAATCTTGCCATTTGCAATAATGTGGATGGAACTAGAGGGTATTATGCTAAGCAAAATAAGTCAATCAGAGAAGGACAATTATCATATGATCTCTCTGATACGAGGAACTTGAGAGGCAGGGCAGTGGGTCATGGGGGAAGGGAGGGAAAAATGAAACAAGAAGGGAACCAGAAGGAGACAAACCATAAGAGACTCTTAATCTCACAAAACAAACTGAGGGTACTGGGGGGTGGGAGGGTAGGGATAGGGTGGATGGGTTATGGACATTGGGGAAGGTTTGTGCTTTGGTGAGTGCTGTGAAAGGTGCTGTGAAAGTGCTGTGAAAGGTGTAAGCCTGATGATTCACAGACAGATTTCCCTGGAGCAAATAATACATTATATGTTAATAAAATAACTGACTTACTAAATAAATAAATAAATTCTTTGGGTTATTAAGACAAGATTCTATTCAAGTATTGACACCCTACAGATTACAAATCTTCACATCCTATAAAATCATTTCTCAAACAGAAAAATCTCACCCAAGAGTTCTCTTTGAACTGCAGTGAATATTTGGGCAAATCCTGGTGGCAAATTTGTTAAGAAGCTTTACACAACTGTCTGTTCTATATGCAGAATTCTCTTGTGTCTATGGAGCTGTGCCCTCCTCAACTTCCAGAGAAGCGTGTGAGAGCCTTTATCTTCCCCACAGTGGTACAGAAAGCAAAGAGCCATAGCTCAAGGATGACAGGTCATAGCACTGGCTGTATTAATACCAGAAATGTTCTTTCACACATGCCTCCTTGGGTTTTTTCCTCATAGGTTTTTTTCTGCGGTAAAGTATGCATAACATTTACCATTTTAAGCACATGCATGTGTAGAATTCAGTGGAATTAAGTACATCACATTTTTGGGCAACCATCACCACTACCTATCTCCAGAAACTTTTTCATTTTCCTAAACTAAAACAATGAAACCATCCAACATTCTCCTTTCTCTCTTTTCCGGTCAAGCCTGATCACCACTGCCCTTCTTTCTGTCTCATGAATTTGCCGATGCGGTGTACTTCATTTAAGTTAAGGCAGGTCATATTTCTCCTTTTGTGCCTGGCTTTTTTCACTTAGTGTAAAGTTTTTACGTTTTATTCATGCTGTACATGTATCAGAATTTCATTCCTTTTTAAGAGTGAATACTATTCCATCCTTTGTACACCCACATTTTGTTTACCTATTTATCTATCTGGGTTATTTCCACCTTCCAGCTTTTGTAAATAATGTGACTGTGAACACAGGTGTACAAGAATCTCTTCAAGTTCCCTGGGTTTTCACATTTTGGGTATATCCTTATAAAAGTGGACTCACAGAGTCACATGGCATTTATATCTTTAAGTTTTTAAGAAACTGTCCTGCTGTCTTCCACAGTGGCTGTGCCAATTTACATTCCTGCCAGCAATGCCCGAGTGTTCCAATTTCTCCACATTTTCACGATACTTGTTATTTTCTGTTTGGTTTGAGTATATACTAGCCATCCTACTAGGTGTGACGTGGTATCTCACCACTGTGGTTTTGGATCCCATTTTTCTAATAATTAATGATGTTGAATATCTTTTCATGTTCTTAGCGGCCATTTCTTTCTTTGGAGGAAAATATTTTCAAGTTCTTTGCCCATATTTTAACTAAGGAATTTTTTGTTTTGAGTTATAAGAGTCCATTATATAATCTGGATATTAGTCCCTTGTCAGATAGATGGTATGCAAACATCTCTCCCTCTCCAGAGGGAAGAAAGAGGGAAAGGAGGGTAAATATTGGATGATTTCATTGTTTTAGTTTAGGAAAATGAAAAAGTTTCTCGAGATGGGTAGTGGTGATGGTTGCCCAAAAAATGTGAATGTACTTACTACAGAGGTTGTATTTTCACTCCCTGAATGGTGTCCTTTGATGTAAAACACTTTCTAATTCTGCTGAAATCCAACTTACTGATCTTTTTCCTTTGGCTGTGCTTTTGGTGTCATATCCAAGAAATCACTGGCAAATCCAATGTCATGCAGAGTTCTCCTAAGTTCCGTTCTAAGGGTTTTATTGTTTTCATTTTGTATTTAGGTCTTTCATCTACTTTGAGTTAATTTATGTATGTGGTGTAAAGTAAGGGGCTAACTTCATCCTTTTACGTGTGCAGATCTGTTTTCCCAGCACCACTTGTCGATAAGATGCCTTTTCCTCTCTGAGTGATCTTGACACTTCTCAAAAATTATCTGACCATATATGTCAGAGTTTATCTCTGGATTCTCTATTCATCTATACATGTGTCTTTATGCCAGTCCCACAGTGTTTGAACCATTGTAGCCTGGTAATAAGCTTTACAATCAGAAAGTATGAGTCCTCCAACTTTGTTCTTTTTCAAGATTGCATTGGCTATTCAGAGTCCACTGAGATTTCTTGTCACCTTTATGATGGGTTTTTTCTACTCCTGAAAAAAAGAACCTTTGGAATTTTGATAAAGATTGCATTGGATCCATAGAGCTCTTTGGGAGGCACTGAGATCTTAATATTAAGTCTTCTGATTCATCATAATGGGATGTTTCCCCTAACCCCTCTTCGTTTTTGAGACCATCCCAGACATGAGGTTTTTAGCTGAAATACATTCCAGTAATTTCCCAAACTCAGCATTATCATCATTTTTTGTTGCTTTTTCCTGTGACATTAAAAAAATGATAGAAATAGCTGTACTTGCTTGGTACATACTTTTATATTAGCACTCCACAGATTTTTCTGTTTCAGAGAAAACTACTAAGTGATTGCTCAGGTGGCATGCTTTCTCTCTATTTAGGACACTGGGACATTGATATAAATAATAAATGACAAAAAAATTATGCAGAAAAATTGATGTATTATCAAAACAAGCTGAGATCTCTGTGTGAACTATTCACATGTATGTGATAGTATTTAACATATGTATGTAAATATATGTTTAAACAAAAAGAAAGACAACAGGCCCCAAATGGAATCACTTGTGTGCTAAGCTCCACATCAACAAACGATGACTTATTATCTAACCTTATTGTAATTTCAGCCTCTCCCAGGAATGTGATCTTTAACCAAATAAACTGGAATTACCTGATCAGCCCTAGTGCGGTCATCTGCCTGATAAACATTCCCCCACCCACCCCCTGCCCTTCCCTCAAAGGAAGGTGACCTTGCCTGAAACAATCCACTCTATTAGAAATTTCCTTTTGACACCCCTTTCTGCCTACAAAAGCCTTCCATTTCTGTACAGCTCTTTGGAGCTCCTTTCTATTTGCTAGATGGGATGCTGCCTGATTCATAAATAATTGAATAAAGCCAAATTTATCTTTAAATTTACTCTGCTGAATTTTAACTATATATAGCTATATAAATACTGTATATATTTTAACTATATATAGATCTATAAATATTATATATATAGATCTGTAAATACTATATATATCTATAAATACCATATATATATACATATATATATGTATATATATATATATACACACATATATAAATTTTATATTTAAAGGGGTTCAGGACAGCTCTCCACCCCACCCCACCCCCCAATGTGCCACTTTGGCATGTGGATTATTTTGAGCTCAGGGCACTTAAGACCCTGCAGGCTGAAGAGAAACTTTTGTCCTGCCTTTAACCACAAAGAAGAATCTAAACTGGGGGGGGGGGGGTCTTTCCCAGATAAGGAGTTTTTGACAGAGATAAGTTTTATCTTAGTGACCCATGTCTATACTAAGGCAAATATCTAATTACCAAACATCTGCTTTTCTTACTGCCCTATGAAGTGTATTCCTTTCCTCTGAAATCCCAGACCCATAACCCCTTCTCCTTAGTTCAGAATGACATACATACCTCATTTGCCTGACAGTCTTTGGAATTTCCATGTCTATGTGGGCTTCCCATATGGACACCAATTAAATTTTATTTTCTCCTGTTAATCTGTCTCATGTCAA
Source organism: Ailurus styani (assembly GCA_002007465.1). Lineage (NCBI taxonomy): Eukaryota > Metazoa > Chordata > Mammalia > Carnivora > Ailuridae > Ailurus > Ailurus styani. The sequence goes on from LNAC01000106.1 coordinate 3,951,252, forward strand.
TTAGATGCTTACTCCACCTAGAAGGACTTTGATGGGACAGGCATTCCTGTTCCCTGATATATTTTAAAAGTTTTATGTATTTAATCATATATGTCATTTATATGTAAAATTAAATATTAAAATATAATCTTAGGAGAACCCAACTCAATTTCTGAAAAGCAGTTAATGCCACAGAGGCACTTTTCCTAACGGCACACATTCACAAAAGAAAGAAAATTTNCCTCATGTCAATTAGATGCTTACTCCACCTAGAAGGACTTTGATGGGACAGGAATTCCTGTTCCCTGATATATTTTAAAAGTTTTATGTATTTAATCATATATGTCATTTATATGTAAAATTAAATATTAAAATATAATTTTAGGAGCGCCCAACTCAATTTCTGAAAAGCAGTTAATGCCACAGAGGCACTTTTCCTAACGGCACACATTCACAAAAGAAAGAAAATTTCAAAAAATGGTTTATACATATATATGTGTATATATATATATATATATATATATACATATACATATATATATTATTTATATACTCTTAAGCATACTTTCTACATGAATAATGCTTCCTCCTAAGTATTAATTCATGGCCTCTCTCCCAGGCATTGTTCCTTCTGAGCTTTTTGAAAACTGGCCTAAAATGGAGCCATATTGAGTTCGGTGATGAGGAAGTTCAAATCCGATCACAGCCCACACTAACTATTCCTTTGCAGGAACCTGGATAGTGATATATGACTGTTCTCTTGATACGGCTCCATTTCCTCATCAGGTCTCCAGCCTGTTACATAAACTAAAACATTAGAAGGTATACTGAGCAAAGAGAAGAGCCCTACAGATGCTGCGTGAAGAAGCAATGTTCCATCCAAACCACGTTCTATATAAATTTTACAAAAGGCAACTTCCTGGTCCTTAAGGAAGTGAGTATGGAGATAATGCATCTCAGATCTATAAAAATGAATTGTAACTACAACTTTCTTCAATGCAATTAAAGGTATTGCAGTCAGATACCGTTTTGACAATAAAACTAGACAGCTTTTACTAGGAGCAGCTTTTCCAGGCCACAGAGTATGTTTTAATCAAATTCCCCACTAAAAGCTTATGTACTATAAAAAAAAATTCAAAAGTAAAATTTAAAAGCCAAGTTCTTTCGAAAAATTTACTGTTTGGTATTCCCCAAGTGACAGCAAAGTCGCCTTTTCATAAGGGAGAGTACTCAGAAAAGACTGATGACACGTGGCAGGGCAACATCAAGGCTTTAGGACCTTTAATTTAAAATGCCTTTCTCTGGCATCCTCTGGTGTAAATTGCTGAGCAATCACCATTTTTCTTTACCTTTTGCTTTTGGTAATATAGTTGGTGTCATGCCAGGATCATAGTTCCCTGACATTAATTATGAGCCACCGAGATCTACCTTTTTACCTCAATGCCCATGAGGGCAAATTCTGTGAGGAGATATGGGATGCACTGAATACTTGTGCTCTTCGTGAACAATTTCATTTCAGCTCAGTATTTTACAAACCTTGATTTTTTTTTTTTTCCCATTGTAAAAGCTGTGAAGGGGTCACTGCTCCATTCAGGGCTACCTATTGTTGAAAACCTCAAAAACAGAATAGTCATATAGAAGAAGAAGAAAAAAAAAGGCATTCCAAAGGTGCTTCACATGTGGGTACCTCAAAGTTAAGTTCAGGGGCACAATTTTCATCTAGCATCTAAACATTCATTGACTACACAATCTATGACACACAATTGGAGAAGACCAGCAACCATCGACCTTAAAAATCAGAGAAGGATGAAAAAAAAAAAAATCAGAGAAGGATGTTCTCACACATCAAAGAAGATATGACTAAGCATTCTAACAGTAATTTTTAAGTATATGGATAAATATTTAAACATAATCATTCTGCATGTAGAAAACTTTTCTTGGAACTGAAATAGATATGTTCAATTTCCTACCAAAATTTCTGGGTCTCTTCTCTTTATTTAAGCATGTCTTTGAACATATGTGGTAGAAGTGTTTGAAGGGGGGCATGGTAGACTCACATTCAATTATTTAAAGTCTTAAATACATTTCATACACTAAAACTCTCTTAAGTAACTATTCAGAGTTATTATATTGAATAAATCTTAATCTTTTTAGGCTATTTGTAAATGACAATTATTGGTGCATTCCAAACAGAAAAAAAGTATCAAACTATTTGTTTGCTTTTATCCAAACAGAAAGCAACGAATTTAACATTTTTTTCTGACGGATATTTATTGTTAAAAATCAACTACACCCTGTTGAAGAGATGGATTTCTACTCAGAAATAAAAATTATATTGTACAAATAATTAAACTGCATATACTTTCACAAACTTTATAGGATTCAATACTCCATCGTGGAAAGGACAATGATATCTTTTTTTTTTTAAGATTTTTTATTTATTTATTTGACAGAGAGAGAGATCACAAGTAGGAAGAGAGGCAGGCAGAGAGAGAGGAGGAAGCAGGCTCCCTGCTGAGCAGAGAGCCCGATGCGGGCCTTGATCCCAGGACCCTGAGATCA